>JAUIMM010000197.1:20475000-20912500 GCA_031769625.1 Taudactylus pleione
ATAGGAAAAACTTATTTACTTCCGCTCACATGCCATAGAAGTGCAAGCAGAAATAAGCACGTTTTACCTACTGTAATATCCTCGCAGCTTATGGATTTTACTGTACGGGTATGGCTCTATATATGGGGTCAGTTTACTAAAGTGAGAGTATTTAGAAGTGGAGATGTTGCCCATAGCAACCAATCAGATTCTTCTAGCTATTATATTCTAGAATGTGCTAGTTAAATGGTAAGTTGAATCTGATTGATTGCTATGGCAATATCTCCACTTCTAAAAACTCTCATTTAGTAAATATACCCCCTATGGTCACTGTACTTCTCACATTCAGTGCCGAATAAAGGGCCCTAACATTACTGCTATGCACTAATGAAATTTGTTTTTTGGGACAATTACTTGAGTGCTGTTGCTTCTATTTTCTCTATCCATCATTCCTCTGGTAAACAAGTGTGTGTGAATTATATTATATATCTATATATATATATATATATATATATATATATAGTCAGGTGCGTAAATATTGGGACATTGACAGCATTTTCATATTTTGGCCTCTATTCACCACCACAATGGCTTTAAAATGAAACAAACAAGATGTGCTTTAACTGCAGACTTTCAGATTTAATTTGAGGGTAATTACATCCAAATCAGGTGAACGGTGTAGAAATTACACTTTTTAAGGGGCCAAAAGTAATGGGACTATCAACTCAAAAGCTATTTCATGGACAGGTGTGGGCTATTCCCTCATTTTTTCATTATCAATTAAGCAGGTAAAAGGTCTGGAGTTGATTCTAGGTGTGACATTTGCATTTGGAATCAGTTGCTGTCGACTCTCAATATGAGATCCAAAGAGCTGTCACTATCAGTGAAGCAAGCCATCAGTAGGCTGAAAAATCAAAACAAATCCATCAGAGAGATAGCAAAAATATTAGGTGTGGCCAAATCAACTGTTTGGAACATTCTTAAAAAGAATGAGCGCACCGGAGAGCTCAGCAACACCAAAAGACCCGAAAGACCACGGAAAACAACTGTGGTGGATGACAGAAGAATTATTTCCCTGGTGAAGAATAACCCCCTCACAAAAGTTGGCCAAATCAAGAACACTCTCCAGGAGGTAGGTGTATATGTGTCAAAGTCAACAATCAAGAGAAGACTTCACAAGAGTGAATATAGAGGGTTCACCACAAGATGTAAACCATTGGTGAGCCACAAAAATATGAAGACCAGATTAGAGTTTGCCAAACAACATCTAAAAAGGCCATTATAGTTCTGGAACAACATCCTATGGACAGATGAGACAAATTTCAACTTGTACCAGAGTGATGGGAAGAGAAGAGTATGGAGAAGGAAAGGAACTGCTCATGATCCAAAACATACCACCTCATCAGTGAAGCATGGTGGTGGTAGTATCATGGCGTAGGCATGTATGGCTGCCAATGGAACTGGTTCCCTTGTATTTATTGATGATGTGACTGCTGACAAAAGCAGCAGAATGAATTCTGAAGTGTTTCGGGCATTATTATATGCTCATATTCAGTCAAATGCTTCAGAACTCATTGGATGGCGCTTCACAGTGCAGATGGACAATGACCCGAAGCATACTGCAATAGCAACCAAAGAGTTTTTAAGGCTAAAAAGTGGAATGTTATGCAATGGCCAAGTCAATCCTCTGACCTGAATCCGATTGACCATGCATTTCACTTGATGAAGACAAAACTGAAGGGAAAATGCCCCAAGAACAAGCAGGAACTGAAGACATTTGCAGTAGAGGCCTGGCAGAGCATCACCAGGGATGAAACCCAGCGTCTGGTGATGTCTATGCATTCCAGACTCCAGGCTGTAATTGCCTGCAAAGGATTTGCAACAAAGTATTAAAAAGTGAAAGTTAGATTTAGGATTGTTTAGTTTGTCCCATTACTTTTGGCCCCTTAAAAAGTGGGAGGCACATATAGAAACTGTTGTAATTCCTACACCATTCACCTGATTTGGATGTAATTACCCTCAAATTAAATCTGAAAGTCTGCAGTTAAAGCACATCTTGTTTGTTTCATTTCAAAGCCATTGTGGTGGTGAATAGAGGCCAAAATATGAAAATTCTGTCAATGTCCCAATATTTATGCACCTGACTGTAGATATATATACATACAGTGTATATATATATATATATATATATATATATATATATTATTCATTACATATAGATACCAAAATCACATATCTAAAAAATGAAGAAAATCCATCAGTTTACTTTTAAAGTGCAATTGTGATCTTGGTATCTATATATGATGGATAATATATAAAAACAATTAGCATATAAAAAGGTGTTGGTATAATCCAATATAGTGACTTGTAATCCATTGTAATCGTGGTGTTTTAACATCTAACACATAACTGCTACCTCCTTGTGGTCACACGGTGGTAACAGTTGTGTGTTAGGTGTTAATACACCACAATTGCAATGGATTAGAAATCCTGAAAGTGCCACTATATTGGATTGGACTGTTTGTGATTTTTCTGGAGGCACCCAGGCTGGATGTTATTCATATTGTATTGAGTGCCAGCATATCTTGTTCGCTATATATATATATATATATATATATATATATATTCCCCCACAAGAAGGAATACAGTGTTGCTCCTTCGTTTTTTGAAAATAGTTATATTAGAGACTTTGCGGATATTATAGGGCTATTAAGAGCCCTTTCCAGCATGCATTTACTATTTATTAATCAGCTTGTACAATAAGCACATTTACATATAGCTAGTGTAACAAGCATTAGATACTGTAATACGAATGTATAATCAGTTTATTATTATTATTATTTATTATTATCCTTTATTTATATGGCGCCACAAGGGTTCCGCAGTGCCTTACATAGTACAGAAACATAGTACATAAACAGTTGAACAGAACAAGAAAACAGTGTCATACAGTTTAAGACACTACAAGACAAGTACATGGTATATAAACACTGCTGCAACAGTAGCAGGATGGCAAAAGTCACGGGTTAGGTGCTTTTGAGTATAGAGCAGAGAGTATAAGTAAAGAAAGGATAAGCACAAGAGGATAGAGGGCCCTGCTCGTGAGAGCTTGCATTCTAAAGGGGATGGGCAGACAGACAGGGGTGACACAGATGGGGTAGACAGAGAGCATGGGACACAGGGTTAGGATGACAGATGGCTGGATTCCATTTTACAGTATGTGTGGAAGTCATTTGAATTAAGATTTACGCCACTGACATTCTACTTTAAGAGGCAGTTTTTGTAGGTGTCTGTGGAAAGCCATGGCTGTTATATCAGTTTACGTGAAGTCTGACGGGTGGCTGAAGCCACTTCATGAAGGGCTATTTAGAGAGTGTGGTTAACGTGTGAACCAGCAGTCTCAGGTAAATGTAGAAATTGGTGAAAGTAGTTATTGTAAAGAGATGTTCAGATGTAAAATAATAAGTTGTGATCAAGTGTGAATTCTATAAGGCACATTTATTGATTTGGAGGGTGATGGGAGACATGTGAGGTTTGCAGGATATTTATGCCATAGTAAATCCGCTGTATGTGTGTGGGGCCTGGATTTGGTGATATGTTACCAGATAATAAAAGCAGAA
Organism: Taudactylus pleione; assembly: GCA_031769625.1. Taxonomy (NCBI): domain Eukaryota; kingdom Metazoa; phylum Chordata; class Amphibia; order Anura; family Myobatrachidae; genus Taudactylus; species Taudactylus pleione. The sequence goes on from JAUIMM010000197.1 coordinate 20,478,600, forward strand.
GGATGGAGAAGTAGATATAGTTGTAGGTGTGTAAAAGTTTTTTATAGTGACACAATGAGGCTGTAATTGTCAATTTTTGATGAAAAGTTTTTAGAGGAGGTGAGTGACTCAATAGGGCGGCAGTGTGCCCAGAGAGGTGAGATGCAGGGAGAGTTAGGGATGTTATATCCTTAGAGAAAATACAAAGGAGAGAGTTGATAAAAATAAATGTGTAGTACATGGTGAGTTTTAGGTTTGTTATTTTTAGACAAAATTGTAAAGCAATCAGTTTCTTAATCTGAAATTACCTTAGATTTTGATCAATGTTTGTTCAACTGTTTGATTAACTGTTATGTAATCACACTTTGTGCATTTAATACTTGGTGTTTTTTAACCCCAGCTGCAAACAGCCCCAGCTGCCCCTAGACTGAATATAAGGAGTGGTATCCCTTGATTAGGACAGGCTACAGCTGACTCAATTGCTCTGCTGATCAAAGGAGATAACTTGCTCTGAGTTGGAGCGAAAAACAGGCCAGATATATACCATAAACTATGCTTCACTGACCAATACAGACTATACAGGAAGAGAAACAAAACACCTTACATACTAATATATATCTCATATAGCAAGTATTAGATGAGACTTACATCTCTGAGATATAGGAGTGACACTCGTGAAGCTTAATGAAGTCGTCTATGTGACTGCACAGCGTTTTAGATGCTTGGTATTTATATATATTGTTTGAAACGATTATGAATATACAGTAGTATCATCAAACTATTCATTAATGGTATGACTGTACTTCACAAAGTATACTTGTTGAGTAGATACCCATCTACTTATTTTGGGACAGTTCTTTATAAGCTGCAAGAACCGCTGGTATTTATGTGTAGCCATCTCTAGCCAGCACTTATCATAACAGCTTCTGAGCACAGACCTTATGTGATTTTACTGTAGCAGAGACATATTGCCATTGAGAGTGATACAATTGATACAGTATATACCAATTATCATCTGACAGTGTCAGGAAATGGCTACAATTTATATTACTTACACAGGAGACATGCTTGAGAAGGTCACTCAAAGAGCTGATTTGTGTTGGTATTTATGAATGATAACAGCACACAGACATGTTTTTAATATTTTGTTTATTTATTAAATAGATAATAAGTAGTTTGGATACCTGTTTTTAAGGTATATCTAAAAAATTGGTTTTAAAATTTGGATTAATACTAGGGGATACATTGCACCCTATGAGCTGTATTCAATTTGAGCGGGTCTGCAGGCGGAAAAGTATCAGGCGCGTGCCCGCATATCCCCATATTCATTTTGAAAGTATGCGAGAACGGGACCCAGCGAAACTGAAACAAGCGGAAAGTCCTGTCAGATTTCGGGAAATCAGCCTGACACCCCCGAAAAGATGCTCTAACATGGGGGTTAGCTATGGTTACACCCGATTTGGCTTGCTGAAGGTATTTGGTATTTTGAAATGGGCTCAACAGCTGCTAAATAGCGTATTTGTACAAGTGTGAAGAATACTATTCAGGAGTTTTTTTTTTCCAGAAAATAACTTCTACCAGCAAATTTGGGGTACTTGAAAATGGGGGCCAGTATATTTTAAAGTTGCTAAAGTTAAGTTTTAAAAATCGTGAAAAATCCACCTGCCGCAAGTCCCTGCAATGAAAAAAACACCTGGGGCATACTTGGGGACCCCCATAGAGTCTAGTTGATAGTTTTTAACTTTGTCCACCAATATTTTTTTTTTGCCCCCAAAATGAAAGTGATTTTTTGGGGTGTTCTTAATTTTTTTTTGACGCAGTTTACCCACGCAAGCACAGGGAGAATATACAAACTCCACACAGTTAGGGCCGTAGTGGGAATCAAACCAATGACCTCAGTGCTGTGAGGCAGTAATGCTAACCATTACACCATCTGTGCTGCCCATATTCTGTCCTATTTATTAGTTATATTTGTAGATTCTCTTTGATGCAAATTGTCATTTATTTATTATTCTTGGTGTGGGTTGCAAATCGTGTGATTTAACCCCGTCCCCTCCTCGGGAACCTGCAAATTCCCCATTAAATCTCCCCATCCTGCCCGCTCCACTAAGAAGTGGGCAGGATGCAGTGGGCTTATGCCCTTTCACGGAGCTTGTATAATAGACACAGTGGGCTAAGCCCAGTCACGGAGCCTGTATAATACACACAGTGGGCTAAGTCCAGTCACGGAGTTTGTATAATACACACAGTGGGCTAAGCCCAGTCACGGAGCATGTATAATACACACAGTGGGCTAAGCCCAGTCACGGAGCCTGTATAATACACACAGTGGGCTAAGTCCAGTCACGGAGTTTGTATAATACACTCAGTGGGCTAAGTTCAGTCACGGAGCTTGTATAATACACACAGTGGGCTAAGCCCAGTCACGGAGATTGTGTAATACACTCAGTGGGCTAAGTCCAGTCAGGGAGCTTGTATAATACACAGTGCACACAGTTGGCTAAGTCCAGTCATGGAGCTTGTATAATATACACACAGTGGGCTAAGCCCAGTCACGGAGCGCACAGTGGCAAGAAGTAGAACTACTCTCTCTAACTAATCTAATTCTAGTCTCGCTTTTCCCCTCTCTCTCACTACCTAACTAAGCGTGACTGTTCCGTCTGGATACAGTCACGCGAAATGGCGCTGACAGCCGGGCACCGCGCCTTTTATAGAGGCCGAACGTCACCCAGCTCTCGCGAGGTCTCGCGAGAATCCGACGCCGGACAGGTGACGTTCGGCCTCGAGGTGGAATCCGAGTCAGGCGGGAACACCCGAACTTGCTTTCGGGTGGACTCGGATTCCACCTGTTCGGATTCCTCAGAATCCGAACCGCTCATCACTACTCAGAATTAGACCCTTTAGCTGGAGGACCTAAAAGAAGTCCGGAGTTTACTTAAACTCATCTACGAAATGTGACTTGGGAGAGAAAATTCTGATGGATGAGTAATGCTCCTGCGCTGCCTCGATCCATAGTGCTAAACCAGTAACTGAGCTGGCGGTCTCTAGGACCTGCTTAAGCTCAGTAGGAGGCCTGACCTCTGACATGCGCTGTGGAACATGGAAGTCTTCTTTGTGCATCTTTCCTCCCTGGGCTTCTCCGTCACTGGACACATATCTGAGACTCTCTTATGACAGCAGCCCTGCAGTGCCTACCTGTAGCCAGCAAATAATCTGCACCGACACTGCTATATTAGACGGGCATAGTGATATCTTACACCGGGGTATACGACCCAGAAGCCAGGAGCATTACAACGCCCAGCGATACTCTTACGCTCCAGGCTGCATCAGTACTATTGTTTACACACATGTTATATACTTGTCATATGCCAGTCGTTGTTCCAACTCATTCATAAACCTAACACTGGGTACACACTGACCGATATATCATGGGTGCGTCAGCGATATGTCTTTGATGTCATTCACAGACATATCTGCAGATATATCAGCACATCGTGTTGTGTGTACAGGCGGTCAGCCAACCGCCCGTACACTTGCTGCAGAGGCCGACGGTGATTGACATCACAACTGGATGGGCACATTTAAATGCCCACCCAGTTGTGATGTCAGGCATGACACATCGGGCCAATGATTGGTAAGTGTGTATGCACTTACCAGTCATCAGATTGGATAGTGATTGGCCGGATGGCCGATCCGTAGTCCTAGTGTGTGCCCATCTTAAGACCTGCTTAAACTGTATCACGTGTGGACTAGCCGCCACCAGCACCAAAGAACTGTGCAGCACTTTTAATACCTTATGCACTCTAGTCAAGTGTATTGTCTACTGCTTAGGGTGTGAGCGTGCACAACACCAATTCCATCCAATGTTATCCCGCTGCACAATACCACTGCTGCTACTCTGCTTTTAAATACCACATACCAAAATAATCTGTTTCTCAAAACCAGGTACTATACCAGATTTTTAGAGCTCAATCCAATTGTTTGCGATGATCTCATGGGTGTGAGTCATCGCGACAACAGCCGCACTTGACGGCAGCCCGAACTCGCACAAAAGTGCTCGCAGCCCCATAGGGCTCTGAGCAAAATTGTGCGAATTCAAGCTCGGAGCTGGGTGCGAGATGTGGTGCCATTGTCGGCGTTTTAACACTGTGGCAACCGCAACTCAGCTAATTGGATTGACCCCTTATACGGAATGATCTGCTGCATATTTTAGCTCATAATGCCCCCCTAACTGCCCCTATCAGCTATGAATATGCATCAATTATCCCAGCAGTGGGGAATAAGCATATCAAATAACAATGTTACTCTTGCTAATTTGACACTACTACAAAAAGTTTTTCAAGTCATTTAACAGAGTGTATGAATAAGAAATGTAATGATAACAGAACAAAAAAGACCTTTTCTCTAAATATTATGAAATCAGTCTCTTTATTCTCTGTGCAATTTTAGGTCATTAAAGGAACTTTTTCAAAAGAGAAGCTACATTTTAAATGTACTGCATCTAATGATTTTTCATTACCTTAGCTGTAACACAATTATTAAGTGTCATCTCACGTATATTTGCAGAATACATTATTCTACCTTCAACTTATTAACTTTTCAGACAATAGGTGTAAAGCACTACACAGACTCTTATAAGCTCCATGTTCATTTCCTTTAATCAGGACTAACAAACATTCTCCTAGTACATTGGATGTTACATAACACTTTTATTCCAAGTCACGAATAACAGTAATATTTCATTTTCACTTAAAAAAGTTTTCTTTTTAAAATTCCAATTATCTTTAACATAATTTTAGGAGGAACAAAACTTAAAATGCAAAATAAAAATCAGCTTAAAGGAACTCAGTAATTGTAGGTAATTATTAGGGGCTTGATTTGGTAGTGGGCGTAAATCTGTCTTGGCTGCGAGTCTGCAAACAGTGATTTTGAGAAAATATGGTAATATCGCCTCTGCTGGGATTTGTATTGCGACTCCCACTAGCGGCTTCTCAAGTCTGCTGCATGGTACAAAGACGCACCAATGGTCACATATTGGTCGCACCATCAGACTTCTGGGAAACCCTATGGTCACTTAGAATGTGCGTAGCAAGTAAGACACCGGAGCCTCAACCACTGCGTACAAATTAGTAGTAGCTGGCTGTGACACGCTCCCAAAATGAACGCAACAAGCCTGCGTTATAGTCGCCACTCCTCCGTTAGCTCTCCCAAATGGTCACGGCCTGTCAATCATTCTGTGTCCTAATTCATAGTAGGACTGCCATCGCTAGACCATAGCGGCACATGCACAGTGTAACTCTGACACATGCTCAGACTGAAAACATTATCCGCTTGCGACCGAAGTCGATACTGCGTGCATCTCTGAGTTGGGCCCTAATAGCCTTTGTTTTACAGAGAAAGATTTATGAGATCAGTGCTGGAGGTAAATGTATTGTTGTTGTGAGGGAAGTTTGAAAGAGACTAAAGATGAAAGTTGCAGTATTTTACAATTAAATAATCTCAAAATAAACGCTGAAAAGTTTGTTTTGTAACACTATTTTTCTAATGTTTAAAACATGCTGTGCCCATTGAGTTCTGTTCATTAGGATGCAACCTGCGTGGTTTCAGCAGCAAGTCCATACCTCTCTATTGAACACTTAGGGGAGATAGGCCAAATTCTGGGGGAGTGGCTACACTTGTTCGGAAAAAAAAAATGAACTATGCTTGCCATCGCACTGCAGTGTTGCACACCGAGGAGGGATAACTAGTACCCACTCCCCACCTCTTTGAGCCCATGATTCTACGCTTTCTTAGTAAGTAGTGTCAAACTGGACTGAATAAATGTGTTCCATAACATCATTGTGAATTCCTGATAACCATGTATCAGAGCAGATTTCTATTTTATACTAAGTTTGCTGTGTAGTGTGGTCAGTTAAGACTATACTAGCCCAGAATGACCAGGTGGGTGCTGTTACCATGTCCAACAAGGTCTTTGAAAGTCTGGATCAGTCCAGAATAGACCTACCAGGTGCTACAATAATGTACAGATACTGGCTGCATAGTGGTATGTCCAATTTTGGAATAACTTTGCTAAAGTTAGAATCCCTATAATGATGCTCTATCATATACAACTATGAAGTTAAATCTCCAAAACTCTGTAAATTAATTTCAGCCCTATATTCATGTCTTCTAAGAGAGATGCCCTCTTAAGACCTGCGCACTACAGCACAGAGCAGCCGACCAGGGTCACAGAGCAGGAGCCCGTCAAACAGCTGATCGGAGTCACAGAGGAGCTAGCTGGATCACTGATCTCCATTCTACTAGGTTCAGGTAAGTGTTATATAGTCCAGATATGTAGGAACGGCACCCACCCAAAAAAATTGTCAGCTTGTTGGGGTGCATAACTCAGGACACCTAACGGAATCCATCCATAGGCAGCCACATGCAAATGTAAAGGAAGAGAGAGCACTCACCAATCTTCATACAGTGGGTAGGTAACTTTAATTATTCATAGTATCACCTCAGACAATATGTACAGTCGACGTTTCGGGCCCCTCAGTGCCCTTTGTCAAGACCAGAATGTCACATCCCGCATCATCCAAGCAGCAAGTCCGTATATATATATATATATATATATATATATATATACTGTTTTTTAAAGTTTTTTTTGCACTGTTATCAGCCTGTGGTCTATTTAGACACACAAGTCTGATCACAAGTGATAACTCCTGGTTCTGCAGTCACAGTTACACTATGGTACAACACTTTAAAATATCCCATGGCTTACTGACACTAGCTGAACCCACTAGCCCTGCAATCGTCCAGCTGCTATTTAGTGTCAGAAGCCCCATCCACCGGATCCCACAGTCCTTTTATACTCCCCACACATCCCAAACCAGTCACACCCATGTAGTGCACCTGTGTGTAGAACCCTTCCTGCAGGTAACAGCAGGATATTTAACCCTGTCTGCCCCTTTTCCTGGGAAATTAGTTTTGTTCTGGATATCATAATGTGGTAAAGTACTCCCTTTGCCACACTATAAATATTGAGTGTATTGTTTACAACCTTCTTACCACCTTTCTTTCCTCCCACAATTTCAGTCAGGCTTCTGTTCTCTCCACTCCTCTTAAACTGCCCTCTCGAAAGTTAGCAATGACCTCCTTGCTGCCAAATGTAAGGGCAATTTCTCTCTGCTCATTTTCCTTGACTTGCTTTTCCTTCCTTGCTGCTTTTGACACTGTGGATCACCCTCTCCTGCTGGAAATCCTTCACTCCCTTGGTTTACATGACACTGCCCTCTCCTGGCTATCCTCCTACCTCTCTGACCGATCCTTCTCTATCTCCGCTCATGACTCCTCTTCCCCTCCACTTCCACTTACAATAGGTGTTCCCCAAGGTTCTGTTCTTGAACCCCTCCTATTATCCCTCTATACGTCCTCTCTAGGTAAACTCATCAGCTCTTTTGACCTCCAATATCATCTCTATGCTGATGATACTCAGATCTACCTAGGGCACCTAACACTTGCACCCTGTTGTTTATTTGACTGCAGCAATGTATATAAACATTGTCCTTGTCCTGCCTTGTATTGTATTATAAGTCACTGGTTTCTTGTTCACTTATTTTTTATATACTGTGCAAAGCACTGCGAAACACTTCTGGCACCATATAAATAAAGGATAATAATCATAAATATAATATATATATATTTCTGTATAAGGAATGTTTGCATTATTATACATAAACCCATGTAAGTGAATAAGCAAAACCATGTGTGTAGGAGTAGAAAATTTAGCTGGAGATCCCAGATCTGCAAACTTTAAAATAAGTTTCAGAGTAAGAAGTCTGCTGCAAAATTTGGCGCTTTACTGTACATTAGCTATTGCATCGGAAATTAATATTTAATAGATATGTACTGAATATGCATGTTTTGTTAAAAAAAAAACCTACATATTTATTGCCCCAATCTTGAAGTTGATCAGGTCCATCCTCTAATTTGGCCCAACCATGCTCCTATATCCATTGGGCTATTTAACATAGCTGCTGCCACCGTTCTATGACATGGCGAATAAATGGCTCCTTTCTTCATAACACTTAAATAGTATCTCATCTCGAGACTCTCATGATGCACTAATGTCATATCAGTGACTCACCTGGTAAATCATCTCCCATACTGTAAGTGATATATAGGGCACTGCTTGGGGGGATCACCTGATTATTAGTGTGGTCTTATAGGAAAAAAATAAGAGACAATGAATTGTCCATCAAAGAACAAAACATATAGGGCCTGATTCAGCGGTGGACGCTAATGCAGACGTGACTGCGCCTTATGCCTACGCCGCACCTGATGGAATTTGTACAGAGACGCCCACCGGCTGCAGTGCTAATCCGCCGCTGTGCAGATTAAGATGCACCCTCGGAAGCACATCAGTCACACCATTGAGCATTGCCCCTGCCCTACTAGGGAGGCGCAGAATGTCCGCCTGAACCTGGCTGCCGAAATCAGTGAAAAAGCTGCAGTTGTTGGCCGCAATACCACGGGTTTGGCTAGCCACCCCCCTGTTACCTCCCACTGAATTGCCTCTCTCTACTACACTATTTCTGCATCCAGGAGGTAACCATTGGGACACATGCGCAGTGTGACTCGGACGCATGCGCAAACAGAAACAATTGGCTGCTTGTGTCTCAACAGCTTCCACCTCTGAATCAGCTCCAGAGTCCAAGCATGAATGTAAGCTTGTCGTTGACCCTACTACCACTTTTGCTGTCCTCAGTAACACTACAAAACCTCCTCCTCTTTAGACAAATGGCAAAATGTTTTAAGTAGCTCGGTTAATCTTTCTATGAGAAGGGGCACATGGCAGGTAGACTCTTGGCATCAAAAATAAAATTGAATGTTCTTGCTAAGCTAACCCACCATCTAGGTCTCATTAAATTATTTAGTTAACTAGCTAAACTTATCCTGACAGCCAAATGCCTGCTAGCTAGAAACTGGTAGAGTACATCTCCCTCATACTCTGAACTCAGAAAACAAATTTACCTTACAGTATAGTGGCCAAGGAGGAAGTACATAAGTAATTATCTCCATAAAGAGGACATACATTTAATCAGCTTTGGAATCCTTGGCTCTTCAGAGACAGCATAGCTAAACCCCCCTCCTCTTCTATCCTTCTAATTTCTTCCCTGTTCCCCATTTGTAGAATAGTACTTATACTGGTGGTGCTCCTAACTATCCCTCTAATGCCTCCATACCAATATGTTCAATATTTAAGGATTCCTAGCTGCGTTAATGCATGTGGATGATGAATACAGCCACTTTCCAATCCGGACACACAACACCATAACCTGATGCTCATCTGGTGATTGCACTATGATCCTGTGCACGCAAATCCTATTGCAATTGCGATTCCGTATGCAGCAGTTCTGAGAAAATATGCTAATGACTGATCTCCCTATTATGTGCTCTGTGTGATGGGTTCCTTACCACGCATTCCCATTGTGGTTGGTCCTCCACTGCCTAAAAAACAAGAATGTGAATTGGAAGTAGAGATGTGCGGTTCGGGTCTCCAGAAATCTGAATCTACCTGAATTTCGTGAATCCGGGCAAATCCGAGTCGCGGTTCTAATCTCCTGAGGAGATCCATGGTAAATTCGGGTCACGGTTCTGATCTTTTCCGGTTCGGAATTTAGATTTTAAAACCGAATTTCGGGTTTTGGATTGCATAAATTACATGATTTTAGCTGTTTTTAAAGCTTTTTATATTTTTTTTTATTTAAAAAATCCAGATCCAAAACCAAAACCAAAACATTTGAGGGTGGTTTTTCAAAACCAAATCCAGATCCAAAACCTTGAAGGAGATACAGATCCAAAACCGAAACCAAAACACGGTGGTCGGCGCACATCCCTAGTTGGAAGTATCGGAAAATACTTAGGCCGGTAACCTATTAGCCGTGATCTGCAAAGAATGGGGATTTATCGCTGATAATCCCCGTTTATCGCAGAATTTTTTTATCTCTATATTAGGAGCTATGATAAGTTTGTGGACTTATGTGTTTTCACCATAGCATCGGCAAAAAAACAGCACTTTCTGAGGATTTTTTCTCGGGACACACTAGGTCCCGAAAAAAACCACGATAAGTGACAGCATCAGGCGGCACTTCGGGGCTTATTGGATATTTGTGTGATGATCCATTATCAGGGTTACTTTTAGCATTTCTAATAGTATATCAGCCATAGCCTATGTTCTAACTAGAGATGTGTGGTTCGTTTCTCCAGAAATCCTAATCCACCCGAATATCGTGAATCTAGACAGATACGAGTCACGTTCTAATCTCCTGGGGAGATCCAGGTGAATCCGTGTCTCAGTACTGGTCTTCCAGCAGTTCGGAATTCAAATTTTAAAACTGCAAGGGTGGTTTTGGCAAAACCAAATCCAGATCCAAAACACGAGGAGATACAGGCCCTGATTCAGAGCCGCTCGTAAGCGGCCGCTCGTTCGTTCTGACCGATGTTCGCACATCTGCGCATGCGTACGGATTTTAATACGCATGCGCGAACCAGTCAGTGCGGCCGAAAATCGTTTGTACGCTATATAGCGAGTGCCTGCTATTTTGAGTGACAGAAGGAGGCGTATGTGGGTGGTAACAGGGGAAGGTGCTTGAAAACGGGGGTGTGGAATTCGAACGCAGGCGTGCTTAAAGGTCAAAACGGGCGTTTTAAGGGAGTGCATAATTAATACAGCAGCGTCATTGACCACGTCACTTGGTTTTTTTTTACTCAGAACTGCTCGCAAAATAGAGGTTGAAAAAACCAGCCACAAGAATAGCGAGCAGTTCATACGCTGTTCGATGTACTCGATTAATCTAATAAATAGCGGACATGACGTATGGTGCGAGCGGCAAGGGGGCGTATTTTTCAAAATTACAACCGCAAGTTTTGCTCGCTCGTTCAGCCTTAGAGGCGTGAACAGACCGCAATTAGCGAACGGTTCATTTGAATAGCCACCCCTTGTTTTAGAACGAACGACCGCAAATAGCGAGCGGCTCTGAATGAGGGCCACAGATCCAAAACCAAAACCCTGGGGTCAATGCACATTCCTAGTTCTAACCTGGCCTGTTAACTATTCTTATGCAAATTGTCAACTGAATCGATTCAAATGTTTGGCCATGATTGAGCAACAAACATACATCTCATGGGGCTATAGGGTGTACATTTTTAATGGAAATGCATTTATTACCACTTAAACCAACAATATGGGCCAAATTATTTAATCCATTCCATTATCTGAAGTACTTGGGGTGTGATTCTGTGTAAGACGCTGCAGCGTCCATGTGTGGGTTTTTTGCTGGTATTGCTTCTGAGACTATATGCAAATACCGCTAAAGCTCTTGCATAGTGTACACCACAAAGCCCAGCATACCCTGTACACTCTTGGCTTCAAATGGGAAAATCCTTGCACACTGTACCTGCTGCAAGTTGTTAACCCTGTGTTATCCTGTTACTTCTTTCTACAGGTTACTAAACCATCCCCTGGTTAAGTTGATCTGCCATGTGAGCTAAGCTCCGTTGCTCACTGCTACCACTTACCATTGTAGTGTCTGCCAACGTTAACAGTAATGATGAATATTCCTCCATTCTTCATATCATTTCTAATGTACAGTATCTGAACTGCAGAAATTTCCAACCAAGCAAAAATTTGTTGCGCAAAAACAAAACAAACCATCTATAATTTTCTACTATATGGTTTTTAAATATATGTTCTTGCGGGGATGACTCGTCCCCATGTATAACTAAAGGCTTCCAACCTTGCCACCAATGTTCGTGGTTTCCACTTGTTATATTAATCATCCTATATCAGCTTGTACTAGTCCTGTTTATGCTGTTCCCATGGAAGACACATTGGGTCTGATTCAGCACAGAACAGAATTGCAAACGCTGCACACAAGCAGCGTTGCAATTCCGTTCTTGCAATTATAGTAATGCAGCAGGAGGCTTCAAGCATTCTGCATGCATTACGTATCCAAACTGCGTCCAAGGACACAGCATCGGATAATCTGTGATAACATCGGCTGGCTAAGTGACCCATGGGGTCATGCAAGCCGGCTGCCGCAGTTGCAACCAAGAGGCCAGGAGATCCTGGCCTCTTCCCTCCTCCTGCTATATTACCCCATTGCATCCTCTGTTCCAGTAACCTGCATCGTTACGCTGAGAGAGGACAGTCACCGGCTGGTGAGCTCTCTGCACCCCTGCTCTCCTACATGCTCCATTCCACTGCTGAATTCATATTTATAAAAGTGAGTATGGTTGTACATACACTTCTACAAATAAACCACAGAGCCTGGTTAAGATACTTGAGTGCTCATTGAGTGCCCTACACAATTTATGCTATTGTGTACAGTACTCTACTTATCTACAGTACAAGACTGCACACAAATTCCTAACAAGTAAAACCCCTTGCTCTGGAGTACAGCCATGCATCTGAAATTGCAAGGACTGAGACGCCCACTCTAAAAGTCTATAGACTACTTGGTGAGGCTTTATAAGGAACTATTGGTCGAACCATCGCAACTTGCACCAGTCCCATGCTAAATGTGTTGAAAGTGGTGTGTGCTACTTCGCAGACTCCATTTTACTGTGCCTCCAGGAAGGCTTAATTCCCTGTACCAAGATGGCCAACGGAGTTTGTGCTGCGCATGGGCAGCGTCATCTTGCCACTGTGCAGAGTGACTTGGTGGGAGATAGATGTCTCCTACATAGCTCCTAAGAAGAGACCTGGATATTACACTGTTCCAGCATCCTGCACCGCTACCTGCAAGCATCATACACTCACCGGCTGGTGACCTGTATGAAAACCCTGCTCCATTAAAGCTCCACTCCATCACCAGCGCGTATACCACAGCGAGTATGGCTTGAGTCATCCACTGGTGTGTGACTATATATTTCTGCAACATCAACACCTGCACACACACATAATTTCCAACAGATTACGGGCACAGACACCTGTGTAGTGCAGACTGTATAAGAACACACAGTTAAAACAGCACAGAGTGTTTCCAGCACAGTATAGTAGTAGTAAAGATGGTTAATGTACAGAAGCTGCACAGTACTGGAATGGGTTGGCTATGATATCCTGGCAGTCGGGATGCCTGCTGTCAAAATGCCGACAGTGGCATCCCAATGCTGGGAATCCCGACAGGGGTCAGGTAAGTATGTTAACCCTCTCCCTTTTCCCCCTAACCCTGCCTTCTTGCACCCTAATCCTAACCCTCCCAACCCCGCACAATAACCCTCTCCGTTATTGCCTAAACCTAACCCTCCGCTCTTGGTACCTAAACCTAACCCCCCAGTGGTGCCTAACCCTAACCTCCCCCCCCCAAAGCCTAACTCTAACCCCCACCCGCGGCTAACAGCTAAGTGGACCCGGCTTACCTTCGATCGGGATGTCGTCTGTTGGGATTCCGGCATCAGTCTGTGGGATAGTGTCGGTATTTAGCCACCTATGTTAAATCCAGGGTCAGGATTCCAATGCCAGGATTTCAACAGGTGGCGTCATATCAGTATTTTAACTACATCCCACTGTAATTATACAAAATGGAAGTTTGCTATGGAAATGCAATTAAAGCATGAAAGGTTGTGGAAGGACATAATAGACCTAGATGCAATCCCAGATGATATAGAGAAAGCTTGGGGTAACATAAGCTTGAGTGTAAAGCAACACGTTTACTCTATAATACTTGGGAAAGAGTCAGGAAAATATATTTGGACAGCACTGCAAGCAGCATATCAAGATGGAGGTCTCATGAGGAGGATACATTTAAGTTGTGTATTGTATACACCAAACTGAATGAATGTACCAGTATGAGTGATTACAAAGACAGAATGATGTCTTTCTCTCAGCAACTAATGTCTGTTGGAGTGCAAATGGTGATGAAGAGACTGCTACATCAATGCTGCAAAACTTCATGCCTGAGTTAGACTTCCTGGTTGTGGCGCTGTAGGCAAAGACAGCAAAGTTAACAAAAGACACAGACAGAGGAAAGTTATTACAGTATCAAGAATGTGTGCCCTGTGATTTAAGTGCTGAGACTACTGCATTACATACAAAGATTGAAAAATTCAGAAAATTTACATTCAAGTGTTACAATTATAAAAAGATAGGTCAGAAAGCAATTGAGTGCAAACAGAAGAATGTGAATCCTATGCAAAGCAACAAATGCAACAGCAAAGATTAGCCCTGAGTGTTAAAGATAATTGCAGAAAACATTGTGGGTACATTGATTCAGGTGCAACATTTCAGCTGCAATGCAGGATGGTTCACCAAGTTAACCAGATGTGATCCTAACACTATCAAATGAATTGGCAATCAAGTCCTTACAGTAACTAAAGTTGGGACAATTAAAGCTTGCTTAAAATTTGGAACAAGAACAAAAGTCACAGAGATCCAAGCTTTTGATCATTGCCTATACTCCTGAGCAAAACAGTGTCAGTGAATAAGCAAAGCGTACATTTAAAGAGACAACACAAGTTGAAGAAAAGCTGGAAGGTGATATGCAGAACAAGTATGTGTCACGGGACATGCCAGCAACTGACGATGTATCTGAAACTGACTATTAGCATGAAAGTTCAACCACAGAAAAGATCTTCTGCAAGATCAAATATTGACAAGCCTCCTAAAAGGTGAGGAATTTGCAGGCATTGTATTGAGTGAGAATATACGGAACTAATAACTGACGGTGGACAACAGCGCTTAAGTGCTGCAATGGAGGGGATGCCAACGGAGAGATCACCAACCCCCAAATCAATAACAATTAACAAAAAAAATGTAGACAAACCCAACCTCTGCGCACTCCAATAGAGATCTAACTAAGAATGGTAGTTCTCAATACAAAAGGAGAAGGTCCAGTAGCTGAGTATTCTCAATATTCTTCTTCCGTTGATTCTTGTCAGAAAAAGAAAGAGAAAGAACACAAAATGGTGTACTATATCCAGACTAGGCTTTCATGTAAATTCTTCACAATAGACTACTTCACATCAAATCACATCTATCCTGATTTTATGTGAAGTAGTCTATTGTGAAGAATTTACATGAAAGACTAGTCTGGATATACTACACCATTTTGTGTTCTTTCTTTTTCTGACAAGAATCAACGGAAGAAGAATATTGAGAATACTCAGCTACTGGACCTTCTCCTTTTGTATTGAGGACTTCCATTCTTAGTTAGATCTCTATTGGAGTGCGCAGAGGTTGGGTTTGTCTAAATTTGTTTTTTGTTTATTGCATTGAGTGAGACTCAAGAAATCCAGGAACAAAAGTGAAAAAAAACTTTGCAAGATCAAATAGTTACAATTGTGAAAAGTATCAAGAATCATGATAGTGACAACAGTTCCAAGTTTGTGAGTTAAGAGACTGTTGGTTTGGTCCATGCTGTCTGTAAAGGAACTTTTGCTAATGTATCTTCCAAGAAGGTAAAACTAAAGTCCCGTGATATGTTGTTGCCTTTTCATGTGTTTAACCCACTTTCTTTTACAGTTTGCTACAGAAAATCTGAAATTTGCGTAACATGGAGAAGCTTATAGCGAGGGGGGTATTGAAAGTGGAGTGTGCTACTGCTCAGGCTCCATCTTACTGTCTCTCCAGGGAGTACTAGGATGGCCGATGGAGTTAGTGCTGCGTATGCGTGGTGCCATCTTGCCACTGTGTAGAGTGCCATGGTGGGAGACAGACATCTCATACTTACTGTTGCTCCTAACAAGAAACCTGGTTGTTACACTGTTCCAGCATCCTGCCCCGCTACCTGCAAGGACCATACACTCACCGGCTGGTGAGCTGTATGAAATCCCACTCCATCACCAGTGTGTATACTGCAGTGAGTACGGCTGTACCTGCTATAAACAAATAAACCAACACCAGTGGTTAAGTAACTGGGCTGTTCATAGTTTGAGTCATCCGCTGGGGTGTGCCTACATAACTCTGCAGTATCAACACCTGCACACGCAGCACTTCCACATATTCCATCTGAGTATGGCCTCCAATGTGAGTGAATGAGCACCTGAGTTCACAGGCACATCAGACCCGGTCGCAAGCGCTGAGTGCTCGCAACCGGGTCAATGGTGGCCCACAGCGCATGCGCACAATGGAGCCGGCTCCGTCATGCGCATGCGGAAGACCCGGCTAGTGACGGGCAATCCGTCGCTCCGGGTCTCGAACCAAAAGGGGCAAGCTGTCGATGTTGAGTGACAGCTCGCCCCGTTTGGTGGGTGGGCCGGGGGGGTGGCTGGCCAAACGCAGGCGTTCCCGAGGGAACGCTTGCCGTTTGGGGGCGGCCCCACTGACATCACGAGTAAGTGGAGAGCTTCCAGCTCTGTTAGAGCCAAAATCTCTCTAGGGCTTGCGATGAGCGAGACCCTACCACAAGGGTCTCGTCGCAAGCCTTGACCATCGCGACCATCATCATGGCCGCTCGCTATAGCTGTGGGTGGTCACCCACAGCTATGAGAGCGGCCAGGAGGCCGCTCCTAAAAGTAACAGCACCCGCCCTGATTCAGAGCGAGCACTCGCATTTTGCGAGTGCCTCTGAATCATGCCCTCTGTGCGTGCTTACAGAGGAATGCATGCAGTGTTCCAGTATTTAGGGATTTTTGCATATGCGCAGTAGAAAAAACAATGCACAACTATGTGAATATCAGAATTGCCTGCGAATCAGGATGTAGTCTGGAAGCCGACGGTCTAAATGCCGAACACCGGCTTCCAGACTGCTTTGTCCCGACTAGGGACGAATGACAGGTGTCTAAATCTAGACGCCTGCCATTTGCCTGATGTCGGGAGACCGGCGCCCGGCATCGCGTTCGAGCGGATGCCGGGCGCCACAAGCGGGCAGCCACGGGGGGGAGGGTTAGGTTTAGGGCTCCGGGGGGGACTTAGGGTTAGGCACCCCCCCGGGAGGTTAGGGTTAGGCTAGGGGGAGGGAGGGTTAGGGTTAGGCACCCCCGGGGGGAGGTTAGGGTTAGGCACCCCCCTGTGGGACTTAGGATTAGGCAGCAGGGAAGGGAGAGTTAGGTTTAGGCACTTAGAGGGGGGGTTAGGGTTAGGCACCCCTACGGAGGGTTAGTGTTAGGGGGGTTAGGTTAGTAAATACTTACCTTTACGACAATCGTGATTTCCTCCTTTGTCGGGCAGCCGCTGTCGGGAATTGCGGCCGGCGGTAATACATATCACACCCTGCGAATCATATATGAATAGAAACAAGTATTTAAATAATAATATCTAAAAAGTCATGAAAGATCTTATTTTTCAGCATTTTAAATGTAACTTAGCATAGGACCTGCTTCAGATGTGGACACTGCTGCATTAGCAGCTGTGAGTTTGTATACAGCTGCCGGGCGAAAATACGCTAATGCTACGGCCGCCTGTAAATGTATCGAGATGTCCACCGGCGGCTTCCCAGATCCAAGCAACAGCTTACAAACACGCAGCGGTGCTCGCAGATCCTTCGATCGACCATCTGAGTAGCACTATAGTCACATAGAATGGCTGAGTGCCATATTTTCTGCATATGGGATTGCATGTATAGCGTACATGCCTACTCTCACGATTTGGCTGGGAGCCTCCCGAAAATCGGGTGCTGCTCCCTGCCCCCCGGAAAAGTAGGCAGGTCTCCCGACTTCTCCAGTCCCCCCCGCAATGTAGCGCTAAACCCCCCCTGCGGAGGGGCTGATGACGCGATTCGAGTCATCATAACCCCGCCTCCTGCCTCGCAATGCCGGAAATATCGGCATTGTGTAGCAGGGGCGGAGCCTAAATTAAGCGATCGTGTGGCTCCGCCCCAAAATCTTGCCCCTAAACACTGGTAATGCGTCCGGACACGCCCCTCTATAACGACCCCGCCCCCCTGCAAACCGACCTGGCTGCTTCCTCCCGGAGGAAGCAGCCAGGATGTAGGCAAGTATGATGTATAGGTAGATACACGCCAGAAAATGGTCACGACCTGCATTTTTTGCTGTCGCTCCCTGTAACCGCTCCCAAACGGTCCTTGAATGCCAATCACTTTGCAATTAAATCCACACTGCGAGCGGCTTGTCAAAGGTGCTTTGGCGTGCGCGCAGTGCGACCGTGACACATGCGCAGTCAGCCGATGATCATTCAGCTGCGTAGATATGACCATTGTGTCCACATCTGAATCGCGGCTGATTTTGGGGCTAACATTTACTGCCTTTTTGTTCTATGATATCAATGCATTCACCGGTATCCATCACAATTTCAACAGTAAGATAAATACCACCCTGTTCTTAATCAGCAAAGTATCTCAAATACGGTCTGGAACATGATGATAGATATATATGATGAAAATAAAAATAACATCTCCGTTTATAAAGGAGTACTTTGATGTGACTGTTGCATTCCATCACTGCTTACAAAAATTCTCTTTTCAGGTTAGGAAAACATGGACATCTGGAAGCTGAGAATGGTACATAGTCATTCATCTAAATTCCGGTAACTTCAATAACTTCAATAACTCTGTACTTTGAATTATTTATTTCTCTATATATATCTATATGATTTTTTTTTAAATATTATTATTATTTTAATAAATGTTTTAGATTATCTCAGGTAAAAAAAATAAGCAATACGTACATGCATATTAGTTTAACCTTCTTGGATCAGCATTCACAAGGAAAATATATCAGTTAAAGAGAACAATTCTAAAATTATTTTTACACATCCCTCCATAAAAGCACAAATGTCAGCAGTGGTTCCCAAACTCGGCCCTCAAGGCACCCTAGCAGTCCAGGTTTTCAGGATATCCATGTGTAAGCACTGGTGACTTAATTAGCACCTTAGTGAATTTGATTTATACCATCTGTGCACAAGCATGGATATCCTTAAAACCTGGACTGTTAGGGTGCCTTGAGGATCGAGTTTGGGAAACCCTGGTCTATGGCAATATTTTTATAATTGTTCAGGAGGTGGAAAAGAGAGGGGGATCTGCAGATAGCTGTGTGGTGGTGGATGGGAAAGACTGTGCACTAGGTTCAGACAAACTCTGACAATGTCACAATGTTTCTGGGCCTGATACAGAGGAGGATGGTAATGCAGTAGCAGTAGCAACAAAGTCACCTCTTGCCAATGGGTATCCTACTGAGTGCCTTTGGTCTTCTCTGCTTAAATAAAAACCATAGCCAGTGGAAATGCATTATCCATAACTAAACCAGTACTTGCCCCCAACCTGTTTCATTAAAGTTCACAGAAAAAAGCATTGGAGTTCAATAACGTATTTTTAGCATTGTGCCCTACTGAGGGCAGTACAACTGGTGCCAACACCCAGAGCGCAAGGCAGGGAGAGCCACACGGCTGCAGCCGTGGCAACACCTGTGCGCAATTTGCAGGATGTCTAGAGAGGTGCTCATTGGTCTATAGTAGTGTTTCTCGAACTCGGTCCTCATGGAACCCTAGCTATTTTCAAGGTATCCTCAGGAATAATGAGTTCCACATGTAGATCTATTGTGTTAGTCAATTAACCCACTTGTGCTGTAGCAAGATGATCTGGAAAACATGCACCAATAGGGTTCCATAGAGACTGGGTTTGAGTAATACAGCTTAAAGAAATCCCTGCTGTCCAGCTCCCTGTTCCTGGAAGACAAAGGTCTCAGGGAACTAGGGACAGGGCAGGGGTATTTTGGGTGCTGGTGTAAAGGCGGTGGGGGGCTGCCGAGGGAGCTAAAATTGTATTCCGTAATTACCATGCTCAGATAGGCCGCTGCCCTGCTGGTATTATTATTTTTAATTTCCTCATAAATAATTTTCTTTAACAATTGTTTTCTGCACCCCACACTGGGGAGAGGGGTGGGCATTACTCATTGGGGCTGGACTCAACAGAGACATCCCTGTGACAGAGAGCAGTGTCACAAAGCTTTCTGACACCCAGTGCAGGGGTCAGGGATCCTATCGCGCGCAAGCAGGGGGGTGGCTTCATCCCGCAAAGCCACGCCCACTCAAGTGTTCCACTCTTGGGGGCATGACAGCATGTCATGCCCCCCGTTCATGGCACTCAATGGGGCTTAGTAGCAGAGGAGAGGCCTGGAGAGGCTACTGCTCCATGGAGTAATCTCGGCTTACTCAGCGCAGCAGCAGTAGCTGCTGGACAGCCCCTGTCTCTCACTACAGTGTGGCTGCTCGGCGACACCATCCGAGGGGGTGATACCAAAATAGCAGGCTGTCTGTCACCACCCGGCACGGCCCGCACCCCCCTAGTGACGCCAGTGGTGACAGGCAGCCTGGAAGCCAAACTAGCTGCCACCCATCTGTCTTTGCAGAGAAGCGGCCGCGGTGTTCTCAGTCTTGATAATGTAATCGTTATATTGCACGATTGTTACTAAGCGTTTTCCCGCGCCCCGATCAGACAGACTGAGCTGCAGCTTCTAGCCTAGGTAAGTATATATATTTTTATTTTATCTCCACACTTCATCATTATTATAGTTATGATGCAGCACATTATGATACAGTATAATTGTAGTATGGAATCAGCCAAAATGTTCAGAAAATCAGTTAAGTAATGTTTTTATTTTAAACAAAAGTAAAGGAACTATAGACAGTTATTCAATGTCTGCATTTTAGAGAATTTTGTATACTGTCATTTATTTTGGACTTCCATAGTCAGAGCTAGATTAGGGGGTAAATATACTACTCAGCGTTTTTGATGGGGTTTTGTCGATGTCCACTTGTGTGGTGTTTTTTTTTTTCCCTGGGGTTTTTGACCAAACCCCCACAAACTAGGAATGTGCAGGCTCTGATTAGTTCGGATTTTCCCGCAAAAATCGGGTCTCAGAAAGAGGCAAAACGTCATCTTTCATGGACAAACATCATCTTTCATGGACTTTTGACGTTTTTCCACTTTCTGAGACCCGATTTTTGGCGGGAAAAATCCAAAATTGACGGGAAAATCTGAACTAATCCGAGCCTGCACATCCCTACCACGAACTTGGCACAAAACCGGCCACTTTATCCTAAGGGGGCATGGCCATGCCGCCCACATTTAGACCATGCCCCCTTTCCCCAGGCCCGGCATGGCTCTCAATACCACCCTGAATATGATCACAATCAGGACGCATTCACACTGCGACTTAAATGAATGGGCAGGAAAGAAATAACGCTCAACTACGTGCAACATGTACACAGCATGCGATTTACAATCAAGCTCAGAATAAGGGCAATCATTATGTATTGATTCAGGAGGCAGATAACAGTAATAATTTTCTTATGGAGGAAATTATATTTTATGAATATATTAGAGGAGAATTAATTGTGTAAAAGAGCAATATTTTTTTTTTAAATTATATTAAAGTGTCAGGATTAATTTATTATTAATTGATGTTTAAAAATGTTTATATGATGGGGCAACATGAATAATTGTATGGCTATATAAATGGTGCCCACATCATAAAATAATAAATGTTCTAATACCGTTTTTATACACCAACTACAATTAATTTATATTGCCTGTGACTGCCTATGTACCCTTCCCCCAGCGTCTTACAACCCTGCTATTCAGCCCGTCCCAAAAATGGTATACTTTTTACAGCCTGTTTCTGCTTTCCTGTGTATTGGACCTTAATAGGACCTTATATCAAGGAGTCTGACCATGTTGTGTTACTGTGTGTAATATGTAATTCCCATGGCGGGAAATAGTCCCTACTGTATATACCAGTGTTTGTGCCTATCAGTGTATTATATCTCTAAAGCCTGATATGTTACGTATAAGATGCATATTAAATATGTAATACTATAATGTGTGGTAAGGAGGTAGGGAGGAGACATCCCCCCCCTCCCACTGGAATGTACAGGCAGCCTGGTATCTGTGTATGCCTGCTGATATCCCCCATAGGAAGTTACAAAGCTGATAACCCCGACAGCCCCCTCTCTCTAAGCTCTAGACAGGAAGCTATTGCCAGCTGAATGGCATGTGACATCACTAATGACTATCAGGGGTTAACAGTGACTGGTTTTATTGCCTTGATATTCCATATCCCCTTGTCAATGTGATGGAGTGGTTTTTGTCCAAAGGGGTCCTGTGTCAGACAGCTTGGCACCGGAATTCTCACCTCTGGAGTGAGGTAAGACATGATCACTAAGCTGTAGAGAGGATTCAAATCACCCAATAGCAGGGCTCAGGGGTGTCACCTCATGGTGGGAAATAGCAAGCTTAGGTATTAGGCAGGGAGTTCTGACCTGAGACCTGAGGGTTGTGGAGGTCCTAGCCTAAGTGCCAAGGCTGGGCACAAAGGAGTTGGGAGATCCTGCCAGCCTGCCAGGGATGGAGAAGCCATTTCCCGGAGAAGCGTGGAGCCACACAGCAGCCTCGCACAAGTGTGGTGTCCCCAGCCCAAGCGGGTAAGCCGGACAGTGTAGCTGCCCACCTTTCTAACACTAAAGGGTCCCCTGCTATAGGGACATGTGTCTGGGTTCCCCAAGGTTTAGCTAATACTACTGGCATTTCTGTATATACTCTATATAGTTGTAGTTGCTGAATTTACATGTAGCAGTAGAGTGTGCGTGTAAAATAAAGGTATCGTTATACCTTTGCTATTGTGTCATTTCCTGTGCAATCTAAAGGGACTCATAAAGGACCCGGGGTACTATGCGAGACAGCGATATAACCTTTCTGCCTTTCTCAAGGCGGTATACAGCAAAAGGGCGAAAATTACGCACGCATAAACCCGGGATCCTCATATTACCCTTTTAATATTATTAATACATAATTTTGCTCTCCTAATACAATTAATAATTTAAACCCAACGCTTAGTAAAGCTGTTTTTTTATATACAACGGGAAGAACATTTACGGTGCTTCGCTGTGCAGCCGCATTCCAAAGTGTGGTTTCTCTGCAGTTTTGTGACGGGTTTGAGCTTAGGAAATCCGCCAGATGCAATCCTGCTGGTAAGCCGCAGCAAAACAGCTGGGATTTCAAAACCACTGCTTAGTAATTATACCCCTAGAACTTTGTATGCAAAATACACCATTTATTTACCTGTTTGAAGCAAAAAAAAAAGGGAGAGCAATTATTCTCTAACAGCATCAGGATTTGTTTGATGGCACCACTACTGACCCTACAGTATTGGGAGCCAAATACTGTATATAGAGTACTATGGCTATGGCAGTCAGGGGCGTCAGAACGTTTTTATGTTGCGGAGGCAAGATATAATTTAATTTTGTAGGCCTGCCCTCCCCTTCAATTGACGTGAGGCTTATCAGAGGCAGAGGCGGCACTAAAGGGGAGGAGGAGGCCACCACCACAAAAGAAGAGGATGACCACCAGGGAGGAGGAGACGGCACCACAGTAGAGCAGGAGGCAGGAGCTGTACGTTATAGCAATAGGCTGCACAGCCCCTGCACTGCACGGAGGAGGAAGTGTATTGTGCGGCCATTTAACTTAAAAGACCACACATTACACCTCCTCCTCTGTGCAGTGCAGGGGCTGTGCAGCCTATAGCTATAATGCATAGCCGCTGACCATCCGCGGCCGCTGCTCCACCTCTGAAATGTTGGGGGGGAGCAGGCTGCCCCCCCTCCCAAATCCTGGGCCTATGATGGCAGTGCAGGAGGAGAATGGGGTTGTGAAGGTGTTACTGCATTGCACACTGCTTTCTGCCTTCATAAGAATACTGCAAGGTCTTTCCAAAGTTTATTGGGGACCCTTCAATTGGCGCGATTTCCCAATGCAGCCATCTGACTAGGAAAGGTTGTGCACCCCTGGTATACAGCATACTAAGATACTGAGGTGATACTCCTGCTGCTGGTTCTTCAATTAAATTCATCTTTGTTAAGTTTTGTCTCTGTACCAGCTTAGAGTCAGAGGATGAAAGACATATATTTAGTGTTGTGTGTGTGTGTGTGTAGTGCATAGACTTAAATCTGTGGTATTACAAATCTAAGTAAGAAAAATAAACACTGTCGCCATAAACAAAGAACTGAACATTGTGTTTCTGTTACTGCGTTCTGTCAATAATATTTTTCAGGAACTGGCTTTCTAGATGGCAAATGTGTGGCTTTACCTGTATACAAACAATTAAATATCGTGTTTACAATCTCTGTGCTCAGATTTATTTTGTGTCTTAAACACTGCTAAAATATCATTTAAAAAACAACCCTCCACTGTTACTATTATGCACCCAGCCTATGTAAATATTCCAATAAATAGTCACAAATTAGATTGCTAAACTTATATCTCCAAAGCAAGAGATAAACCAATTTCTGCTGACAACTTATTATATAGGCAAACAAAATTGCCACCAGTATTGACTGTTATGCTGGTTCAATTGAACGGCCGATATATCGTGTGTGTGTTGGCCAGTGTGTACCAGCAATATGTCTCTGAACTACATCGTTCACAGACATATCGAGCACGCTGTGCTGCACAGCCGATCCCAAATATATCGGCAGATACTCTGTGCATCGTGCTGTGTGTACGGGCAGTCAGCCGACCGTCGGTACACTTGCTGCACGGGCAGGCGGTGATTGACAGCTCAACTGGGTGAGGCGCATATAAATGTATGCCCAGTTGTGACGTCAGTTACGACGGATCGTGCAGACTGTATGCAGAACATATGTTCTGTACAGTCTGCAGATATATCTATTAGGTGTGTACTCACCCATAGAATATCCCAGGCCCTAGTGATCACAACCGTTTGAGGTACAATGATATTGTAACAAAGAACTATAACAGCCAAGTAGCAGTTGTTGTCTCTCTATGGAATCCTCTCTGGAATTTATTACAGCCATGCAGATTGAGCCTAATATTTAAATGATATTTGTGCTGACCGTTAAACCATTGATAATCGAAATATGTGGTTCGGTTCTCCAAAAATCTGAGTAGTTCTGATCTTCCCGCTGTTCAAAATTCGGATTTTAAATCTGCATTTTGGGTTTTGGATTGCAAAAACTTCAGGATTTTAGCTGTTTTGAAAAACTTTTTAGCAATTTAAAAAAAAAACAGATCCAAAACCAAAACATTCGAGGATGCAAAACTAAAACCAGCACACAAAGAGGAATCCAGATCCAAAACCAAAACACGGGGGTCAGCTCACATCTCTAATTGAATCTCTATTTGATAGTTTAGTACCGTATACAACCACACATAAGTCCACCTGCCAGCAGTAGTTCCTTCCTAGTCATTCATGCTAAATATCCTCCTATTGTCTAACTCTATTGTTTCAGGCTCCTACACTCATATTATCATCCAACATCCTATATTTTGTTTGCTCTTGGATGCTTAGGTACCAAGATTTTTTTCACTGCATTGGATGCGATTGTCTCCATAGAGCAACATTGGGTCCATAAAAGAGCATTGGAATTCCAAAGACACAGAAATTGTCAGATTGCAGCACAATCATATACTGTCGTTTTTATTTATGTAGAGAAGACCAAAGGCGCTCAGTCTGCCCCTTCTATTAGTGAATAAAAGAGGTTGTTGATGAGGACAGCGCTTTAGTAAAGACTCACTGTCTATGGGCCGTATTCAATTAGAGGCGAAAAGTCGGAAAGGTTTTGCCTGTCGGACTTTCCGCTTCCTTCGCCTGTTTCAGAGGCAAAAACCTTTCATGCACGTCCTCGCTTTCCGCCCTATTCAATTCCAAACCATGCAAAAATGGAAAGCGGCGAATGCGGAACAGGCGGAAAGTACTGTCAGAAGTGGGGAAATCAGTCTGTACCCCATAGAATAATGCACTAACAGGGAATCAATGTAGATGTGTACTAATAGCCCTAATAAAAGTGTATGGGGTACTTAAGTAGTCAGGGGCGCCGAGAGGGGGGGAGCGGGTACAGATTACCCGGGCCCGGGCTTCCTGAGGGGCCCGGCCGGGGTCCGACGCCGCCCCTCCCTCCCTCACAGCAGCCCAGCACACAGCGCTGCAAATCTTTTTTATTTATTTTTTCCCCAGCGAGGGGGCGTGGCTACGCCTCCCGATATTAGGACACACACCCTATTACCGGGGCCCGCCTTTGCTCTTGGTGGCCCTGTAAGTAGTTTAAACTGCTTCTTATTAGTGTCTATGCAAAAGTGGTGAAGAATGCCATAAAGCAGTATTTTTTGGTGAAAATAAATAGTCCAGACAAATTTGGGGTACTGGAAAATGGGTGGAAGCATAGTTTAATGTTTCTAAAGTGAACTTTTAAAAATGTCAAAAATGTACCTGCGGCATACACCTGCAATCCCCAAAACACCTGACCCATCCTTGCAGACCCCAAGAAGTCTATTTCGCTAGTTTTTATGCTTGTCCCCCACTTTTTACTTTTTCGCCCCTAAAATTAAAGTACTTTCTTGGGGTGTTCTTAGGATTTTTATTTTTTTTGCCAGATTTGTCCTTTGGGGGACTTTCCCAAGGGTTCTGGGTTGTTTCCACAGCTTTGCACCCCAAAATAAAGATTTTGCACTACTTTTCACCTGCTATTCATAGGTGAATCTTTTTCGCCTATTATACTGCATTGAGTTTCCGCTTAGGCGAAATCCAGCTGGAATTGAATTTGGAGATAGGTTC
The DNA here is from genome assembly GCA_031769625.1 of Taudactylus pleione. Taxonomy (NCBI): domain Eukaryota; kingdom Metazoa; phylum Chordata; class Amphibia; order Anura; family Myobatrachidae; genus Taudactylus; species Taudactylus pleione. The sequence continues at coordinate 20,505,087 of JAUIMM010000197.1, forward strand.
CGGCCAGGCGAAAAGCGGCAATACGAAAAACTTTTTAGTCGATTACGGCTTTTCTTCTCTAATTGAATACGGCCCTAGGTGGCTGATAAAGGGTTGCTGGCAAATAGGGATAGAATTCCCCCCTTTGTCTATTTCTGGACTGATTATCCCTGGAACCATATGACGGTGTGGTTTGTAGACTGGATGCAGCATACCTGTATTGGGCTTCCATCACCTTTTCATTCATCCTTACAACATTTTGATAATACTCATTTTGAGATGCAGCTTTTACATTCTTATATTGAAGGCCAACAAAAGTCAACAACCCTGGAGAGATGACTGAGGCCTTGGAATGAAATAATGGGCTAGGTGAAAAAAAGCACAAAACTGTTTTTTCTGAAGTCAAGAGTGTTTTTTTTATCTTGACAAGTTTAAACCTGGACTGGCTGACAGATGCTGGTTATTGTAGTGACATGATTGCGTGGTCAGAAAAACTGGCTGCTATATAAAAGTGCTCAATTTGCAACAAAAGTAAACTTGCCCCAAAAATGGGATGTAGTCAAAATATAGACAATGACAGTTTATTTGTAGATACAGTCAAAATGTTGACATTCAAAATATAGGTACAGGATGACATAGTGTAGTCATATTGTCGACAGTCATAAAATAATAAATAATGGTGACCAGTCATAATGGACAAATGTATAAGATAGTGATGCACTGAGAGATGAGCTCTGCGAAAGCGTCATCTTGTCATGTTAGCCATATTTTCTGATGTGCCTAATTGTCACATCAATATGTGTACAACAGGGAAACATCTGGCACGCTAGCTGCTGTGGAACTACACATACCAGCATGCCCTGCCACAGATTTGCTGTTAGGGCTTACTGAAACTGTGGCAGGGCATGCAGTAATGTATAGTTCCATAATAGCTGGACTAGTTATGTCAGCCATAGAGTCATATTTCCCTATGTGACACATAATAAAAATAATTGCCACCCCCGGGCATGCAGTTAGTACGTGCACAGTTCTCTAGCAGGGGTATGATTATTGGTGCGCAGTTATTACATGCACAGTTCTCTAGCAAAGGTGTGATTATTGGAGCGCTGTTAGTACGTGCACAGTTCTCTAGCAGGGGAAGCAATCGGGAAGCCGACTGCCTATATACCGGCAGCCGGCTTCCCGACTGTCTTATCCCGGCAAGGGTGAAATGCCTGGCGTCTAGATGTAGACGCTCGCATTTCCCCGACGCCGGGAGACCGGCGCTCGGCATCACGATCGTAGTGATGCCGGGCACCGCGAGCGGACAGCCGCGGGGGGGGAGGGTTAGGTTTAGGGCTCCCGGGGCGACTTAGGGTTAGGAACCCTCCCGGGAGGGTTAAGGTTAGGCTAGGGGGAGGGAGGGTTAGGGTTAGGCACCCCCGGGGGGGACTTAGGGTTAGGCACCCCCCCGGGGGACTTAGGTTTAGGTAGCGGGGAAGGGGGTAGTTAGGGTTAGGCACTTGGGGGGAAGTTAGGGTTAGGCACCCCTAAGGAGGGTTAGGGTTAGGGGGGTTAGGTTAGGTTAGTGGATACTTACCTATCCACGATCAGGATTTCCAGCTGTCGGGCTTCCGCTGCGTCGCACTCTGCTCCTGTCGGGCTGCCGCTAGCAGAGGTGTGATTATGGGCATGCAGTTACTGTGTGCACAGTACTCTAGTAGGAGGTGATTGTGGGCATTCAGTTACTCTGTGCACAGTACTCTAGTAGGAGGTGATTATGGGTGTGCAGTTACTCTGTGCACAGTACTCTAGTAGGAGGTGATTGTGGACATGCAGTTAGTCTGTGCACAGTACTCTAGTAGGGGGTGATTATGGGCATTCAGTTACTCTGTGCACAGTACTCTAGTAGGGGGGTGATTATAGGTATGCAGTTAGTCTGCGCACAGTACTCTAGTAGGAGGTGATTATGGGTGTGCAGTTAGTCTGTGCACAGTACTCTAGTAGGAGGTGATTATGGACTGAGCAGTTAGTCTGTGCACCGTACTCTAGTAGGGGGTGATTACAGGCATTCAGTTAGTCTGTGCACAGTTCTCTAGCATGGGGGATAATATGGGCATGCAGTTAGTCTGTGCACAGTTTTCTAGTATGGGTGTGATTAGGCTAATGCAGTTAGGGCTTGATTCAGAGTTGGGAATAGAGAGAGAGATAGCACTTAACTGTGTACCTGGGCAAACCATGTTGCAATGCAAGGGGTGTAAATACATATTTTTTTTTGCATGTAGTGTAAATACTGGCTGCTTTTGCATGTACGGTAGCTGACAAATACTGCACAGCTTTATTATTACACTGCACTTAAGATGTCAGTTTGGACACCTCCCTCCCAAATCTAAAGCTCTCTGCACATTTTAAATCTGCCCCACCTGCAGTGAAGCATGGTTTCACCAAGATGATCAGTTGAGAGAGATATCTCACTCTATTCCCAACTCTGAATCAGGCCCTTAGTCTGTGCACAGTTCTCTAGTATGGGTAGGATTTGGCTCATGCAGTTAGTCTGTACACAGTTCTCTAGCAGAGGTGTGATTATTGTTGTGCAGTTAGTCTGTGCACAGTACTCTAGTAGGGGGTTATTATGGGCTGTGTAGCTAGTCTGTGCACAGTTCTCTAGTAGGAGGCAATTATGGACTGTCAGTTAGTATGTGCACAGTACTCTAGATGGGGGATAATTTGGGCATGCAGTTAGTCTGTGTACAGTACTCTAGTAGGGGGTTATTATGGACAGTGTAGTTAGTATGTGCACAGTACTCTAGTAGGAGGTGATTATGGGCTGAGCAGTACTCTAGTATGGGTGTGATTAGGCTCATGCAGTTAGTCTGTGCACAGTTCTATAGCAGGAGTGTGACAATAGTCTTTATTTTGTGACATTTAGGAAGTATGACTGTAGGCAGACATAACAGGATGACTGTTTGCACATGTACAGTGCACTTCTTTCAGTGGGACACTGGACCTCATTCAGAGTTGGTCGAATCGGTCGTACGGGAAAAGGGGCCGGATATTCAAATGATTCCCTCGCAAGTTGCGTCCCTAAGTTCGGATCGCTAGCTGGCCAACCAAGGGGAGGAAGCGGTCGGAAGACAAAAAAATACGCCCCCTTCTCGTACGCATTGCACGTCATCTCCGGGCATATAAGGATTAATCGAGACCATCGGGAACCATCTGAACTGGTCGTAGAGCTTAAGGTTGACCATACCCTCTCTTAAGCTCTACGATCATGTCAGTGTAAAAAACCTCCCATGTCACATGTGCCATGACGCTACTTTGTTAATTATGCATTCCCATAAACCGTATGCACTCCCATAAAATGCCGTTCGCATAATGAGGCACGCCTGCGTTCAGATCTCCACCCCCGTTTTCAAGCACCTTCCCCTGTTACCACCCACAAATGCCTCCATCTGTCACTCGAACTACCGACCTGGCTGTGTTCAAGGAGAGAGAAATTTCTGATCGTAGCGGCTAGTTTGCTCACGCGCATTGCGAACTTTACGCATGCGAAGTATAGCGAACATCGGTGGCGTACGACCATGCGGCCGCTTCGACCGACTCTGAATGAGGTCCGCTATCTTGTACATTTGTCCATTAGGACTGGTCGCCATTGTTTATTGTTTTATATATGTCGACATTATGTCAGTAAACATTTTGGTGTCGTCCTTATGATTGTCTATATTTTAATTCTACAACATTTTAACTGTTTCTACATTTTATCCAGTCTATATATTAATTGCCTATATAATGTACATGTCAACATTATAGTGTATATTACGATTGACTATATTTTGAATGTCAAAATAATATGCCACACCCCCAAAAATAAAGTTTTGTGCATTATTTTAGATGTTATTAGAGGCTGGATCTCTACACGCCCCCTTCGGTGATGGAAGTGACAGCATAACTTTGCTGACGTGAAATCTTACCACATCATAGGTAATCTAAGATATTCTATAGGTAGATACTCCATTGATACTTTGCAAGACTGTCCGATTGGTTCATTAAAAATAAATAAAAGGTGCTCACTCCGTGAGAGAGCTTGAAGCCAGCGAAACGCGTGTCTTCGTCTGTGTGTGTGGTCTACTAACTATATTGACTGTATATCAATGCAATCTTTGAAACTTAGATAGGAAAGAATAGTGGGCTACTAATGCGAGGGCGTACTTTAGTACAATACCCTGATATAACATATGAAAGTTACCTCTGTATTTCAGATAGAAAGAAAGCAGGCTACTCCTGCGAGGGCTTATGATAGTGAAATATCTATATTAAGAGAATGACTAGCCCTAAGTACTGCTCTTGACTCAGTCTAATATCAATGCAGTCTGCAGACAATATTGTATTTGTCTGCCTAAATATCAGTAAAATAAGAAATGGAACTGTGATTTACTCTCAATGGAATAATAAATAAAATAAATGAACTAGCCCAGTGAAACAGCTGCCACAAAGCAAACACTATTGTGTGTAACATTGCATTTGTTTGCCTAAATATTGACACAATGAAGAATAGAACTGTGGTTTTACACGTAATATAAGATAACAAAAAGACATAAAACAAACAAACTAACTCTGTGATAATTTACGACAGGGAAGCATATAGCTAATTAACTGTGAATGGTTATCCATTACTACTGCTAAATCACCTATTATTACCATACGCAGTGCTACTGTATATTGGTCTGCTAATATAGGGATGCAGTGTATTCAATAAATTACACTGCTAATGAAAAACTATTACTGAGGATATTACATTTGTTCAGTACTGTGTAGTCCTTTCCTGAGTATATTATGTGGTCTGCAATACAAGATTCCTAACTGTTTAGTACTATTTCCTATAGAACAAGAATAGAAGAGAGTGGTCTCCATTTATGCCACTTATGGCATGTGGGAGATGTAATAATATTCTCTTTTCTTTCATAAGATACCTTTAAATAAACAACATATTATTTAAATAAACATATTATTGTTATTATTATTATTATTATTATTATTATTATTATTATTATTATTATTATTATTATTATTATTATGCCATTTAAATATTATCCTATGTATGTGTTACTGCTTTTTAAATATTCTCAACATAATAGGATGATAATGCTTTGTTTGCATTGCGATCGCAGAGGGGTGGCTTGCTATTGCAGTTGAACTGCGTGCGTACCCAGGATTGCGATCCGTAGTGAATCTGGCCCATTGTGAATAACAAGGGTTTCCCAAAAATAACAATCCTCTTACTAAGAGAATCAAACTCATACTCTTACAATTAACAATAAAAGCAATATACAAAAGAATAATGTGGAACTGTATTTAGCTCACTGACAGGACCATCAAACCTATAATTCAAGATAATGTATACTAAGGAGTTACCAGTGACATTGACATACAATCATACGGTATGTGTGATTGTGTATATTGCTCCAAATAACTATGCTGTGTTGCTGCTGCTATTTCCAAATATTTATATACAGTATATAAATAAAAAATAGTGTAAGTGGTGCACTAAGCTCTTGCATAAATAAAGAATATAATAAATATCAAAAATACAATAACTGTGAAAAATACCCAGTGTGACAATAATTATGGACACACCCTATTAAAGGTGGCTGCCAATTCCTTCCAGCAGAGGATCTATTCAAAGAATCATTAGGAAATGTTTTAGAAGTAGTCATGGAACGGCGCCTTCAGTGTACCAGTCTTATTTTAAAGTTCCTAGAACAATAAAGTTCAAAAACGAAACCAAAAGGTCTGGAGACAACGTTCTTACAGTGTCTTCATGTGACAACCCCACGACATGAATCTAAAAAAAAACAGAATAAAACAAACACAATCATAGTGTAACCTGAGAGATTATAAATATAAAGTGCTTTCATACATAAGTGTGATCAAACTAAATAAAAAAAAGTAACAGAAGAGAAAACACTCCACTCGTGTTTAATCCAGCACCCAAAGTGTACAAGCCTCGTACCAGCTGTAATCTGTTATGGGTCAATATATGTAGAGTCTCTCCTTATTAAGCACTCTTCCACTTCAAAGTCAAATCCCAGTATACATAATGACATAGAAAAAAGAGCCTCCAATAGTGTAATAAATTCAAATAACATACATTTTAATAATAAAAAAAATTTATAGAGAATCTTACAATATAACAAAAAGCAAGGAGCTTATCTGTCCATTAGCATGGAGGTATTCACAGGAAGTCCAGCTCAACACGTTTCGTCCCGCTGTGGTTTCTGGGGACTTCTTCAGGAGTAGTTATAGCAAACAATTAACAATAAAAGCAATATACAAAAGACTAATGTGGAACTGTATTTAGCTCACTAACAGGACCATCAAACCTATAATTCAAGATAACGTATACTAAGGAGTTACCAATGACGTTGACATACATGTGTGATTGTGTATATTGCTCCAAATAAATATGTTGTGTTGCTGCTGCTACTTTCAAAAACATATAAGGGCACAGTTATATTAAGGCTGCATCTAAAAAATGGAAATCTGCATAGAGAATTCCGGAGGGGGAGCATGGTGTTTAAGGGTCTACACCTCAAAAGCTGTTGAAGATACTAAGCTGAAATTTGGCACGGCCAGGTAAAACTGTCGCTCGGTGCTGCATGCCAAATTACAGGGCAAAAACATAAAAAATGAGGATTTGGGAGTAATCTAAAACTCCAACTGTCACTTATTTGTGACATTCTCACTTTTTTGCTGTTCTCTTGGGGGATTTTTGGGAAGGCATTACTCAGGGTAGGGGGCTAATTTAGACTTGGGGTTTATTTTATTAGTTAGCTATTGTTCCAGGGTAGGGCCTTTTGGGGTTCAGATAGTTGAGAAAGTTACAGTTTTTAAACTATTACCTCAAGAATGCGCCATTGAATAGATTGGAAATTTCAACTTATTGCGCAGCAGCAGTATGAGCCTCTACCACTCACTATGGCTTCACTTGGGTGCACAAAGATGGCCATCGTTTGCGGGTTTTAGCGGTGGTGGACTCGGGGGAAAGAAGCGGCCATTAGCTGCAGTGGGACCTGGGGGAAAGGAAAGAGGGGGTAGCGGGCGTTAGCTGCGGCCAGAACCCGGGGACGGTAGAGGGCCTTAGCGCCGGCGGCGCGGGCGGCAGTGCGGGCGGCGGTGGGGCAGGAGTTAGGACCCGGGGGAGTTAGCAGCACACAGAATGCTGGCTCAGATCTGGAAGACCCGTGATACCTGCTTCTGTGTTTAAAAAAAATAATTAAAAATGGCGTGGCCAAGCCCCCCAAAATACAACCAGCACCGGGCTTTTGGAGACCCAGTACTGGTTGTGCTAAATACAGGGAACAAATGAAATTATGTAGGGGTCCCCCTGTGTTAAGCACAACCAGCACCAGGCTTTTCAGAACCAGTCCTGGTTGCCAAAATACGAGGGGACAAATGACATAGGGGTCCCCGTAATCAGTGCAACCAGCACTGGGCTCTGAGCTGGTTCTGGAAATACATGAGAAAAATTGCATAGGGTCCCCCTGTACTTACCAGAACCAGCACCGGACTCTAGCAGGGGGGTGATGCCACAGCCAGGGGAGCCCTTTCGCCAGGCCCCCCAGGGATCACTGGGACCCCCCCCAATAAAGGGGTCCTCCTCTCCAGGGCACCAGGCTCACTCTGCAGGTATGCTCTGTATCCTGGAAGTGCCTTGCTGTGACTCGGCTAGAGGTGCCTTAGAAGTGTAGATTAGCACCAACCGTCAGTCCGCAGAGACAATGTCTCACTGCAATGTAAAAGCAGTGGTCACCACCTGAACGGCACAACAGCATCCTGGATGGTCAGGGTTTCAGTGAATGGACGTCTTAGCAAAAAAGTAACAGCTGGGGATCCTCCCTGATGCGTTTTACCCCTGGAAATGGTGGGGCTTTCTCAAAGAGCATTACTCTAGACTCTGTCACACTCCAGGCCATCTTTGATTTTCACCCTCATGGGACTTCAACCGTATATAATTTTCTGAAGAGGGCAATTGTCTGGCTATTTTGCATGATCAATTACAGTATATGTAGTATATACTACACGCGGGACATATATATTAATATCTGTGGATTACATCAAGCCATTTAACCTGGATTCAACATCAGTAATAAGGAGTTGAAAGATCTATAAAACAATGTATATATTGACACTGAGGGGCCTATTCATTAACACATAAAATTCGATGGAGGTAATTAGGTTTAGAACTCGCATGGAGTTCTACCTAATTACAGGAGGAATTCATCATTCCTCCTCTCCATAACTATCTATTCCAAAAAGCTGTCATTTCTGCGATGAGAGCTTTTCGGGAAATAGATAGTTTTCCCTCACTACACTGCATTACCGCAGCTGGAATCCGTGCTGCGCATGCGCTGTTACATTCGTAAACCCAGCGCATGCGCAGCACTACTTAGAGCTGCAGTCATTTTGTGTACCCCCTCCAACCTCCCCCTCCACCCTCCGCTCACCTCCTCCCCTGTCCCGCACTTACCTGTCCTGCTTGTCGGCCGACTCAGTCCTGCTTGTCTGACACATGGTCTCCCAGCACACCACAGTACAGTTTAGAAAAAAAAAATTATTTTTCTTTTTCTAATCTTTATTGTGTTCTGCTGGGAGAACACAGTGTCCGACCAGCCTCCGGAGCCAGAGGACGCACCAGAGCATCGGAGTGAGATGTCGGGGGACCTGTCCAGCTGTAAGCAGGTAAGTTTCACCTGCTATTCGCCACCTCACAGTGGCGGATAGTATCTCCATCAAATTCCGAAAATACATAATTTTCGGAATTTGATGAATACTATAATTTCCATATCCCCTTACTAATGTACTAATGTATGGGGAGTGTGGAAATTAACGCAGGGGAACTTAACCAGGAGATATCAGTGATATCTGAATACTAAAATAACATTATTTAAGGAAAATGTCCTTAAAAACGTTAATTCAGTGTTGATGAACAGGGCCGTAGCTAGGGTAGTGCGGCCGGTGCCATCGCACAGGGCACCACAGGTCAGGGGGCGCTGTTTGGACCTGTCAAATTCCTGTTTATTATCATTCTTGCTTGTAGCTTCCTCTTATTTCATCCCCAGCATCTCCTGGCCTCTCCTATCTCTTCCATGGCCCTTCCCCATGAAGCCATGGCCCTTTTTTGGGTGCATCATGTCCCTTTGAAAAATGAGGGGGGCGCCAATGCTCTTTCTGGCACAGGGCACCAAAAAGTCTAGCTACGGCTCTGTTGATGAATAGGCCCCTGAGTCTTATATTGTTTCACCCAATTCAGCTGAATGATGAATGGTAACTAGAGGTATTATGAAGTCGATAATTCATGATATAATTTTAAGGTATGCATTCGGCATCCCGGCGCTCGGGATGCCGACTCTTACATTACCGGTGCCAGAATACCGACATCGGTTAGAATCCCGGCGCCGACATCCCGACTGCCAAGATGCTGAAGGGAAGTAACGGGTTGGGGGGGAGAGTTAGGTTTAGGGGTTAGATTTAGGCACTAGGAGGTTTGTTAGGCACTAAGGGGGGAGCGTTAGGTTTAGGGTAGGAAGAGGGTTAGCACACCGACCACCAAGTGTCGGTATGTTAACCCTGTCGGGATCCCGGCGTCGGGATTCTAACCGCCAGGATACCGACTGTCTGTATTTCATACCGATTCCCATTTTAATACATTTCCTTTCTTGACAATTACACAGTTTTTGCAGACACAAATCCTCTGCTGTCTCTCCAAAGACAACCACAAGCCTCACTGTGCGATTTCTTTAAGCTCCTCTCCAAGTTGTTTAGGGGGTTTATTTACAAAAGTTCGATTTTGGATTTGTGCTGACTTTGCATTCAATCTTCATTAGATTTTGATCATCAGAGATTTACTAAAGTCAAAATCGAATGTTAACTCAAATATAAAACCGAATCCACCTCAAAATCGAATATCGTCAAAATATCTGTATTTTTACATTTTACATTTTTACATTAACGAACAAAGGATCCCCTGATTTACTAATATTCGATTTGTAAACCGAACACAAATTGAACACAAAATTGAGCACAATGGGCATGATTCAGACTCGGACGCTAAGCCGCGAATGCACGCTATGACCGATAGTCGCCCGTCTGCACATGTGTTTATGCCAATATGCGCATGCGCCAGTCAGTCACTGCGCTCGGGAATTGTGCGCTCGTAGTACACAGACTGGACTCTACTTTGAGTGACAGCGCTGTTTTTGAGTGGTAACAGGCGTAGGTGCTTGAGAACTGGGGAGTGGATGTGCGAACGCAGGCGTGTCTGGGCATCAAAACAGAGTTTTATGGGTGTGCATAATTAGCATGGAAACGTCATTGTACACGTCACTTGGTTGGATTTCAGCCTGCAGTGATCGCAGGGTTTGCGGTGGGGTAGGGTCGACCTCAAGCGCTGCGTGCAGCTCCGATGGCTCTCGATGGTTCTGATTAATCACACACTTCCTAGAGATGACGTGTGCTAAGAAAGAAAAGTGGGCGTCTTTATACAGGTGTGCGCTCACTCTGCCGACGCTCTCTAAAATATAGAGGGCGTCCTTACACCAGACAGTGCGATTGCGGAATTTGCATACCCGGCCCCTTTTGGCATTGAGAGAGCGCAGCTTAGCGTCCGGGTCTGAATCGACCCCAATGTCCCCAAATTAATAGAGAAATATCTGATAGGCGATTTGAGCTGCTAAACAACATTCTATTCCCTAAACTTTCATGATGATGCCTATAAAAGCAGAGATGGCAGACACTATACAGATGTTTTTGCAATTGAGCAATTATTGTTAAATTGCACATACATATTATTCGCACTGCACATGCGCCAAAGTCTAATACAGATGACTCCCCCAGCGCTTACCTTTACACAGATTGATTGACAGTCAGGCACCGTTTCTGGCATTGATGGGTCAGTGATGGCAAAAACACAGATGCATTGTGGCTGGTTTTGGGGCTTTTCGCTGGGTGTGCACTGTAGAGCGCACACCCAGCACTCTACAGTATTCAAGTAGTGTTGCCTCCAGCGTCTCTGTTCCGGCTGCCATGCTCCATTGCCATTTATTTAATTGAGCTGAAAATTATGGAAGGATGGGCGTGTACGCTGGGAATGTGTGCGCAGTTGCTGTGCCTTTGCGATTGCTCTGCTGGGCGTCTCTGTACTTTTCAGGGCTGCTGGGCTTTTTGAATAATTTCGCACATCCTCAAAGCGCACAATCGCAGCTGCAATTGCCATAGCGTCCGTCAAGAATCAGGCCAGATATTAATAATATTGTAAACTGTAAAGGCCCAAATTACATGATATTAGATGTTTTTATTAATTTTAAAAGAAATCAAGAGACACTTGAGGATTTGCGCACATCTCTAATAAAAAGGGACCCAAACCTGTGGTTCACTGTGCCTGTTGGAATTATGGGCCTCATTCAGAGATGTACTGTATGCAGAGGACATCGCTCTTGCATCTGTGGGTTCCCCGCAGCCAAACGATGACAGGCTGCATCAAAGGGAGCACTGTGTGCGAGGACACAGGACCGGTTCTGCACATGCATAGGACGGATCTTGTGTATGCGCAAGTGTCTCACCATTGGAGATGTACTGTACATACACCAGAATTAGAGAAAATACAGCACTTTCTTGCATGTGATATGTTTTGTCCAATAGGAATACATAAAGAAGTGATTGTCGATATTTAGTTTGATTTCTTTCGATTTTATATTCGATTCTACAGGTGAATTTTTTTTCAATTTGAAATGGAAATAAAAAAACGAACAAAAAAAAACACTATTCAAAATCAACACACCAAATTCGATTTTGAAATGGAATTCAAAATCAAATCTTTGTAGATGTGGGATTTTGACAGTGAAAACGAATGTTGATTTGATTCAATTTCAGGTGAGTGAATTCAAACATAAAATTGAATGCAAAATCGAACTTTCATAAATAAACCCTCTACTGGGCCCTAGACATGTCTTACCAAACCTATTGAATGATTTGGGGGTGGATCCTGCATTCCAGAACTGGTGGCTCTCTAGCGCCATCTGGCTTGTTGCCTTCACAATCTATATCTATATGTAATGTCATTCCATAATATCACCTATATTTGAAGGGTAGTGCTGTCACTTGTGTTACTGGCCTCATTTTGAAAGTGTTTAGCAAAACAAGGCAGCAAAGGTAAAAGACCCCTGAATATTAGAATCACCAGACCCGGCTGAAGACAAATATTTATTATAGTGAAAACAGTTGCTGCCTCCTGCCAACTGCCTTCTCAGCCTCTTGTTAGTGACAAGTGTGGAGAGAAGCAGGGGTGGTTGGGAGCATGTCCGTGTAGTCAATGGCAGCCGATGCAGAATTGATTGTTTTTATATCATATTGGCTGTGCAGCCTATTATTGCAGTGCAAGGTCCCTACCACTCATGCACAGCAACAGAGTCAACATTTTCTGAACATTGTGCCTGTGCTGTGTGGAAGCTGCACAGGAAAATTAATCAGCAGCAGGTAAGCGGGTTTGGAGGGGAGAAGGGTTTTTTTAATTAAGAGAAGATAATGTTATGAATAAGGAGGTTAGTTAGTATGATTGGATTTTATTATGAGTTTAAAGAGGTTAATGCTACTGGGATGTTCTCTGTATTGTACAACAGTCACTGGAATGCTTTATTTATTGTATATAGTTTAGTAAGATGCACTCTGTATTGTGTGTTATTGTTGGTTGCTTAATGTTTGCCATAATTGTAAAATAAAACCATTAAAAGTACAGTTTTGTGACAAATTAAAGCCCAAATGTTTTTACATGGTCATGGAGCTCCTTGCTGTAAAATGTAAGGATATTAGAAGCCAGCAAGGGGTACAGTATTTCCAATATTACATATTCCTCTCTCTGTGTAGATAAATTATATACAATGTAAATAAAAATGAGACATAAAGAAGGAAGAAGATTGGAAATTTAGCTGTAAAAAACCCACCCTGTTTCCATGCCTTGGTGGTAACACGTAATTTACAATACCTTCCTCGTGGTCCTCACTTGGTGGTCTTGTGCTAGCTTATTCTACAAATGTGTGTTAATTCATCTGCCAATGTAAACTGCAAGATTGCGTTTATTGATGTCTTGACTTATGTTCACTAGTAAGCCTCCTGAATTGGACAAATCAATTTCTTTTGTATGCACAAAGCCAAGCACCCAGCAGGATCCAAAATTTTTATCCAGTTATTACAAAATTGATCCATTTTTTTGATGTTAGATCTAGCTATTCCTTTTATTGGTACCGGACAAGAAGGGTTGGAATGTTCTATTGTTATGCTAGAATTTGAATCTGTATATCCCTTGTGCTGATTCAATTTCTATAAAATGTACCAGAACCTGACATACGGTAGGTGCTTGCTACAACTGTATGCATGTGAATAAGGGATAAAGAATGAAATACCCAACATTCATTTAGGTCTACTCATAGTAAATAGGCTGTCAGTAAATCTACTGGGAATATGTGATAGTTCCCCAAAATGCGCGAGCCCTAGAAATTCCAGGAGAGTAGTCATTGGTGAAGTGGGAGAATCAGCAACGGCAACACTTCCATTGGCATAAAATAAATCAGTAGTAAGTGAGGGTGTGGTCAAAATTCTACCTGACTAAATCCTGGTGGACATAGTGATCTATTTACTAAGCCATGTGTTTAGATAAAGTGGATGGAGATAAAGTACCAACCAACCAGCTGCTAACTGTCATTTTTCAAACACAGCCAGTTAGGAGCAGGAGTTAGGAGTTAGTTGGCAGTTAGGAGCTGATTGTCTGATACATTAATGGGTCAGATGTACTAAGCTCTTAAAAGTGATAAAGTGGAGAGTGATAAAACTCCAGTCAATCAGCTCCCAACTGTAATTTTTCAAACACAACCTGTAACATGACAGTTAGGAGCTGATTGGCTGATCGTTTATCACTCTCCACTTTATCACTTTCCAGAGCTACATCTCCCCCTTTGTTAGGTTTAGGGCTCCCGGGGGGGGACTTAGGGTTAGGCACCCCCCAGGAGGTTAGGGTTAGGCTAGGGGGAGGGAGGGTTAGGGTTAGGCACCCCCGGGGAGAGGTTAGGGTTAGGCCCCCTAACCTAAACTTAGGTTTAGGCAGCGGGGAAGGGGGGTTAGGTTTAGGCACTTAGAGGGGGGGTTAGGGGGATTAGGTTAGGTTAGTAAATACTTACCTTTAGGACGATCGGGATTTCCTCCGTTGTCGGGCAGCCGCTGTCAGGAATTGCGGCCGGCGGTAATACATATCACACCCTTTATAATAATTAACTAAGCACTTTCACAGGGATACGTGCAATTGTGTCAAATGATCATTTATTATATCTACATATTGTATGATTAAATAAACTACCACACAGGGATACGTGCAATATCTTTTTAGGGATTTGTGCAATTGTGTGGATTATGTTGGATAACATCGTTATGTCAAAATGTTCACTTTGTATGATCAAATGATTATTACACAGGGATACGTGCAATATTGATACGTTTTACAATAATTAACTAAGCACTTTCACATGGATACGTGCAATTGTATCATATATAACTGCTATTATTCAGGGATAAGTGCAATTTTGTGGATTACACTGGTTCATTTCTACAGAGGGATATATATACATATTTTCCCTCTTTGTAGAATATAGACAACAGATAGATGGTACAATAATTTTGACCGTCCATCTTCATATTCTTTTTTTTTTCCCCAGTTAATATATAAATATTATCAATACATAAACCACTACTGAATTGAGTGTACTCTTTTTCTATCCCATTTTGTGGTTTTTATATATGGCTCGGCTTACAATTTTCTACCCATGCAGTGACTAGGGGTGTGCACCGGCCACTTTTCGTCTTTTGTGATTTGGTTTTGGATCTGGATCTTTCTTTGTATTTAGGATCTGGATTGGTTTTGCCAAAACCACCCTTTCGTGTTTTAGGTTCTGGGTTTTGTGTTTTGGATCTGTATTTTTTTTTAAAAAAGCATAAAAATAGCTAAAATCACAGAATTTGTGGGTTTTTCTGCTCCTATGCTATTATTAACCTCAATAACATTAATTTCCACTAATTTCCAGTCTATTCTGAACACCTCACAATATTGTTTTTAGTCCAAAAGGTTGCAGCGAGGTAGCTGGATGACTATGCTAAGCGACACGAGTGGGCGGCACAAACAAGTGGCCCATCTAGGAGTGACACTGCAGTGGCAGACAGGATGACAGTTTGAAAAGCTAGGCCCCAAAGAGTACATAATGCAAAGAGAAAAAAGAGGTGCAAGATGGAATTGTCCTTGGGCCCTCCCACCCACCCTTATGTTGTATAAACAGGACATGCACACTTTAACAAACCAATCATTTCAGCGCCAGGGTCTGCCACACGACTGTGGCTGAAATGATTGGTTCATTTGCGCCCCCACAAAACAAGCTGGCAATTAATCTGTCCCTGCACAAACTGGCTCTACGGAGGCAAGATGTTGTCCTCATCCACCGATTCCACCCACTTCAGTGTTGTGTACATCCTCATCCTCATAGAGTATTAATTCGTCCCCGCTGGAATCCACCACCACAGGGCCCTCTGTACGTTCTGGAAGCTGGTCTCCCTGGAAGAATTGATCATTCATTTTGATGAACATCATCTTCTCCACATTTTGTGGAAGCAACCTCCTACGCCTTTCGCTGACAAAGTTCCCGGCTGCACTAAACACTCTTTCAGAGTACACACTGGAGGGGGGCACCTTAGGTAAAATAGAGCCAGTTTGTACAGGGGCCTCCAAATTGCCTCTTTTTCCTGCCAGTACAGGTACGGACTGTCTGACATGCCTACTTGGATGCTGTCAGCGATGTAATTCTCCACCATTCTGTCAATGGTGACAGTATCATATGCAGTGACAGTAGACATGTCAGAAATTGTTGCCAGATCCTTCAGTCCGGACCAGATGTCCAAAATTGGTCCTGCCTGCCCTGCATCACCGCCAGTGGGTTGCTTAGGATACCTAAGTTGTTTCCTGGCAGCCCCAGTTGCGGGAGAAAATGAAGAAAGAGCTGTTGACGTTGCGCGTTCCGCTTCAGTTGACAGTGTTTTCACAAGCAGTTCTTTGCACCTCTGCAGGCTTGTGTAGGCCGGAAAGAGAGACACCACATAGGCTTTAAACCTAGGATCGAGCACGGTGGCCAAAATGTAGTGGTCTGATTTCAACAGATTGACCACCCTTGAATCCTGGCAAAGCGAATGAAGGGCTTCATCCACAAGTCTCACATGCTGAGCGGAATAGCTCGTCTTAGCTCCTCCTTCACTTTCTCCAGCTGCTTCTGCAAAAGCCTGGCAAGTTCAAAGGGCTGGAGAACCTTGCACAACACGGAAATCATTCTCCACTGCGCTTGAGTCAGGTGCATACCCCCTCCTTTGCCTATGTCATAGGTGGATGTATAGGCTTGAATGGCCTTTTGCTGCTCCTCCATCCTCTGAAGCATATAGAGGGTTGAGTTCCATCGCGTCACAACCTTTTGCTTCAGGTTATGGCAGGGCAGGTTCAAGAGTGTTTGCTGGTGCTCCAGTCTTCAGCATGCAGTCTCTGAATGGCGAAAGTGGACAGAAATTTTTCAGGCCACCAAAAGCGTCTTCTGCACGCACCTGTCGTTTTTCAGAAAATTCTGCACCACCAAATTTATTGTGTGAGCAAAACATGGGATGTGCTGGAATTTGCCCTGATGTAATGCCTGCACAATATTGGTGGCGTTCTTAAATATCACAAATCCCCAAGAGAACCTAAGTGGGGTAAGCCACTGGGCGATGATTTCCCTCAGTTTCTCTAAGAGGTTGTCGGTGGTGTGTCTCTTACTGAAACTGGTGATACACAGCGTAGCCTGCCTTGGAACGAGCTGGCGTTTCTGAGCTGCTGCTACTGGTGACGCTGCTGTTGTTGCTGCGTAAGGCGATACATCTACCCAGTGGGCTGTCACAGTCATATAGTCCTTAGTCTGCCCTGTTCCACTTGTCCACATGTCCGTGGTTAAGTGGACATTGGGTACGACCGCATTTTTTAGGACTCTGAGGACACTTTTTCTGACGTCTCTGTACATTCTCGGTATCGCCTGCCTAGTGAAGTGGAATCTAGACGGGATTTGGTACCGGGGACACAATACCTCCATCAATTGTCTAAATCCCACTGCACTAATGGCGGATACCGGATGCACATCTAACACCAACATAGCAGTCAAGGCCTCAGTTATCCGTTTTGCTTCAGGATGACTGCTGTCGTACTTATCCTCCTCGCTAAGGACTGTTGGAGGGTTAATTGTTTAGTAAAAGTGAGCAAATATCGACCCGGTTGCGAGCGCTCAGCGCTTGTGACCGGGTCTGAATAAGGCCCTTTGTCCTTGCCAGAATTTTGATGTGTTGGGATTCTGAACATGTTGTATGTTGTCCATGTCGGTATAGTGACATGTCACCATTGTTTCTATGTCAGTATAGTGTCTTGTGAGTATTTTGATTTTAGTTTTTCTTTCCATTTCTAGCTTATGTCCCTGTCGGTATTTTGACTGTCGGTATGTTTATTGTCTGTATTTAGTCCATGTCGGGATTATGGTTGCAGGGAGTTAGGCCTGGTGGGGATATTGGTGCCGGTAATTTGACTGCCAGGATTTTGACCATCTGGAAGTGATCAACAATGAAAGCTATATACAGGGATGCTAGTTAGAATTCCATGTTAAGGAGGCGTCTCAATTAGGAGCACAATTTGTGGTTTTGCACACAAAATAACAAAAGTGCACGTAAGGCTCCAAAACTGGAGAATAATAAAGGTGAACATTCACATATTTCACTTATTTTGCTCACACATCGAAAGGTGGTAAAAAGTTTTAATTTGGAAGGTGAGAATATAGTACAGAAAAACAGTCATTAAAGGGAAAATTGGTGAAAAATGTTTCTCAAAAGTAAAAGAATAGTCATAAAGAAAAAAAGGTTTATTTCAGTCACTTGCCGTGTGAGTGTGAGATGTACGACAGTCATGTTGGTGGGTTGAATAGATAAAGTTGGGTGTTTCTTTGCAAAAAAAAATAAAGATCGATCTGTGTATATTGTTTGCTTATAAAATGAAATGGAATAATAATGTAAATTTTAATATTTTTCCATATAAGTTCTGTTCTGGTACATGGGGGCTATTTAATAAACATAAATATCTCTCTCGTTAATTATAATTTTATGGTCTGTATCAGTGCTCGAAGTGTGCCGGTATGTAACGGTATGACATACCGACACTTCAAGCACAGAACATTTTTTTTTTTTTAAGTACGATTCATGCCTGCAGAGCTGAAATTGGAGGCGTGGCTTGAGTCTCACTCGAGCACACCCCGGAGCTCTGCTGTGCTGCTGCCCGGCCGCCGTCTCCCACTCCCCTGACTGCCTCAGTGACAAGACCCTCACCCTGTCGCCGCATTCAAGTGCGAAACTACCGAAAGTGTACTCTGCAATGGGTCCCGTGGGGAGTAAGTGGCCTGCTGTGCCCCCCCACCCGCTGGTCCTTGACTCCCGCTGCTCCTGTACGTGTAATCAGCGCAGTCCAGTAATCTATGAGGAGCTGAGACGGCTCCACCTCCTGGTGAGTGTTAATCCTTTACTGCAGCAAGCGGTGAATCACTCGCTGCTGCTGTCACTTTGTAGTCTGCGTCCCGTAGCGCCAGACTAGCCCCGTAACCCGCCGGTACATGTGTGGGGGACATCAGGCAGATCAAGTTGGTGACTGACTGCTGATTCTATACTGGCGCTGCAGAGAGCAATGGCGCCCCTGCTGCTGCATTGTCATCAGGGTCCCGGGAAGCCTACCTGACCACATCCCCTGGCTGCACATCATACAGTGCAGTAAGCTGGCTCTGGACACTGGTGACCTCCCAAAACCAAAGGTGTGAGCTATTATCCGATAACATCCCATTCCTCCCCTACCTTCTCATCCAACTCTGTTGTTTCCCCATTGTTTTTGTTTGTCACACACACTGCAGTATTGTCACCCTCTCTCCTCACCTTCTGTCTCTCCCTGTCTGTCACTTTCTGTTCATCTGCCTTTCCCAGTCACCCTTTGCCTCTCCCTATCACCCTCTGCTCATCACCCTCTGACTTTCACCATTACCCTCTGTTCATCACATTCTGCCACTGGCCTTTAACCTCTGCCCATCACCCTCTGCTCTTCACCCTGTGCCTCTCTCATAACCCTCTGCTCAACACCTTCTTCTCATCACCCTCTACCTTTTGCCGTTACCCTCTTACTATCAAACTCTGCCTCTCCCCATCACCCTCTGCGTGTCACCCAATGCCTCTGCCTGTCAACCTCTGCCAGTGACCTATCTGTGGAGCATCAGAAAAGTGCTGAAATCAGATACTGCTCAGTTTAAAGGGGGCAACATATTATTAATTGATTAAAAGAAGCATAGATTATTAGTATTATTTGATTAAAGGGGGCACAGATTATTATTAGACACTGGGATGTTGTCTGGCATTCGGTTTGATTCACCGCCGGCCGAATTTTACCCCCTAACCCTAACCTCCGCCCCACCTTTTACTAACCCTAATCCCCCCTCTAAGTGCCTAAACCTAACCCCCCCTTCCCACCGCCTAAACCTAAGTCCCTCGGGGGGGTGCCTAACCCTAACCTCCCCCCGGGGGTGCCTAACGCCCCCTTCCCATAGCCTCAACCTAACCTCCCGAGGGGGTGCCTAACCCTAAGTCCCCCCCGGGAGCTCTAAAACTAACCCCCCCCCGCGCGCTGCTGTCCGCCCCCTGCATCCCTTTGATAGGGATGTTGGGCACCGGTCTCCCGGCATCGGCAAAATGA
Organism: Taudactylus pleione; assembly: GCA_031769625.1. Taxonomy (NCBI): domain Eukaryota; kingdom Metazoa; phylum Chordata; class Amphibia; order Anura; family Myobatrachidae; genus Taudactylus; species Taudactylus pleione. Next base: position 20,524,912 of record JAUIMM010000197.1, read on the forward strand.
CAGGCGTCTAGATTTAGACGCCTGTCATTTAACCCTCGCCGGGATTAAGTAGTCTGGAAGCCAGCAGTCGGCATTGCGTCCACTGGCTTCCTAAATGTATACCGTTGTCTGTATTGTTTGGTGGTCACATGGCGAACTCCGTGTGGTATATTTAGCGTTTGGCCTAGAAGGGAGGGGCCCAAAGCATTTTTTGCACCTGGGCACTACCACTCACAACTTCCACCACTGGCCGCAATTACTGTTTTTCGGCTGCCTGAGCCATATCTCACTCAGTCACGCTGCAGAGCCCTGTTGTATGCCACCACCTAGGTGCCTGTGTGTGACTTTACTGCCGCCCGTCCCCTGGTGACTGTGCGGCTGGCTGGAGCTCGTTCCTGCTGCTGGGGCCTCTTAATTGCTCCCATACTGCTCCCCTCCTCATCTCCACTCCTCCGGATTGATCCCTTTCCACTCCAACTTTACAAGTTAAGGTCCCTATAAACTAGATGATGTGCTCACGATGCAATATCGTGAGCGATTTCCCTTGAACTCTCCTCGGCAGCTCCCAGCCCCTCCAGGACACGATATGGTGCTAAAAAGTGTCCAATCTGACCAAAGATCTATATTGCACAAATCTATCTATTGCACCAAATCGTGTATGAAAGTGGCAAATCTTACCTGCAGCAGGAAAGATCTGAAGATGCGATGTACGACCAGCGGGTACGTGCATCGGCATTGTGAGTGGACACACACGATTTGGACATATTTTACACGATTTGTCGTTCCGATGCATCGAAATCGGGCGACTCGTGTAGTGTATAGGCACCTTTAGACAGCCTCCTTCTCAGCTCTGTTATAGAAGCAACTGGTGAGTAATACTAGATTCCACAGTTATTATTCTATTATTCCTGTACCCCTGTGTGCCTCCACACCTTTATGTACCCCTTTTGTGTACCCATGTGACGCGTGGCCATGATCATATTTATACTGAGACATTGTTTGTATTTCAACCACTGCCACGTCTTCAAATTTTCCATACCCCCACTTCAAAATTCCCACTTCGACCACTGGTCTGTATTCAATTAGTATCGCGTTCACGATAAAGTTCCCCCTGCCGGACTTTTCGCCTACATCGCGTCTTTTGGATGCGGAAACTTATCGTGCGCTTCGCGTATTTTCCAAAAATTCCAAAAGACACAAAATTCCTGAACCCCCAAAAAAGATGCAGAAACATTTGGGATCATTGTAGTACTGCCTGATTAGTCCTAATAAAACTGTTTGGGGTACTTAAGTTGGTTCAATAACCTCTAACTAGCATCTTTGCACAAGTGGTGAAGAATGGCATAAAGCAGTATTTTTTGGAGAAAATGTGGGGTACCTGAAAATGGATGCAAGCATATTTTAATGTCTTTAAAGTGAAGTTTTAGTAAAAGTGAAATTCCTCCGTCATAAAAGCACCTGCAATCCCAAAAACACTTGGCCCCTTCTTAGAGCACCCCCAGAACCTTATTTCACTAGTTTTTGAAGTTGTCCCCCCACGTTGTGCTTTTTCACTCCCCAGAATGAAAGTACTTTTTTTGGGTTTTCTTAATTTTTTTTCTGGAATTTTTTGACACAGTTTTCTTTGGCGGCTGTCCCAAGGGTTCTGAGTGGTTTCCCCACCTTTGCACCCCAAAATAAAAATTTTGCACTTCTTTTCTCCAGCTATTCAGAGACGAATCTTTTTCGCCTATCACATTGCTTTGACTTTCCGAATACGCGAAAAGCAGGTGGAATTGAATACGTAGATAAATTTCCACCACGCGAAAAGATGCAACCGGCGATACTTTTTTGAGGATCTCGGCTTATCGCTTCAAATTTAATAAGGCCCAATATCCTGTTTTCGTTATCATGATATTTAACTTAATTTTGCTCCCAATGTGGTACCCCGCCAGGTGGTATAGGATGGCGTTGTGATGCTCAGGTATCTTACCAGAAGGAATAGAGGGTCAGATGCACTCTGTGTTGTCTCCTCTGAAGATGTCTTCACCGTAGAGTAGTAGAAGTGTTACTTTTCCCACAATAAATTATGCCAATTCATGCCAAGAAAGCTTCTATTTATTAACAGTCCTTATTCTTTAAACCATTTGGGATAACATCACAAATATAACATTGATACACTTCAACAGTAAGATACATGTATAAACATTTTCAGGTAAGTAATTCACACAGAACTCAGCATAGTATCTGGATTCCTCAAATTGCCCCTTGGTTGACTTTACTTGCTTCAAAGAAGATTAAACTTGTTTGGCAGTGCAAAGGTACTATTACTTTTTCGGATACTTCACTTATATTATTTAAATTAGAGTAAGCAAGCTAAAAAGACTAGATGCTTCTGGTACAATTTTAGAGAAAACAGTTTTACATAATATCACATCCAGGGGCATTTCTAGAGAGGAGGGGGCCCGTGTGCAGTCTCCGACACGGGCCCCCTCCTCTCCGCCAGGCGGCCGGCAGCGCACTGAGCTGTGCACGGCCAGCGCCGGAGTTATAGACTCTGGGCACTAGAGTGTGCCCAGAGTCTATAGTGTATGCACAAGTCACGGGGAAAATGGCCGCTGGGGCCATTTTCCATTCGTTTTACAGCGCTCGACCCCCACACCGACGTGGGACTCTGGAGAAGAAAGTAATATTATGTATGCAGGGTGTGCTTGATTTCGCTAATACTCTCAGTTCAGTAACACAGTCCCTTCCTAGTCAGGTTGCTCCGCTGAGTCTGTAGAGGTGGTGCACGTATGAAATTGTTAGGCCCCTATGCTTTCCTACTTTTGACGGCTAAGCATTTACAGTTTTACTCTTTAAATGTTATTGTGTACCCTGGTGCTGACTCCCCGTTTTAAACCTGTATTAACTAAAGATGAACTGTTCCTAAGTACAGAGCTACACTTTGTTTGCCAATTGATATCTCTATGTGCTGTGAACGAAGGTGAACAGTCCGTGTAGCAATTATATCCTTACAGTGTAGATATTCCAGGGGTAGTTATTACGTTTCTATTCTTTTGCAACAGTAGCAGTGAAGAGGTTGTAGCTGGCTGGAGTCATGCACTAATGAATTACCGTGGATCCCTGATGAAGGTGTGAAGCTATAGGCTGTATACAAGGTGACTCTATGCTGGGAGGGTATGATGAAGGTGTGTATCCAGGCTGTATACAAGGTGACTCTATGCTGGGAGGGTAGGATGAAGGTGTGTATCCAGGCAGTATACAAGGTGACTATGCTGGGACGGTAGGATGAAGGTGTGTAGCTAGGCTGTATACAAGGTGACTCTGTGCTTGGAGGGTATGATGAAGGTGTGTAGCTATAGGCTGTATACAAGGTGACTCTATGCTGGGAGGGTATGATGAAGGTTTGTAGCCAGGCTGTATACAAGGTGACTCTATGCTGGGAGGGTAAGATGAAGGTGTGTAGCCAGGCTGTATACAAGGTGACTCTATGCTGGGAGGGTATGATGAAGGTGTGTAGCCAGGCTGTATACAAGGTGACTCTATGCTGGGAGGGTAGGATGAAGGTGTGTAGCCAGGCTGTATACAAGGTGACTCTATGCTGGGAGGGTATGATGAAGGTGTGTAGCCAGGCTGTATACAAGGTGACTGTATGCTGGGAGGGTATGATGAAGGTGTGTAGCCAGGCTGTATACAAGGTGACTGTATGCTGGGAAGGTAGGATGAAGGTATGTAGCCAGGCTGTATACAGTGTGACTCTATGCTGGGAGGGTAGGATGAAGGTGTGTAGCTAGGCTGTATACAAGGTGACTCTATGCTGGAAGGGTATGATGAAGGTGTGTAGCCAGGCTGTATACAAGGTGACTCTATGCTGGGAGGGTAAGATGAAGGTGTGTAGCCAGGCTGTATACAAGGTGACTCTATGCTGGGAGGGTATGATGAAGGTGTGTAGCAAGGCTGTATACAAGGTGACTCTATGCTGGGAGGGTAGGATGAAGGTGTGTAGCTAGGCTGTATACAAGGTGACTCTATGCTGGGAGGGTATGATGAAGGTGTGTAGCAAGGCTGTATACAAGGTGACTCTATGCTGGGAGGGTAGGATGAAGGTGTGTAGCTAGGCTGTATACAAGGTGACTCTATGCTGGGAGGGTATGATGAAGGTGTGTAGCAAGGCTGTATACAAGGTGACTCTATGCTGGGAGGGTAGGATGAAGGTGTGTAGCTAGGCTGTATACAAGGTGACTCTATGCTGGGAGGGTATGCAGTACACAATGCTGGGGAAGATACTTGTCACTGTTTATAGCCTGACAGCTAGGACATAACGGGCTCTCAAGACCCATCCTAACCCACCTCATGCTCTTTCCTCTCTATCTTCCCTTTCTGTGTCATGCCTGTCTGTCTGCCTCTCCCCTTTAGAATGTAAGCTCTCACGAGCAGGGACCTCTTCCCTCATGTGCTTCTCTTTACATTTTCTTCTACTCTTTACTCCCCATAAGGGCACCTAACACGGGACTGCCAACTCCCGGCTGCTTATTGTGAGTGCTTTAATCGCTGTTGCAGCAATGTATATAAGTCGTGTCCTTGTCCTGCACTGTAATGTACTGTAAGTTACTTGTTTCTTGTTCACCTATTAGTTCTATGTACTATGTAAGGCACTGCGGAACACTTGTGGCACCGTATAAATAAAGGATAATAATAATAATGTACATGCAGGGAGAGCAGGGCTATGCTCTATGTATTTACAGACCTCTCCAGAAGTTCAGTCTGATATCCTGAAGTGGGAGCCTGCCGATAGGGAGATCACCACCTTCCTTCAAATAAGCTCAGACACCGGGCTCCCAGCTCACCTCACTGCCTGCCTTGTAGAAGGGAGAGTCTGCCTCGCAGCCGGCCTCCAGACAGAAGGGATCTGCCTTCCGTTCTCAACCTCCAGCGCAATTGCTGTCAGTCATCGCTGGAGAGCAGGCACAATGTCAGCAGCTTCAGCAGCCAATTCTAACCAGCAGCGCCACCAATTCCCAGCAATTACTCTGGTCTCCACACAGAGTCCGGTGAGCGTTGCTGCGCAGACCCTTCCTTCCTCACCATCACCTCAGGGCTGGCTCTAATGGTGCATACACACGGTCAGATTTTTCTTCAGATCTGAACGATAATGATTTCAAAAATCGTTTAATCGTTCATATCTGAAGGAAAAGCTGACATATCTGACACGATGAACGATGCGCGTTCCCGATGGTCAGATAACGATATCTGATATCTGATGTGTTTGCTGTCAGTTTTGGACGATTTCAGTAATTTTAATGCAGTCAAAAATCGTTCATAGTTCAAATCGTTCAAATTGTTGGTCAAATTGTTCATCAAATCGTTCAGAACGTTCAAATCGTTCATCTGACACATCTGACAAATCTAACCATGTGTATGCACCTCATGTAGGGTCCTGTTGTAACTGTCCCCCTCAGCCACTTGCAGCTGGTTCCAGTAGGTTCTGAGTCATGTGACCAGCTGCTGACTCATCACATATTACCTGCCCCAGTACATATGTACATTTTATATAGGACCCTACATACATCCAGGTTAGGACAGGACACACCAGGACAGGCAAAGCAAAAACAGCCTGTCCCAGTGAGCTCAGATGCGATTTATAGATTAAATTTTTTGTGCATATGCGGCCTGCAAAGTTCTTCTATCCTACTCAATACCTCACCAGCATCCCTGCCCGGCCAGCAGCGGCATCAGCCTCCCTCCCCAGCCCAGCAAGTGCAAGTGCTGGGCTAGGGAAGCTGGAGTGGTAGGTAGCGCTTGTGTGCTGGGCCACCCACCACTGTCAGGTAAGGGGGACTGGGAGAGGGGGGGTTGCAGCACCCGGTAAGTCACATTATACTGGTGGGAAGCGGCACTGTACTGGGGGGGGGAGTCTGACAAACAGTGGCTCCTATACAGTGGCGGGCTGGGCCGGGGGGCAGGGTGCCATGTGCCCCCCGGGCCGCAGCGTCATCCGGGCCGCGGGCCGGTGCAGTCTGTGTCACTGTGACACAGACTGCACCGCGTGTGTAGCGCTGACCGGACGGAGTTCGGTCAGCGCTACACTGACAAACACACAGCCGCCGGCTTCGACAGCTGTGTGTTTGTTGTAAGCAGCAGCCAATGAGAGTCTCTCAGACTCTCATTAGCTGCTGCTGCGCCCACTGCGGGAGCTGCTCCATCTTCCGGCTCCCCGCAGTGGGCAATGGGAGAGACGTCATGATGTCATATGACGTCTCTCCCATAATGCAGAGCGGCCCGGCCCAGGAGGACAGATGGAGGAGCAGATGGCGGCGGCGGGAGCGGGGATTCAGGTAAGTGGTTTTTTTTTTATATATATATTACGTGTGTCTACTGGGGGGGGGTGTCTGGCACTACTGGGGGCACTACAAAGGGGGGGACTACTACTACTGGGGGCATTGCAAGGGGGGTGGGGGACTACAACTACTGGGGGCACTACAAGGGGGGGCTACTACTACTGGGGGCATTACAAGGGGGGTGGGGGACTACAACTACTGGGGGCACTACAAGGGGGGGACTACTACTACTAGGGGCACTACAAGGGGGAGGGGACTACTACTACTGGGGACTACTACTACTGGGGGCACTATAAGGGGACTACTACTACTACTACTGGGGCACTACAAGGGGGGTGGGGGACTACTACTACTGGGGACTACTACTACTGGGGACACTACAAGGGAGGGACTACTACTACTGGGGACACTACAAGGGGGGGACTACTACTGTGGGCACTACGGGGGGGGACTACTACTACTGGGGGCACTACAAGGGGGGACTACTACTAATGGGGGCACTACAAAGGGGGGGACTACTACTCCTGGGGGCACTGCAAATGGGGCAACTACTACTACTGGGGGCACTACAAAGGGGGGGACTATGACTACTGGGGCACTACAAGGGGGGGACTACTACTTGGGGCACTACTGGAGGCCTGCATAAGGGTGTTCTCTCCTGTGGCACACGGGGGCACTGCATATGGGCACTACGACAGGGGGCTGCCCTAAACTTTATTTTTACCTTACATTAATCCCATATGGACCCGCCTCCTCCCTGGAACACTGGAGGGGGGGGGCGCCGTTGCACGCATATTCTTCGGAGACACACGCTACTCCTCTGCCAGGGCCGCCTGCATGCATTTGCCCCCCAGGCTAAAAGTTGCCAGCCAGCCCCTGCTCCTATATGTATGCTGCATGGGGAGAGGGGAAATGGGACGGTTGTTATATCTATATGTTTTCTGCTGTGGGAGGGGGGGAAATCAGACGGCTACCATATCTATATGTATACTGCAGTGGGAAGGGGGGATGGGATGGCTGCTGTATCTATATGTATTCTGCGGAGGGAGGGTGGTGGGATGGCTGATGTATCTATATGTATTCTGATGATGGAGGGGGAATGGGAAGGCTGATGTGTACTGGGGAAAGAAGGGGTTGGCGGCTGCTGTTGTGTACTGTGCTCTGGACTCCTATATACATTACAGTATATACTGATATATATATATATTTCTATATATAATATATTGAAGAGATCCGGCTATCCCTGGTAGCAAAATACCAGCCGGGTGCCCGCACATAAAAAGGGTACATTGCAGAGTGTATGGGTGTAGTGCAGCACTCCAGGCTCAATGAACTCACAGTTTCACAGCGGCATAAGCATCAACGTTTCAGTGCTTTAATGTATACAACAGCATCATCATTCATCAGGACTAAAAGACATATACAAAAAAAAATTTCCCCTTATAAACAGTAACACCAAGTGTACGTCATACCCCGGAAGTGGGACCATTCTCCTGGCGGCGGCACCCAAAGATGACATCATCACTCGTGATGCGTCATACCGTGCTCACCCATCACCATGGAAATACAGCAAGCAGTAAAAACAAAACAAAATAAACACAACTAGATGGCTCCAATAGCAATCTATATAACAATTCAAAATGACATCAACATGGAGGGTGTGTATTCAAATATACTCCTCTATACCAGTCATTATATGCATATATGCAGCCATGACAATAGTGCAAACATAGCCTCACATGAATACACCTGTATATACACAATGTTTAATTGCCTATAGTAGTGGCAATTAAACATGGTGGATAAAAAGGTGTATTCATGACATTTTGAATCATTATTTATAGTTCCCAATTGGTCCACGATCATGTCTTCAAATCAAGTTGCTGTTTTAATTTATTGATTTTACATTCAAGATGCCAAGTCCTAACTTAATTCTTTTGGTAGTCTATCTAGTATATTTCCTTAATTTAGTATCTATGGCCCTCATTCAGAGCCGTACGCTCTGAGCAGAGCGCACGCTCTGAATGAGGGCCGGCCTCCATGAAAATGGAGCGTCCTTCTGGACGCTCGTATAGCTGTGGGTCACCACCCACAGGCTATACGAGCGTGCATTTTGATGCCCGCGATGGTCGAAACCATCACGACCATCGAAATTGCGAGCAGGAGCCTGCGGTTGAGGTTTTCAACCGCAAGCTCCGGAGTGATTTTGGCTCTATCAGAGCCAAAATCACTCCCACTGACATCACTAGTGTTGTCAGTGGGCCGGCTTCTGGCGGGAGGCGTTCCCGTGGGAACGCCCCCGTCAGGGAGGCACGCCTACCAAAGGGGGCGTGCTGTCAATCAACATCGACAGCACGCCCCCTTTGATCAGACACAACGAGCGAAGGACTTTCCTTCGCTCGTCGCGTCTGGCGCATGTGCACGACGGAGCTCCCTCCGTCGTGCGCATGCTCAGTCCAGAACATTGACCCACTTGCGAGCGGACAGCCGCTCGCGAGTGGGTCTGAATCAGGCCCTATGACTTTATCCTCTATAGTACAACACTTTTTTTTCAATATCTCCTTTAGTTTTCAAAAAGTGATCTGTATCTTTACTTGTTTCAAATTGGCCATCTAAACTAACAAGCTCTCTCTATATATCTTTCAGGATTTTCTTCTTTTCAAAAATCAATAATTTCATAAGGGCCATGGAGCACTCATCAAGTATTCTATACCATTCTTTCATGAATTTGGGATTACCATATCCTATATTGGTATTTTTTGTTAATCTTAGGCTGAATTCCACGCGGCCTAAGATTAACAAAAAATCCCACTATAAGATATGATAAATCACTATAGTATCTAAGTCTGGGACAGTGCCGACAGTGGCAAATGCTCCCGCAGTTAAGCTCTAAAAATATTGTATTTTCGGAGCTTGATTAATTCCTGTCCCCATACTAGTATATGGGGACAGCGGGCCATTCCGGGAGACAAAGGTAAGCAGGAGATATCTGTGATACTAGTATATGGGAACAGCGGGCCATTCCGGGAGAGAAAGGTAAGCAGGAGATATCTGTGATACTAGTGTATGGGGACAGCGGGCCATTCCGGGAGAGCAAGGTAAGTAGGAGATATCTGTGATACTAGTGTATGGGGACAGCGGGCCATTCTGGGAGAGAAAGGTAAGTAGGAGATATCTGTGATACTAGTGTATGGGGACAGCGGGCCATTCCGGGAGAGAAAGGTAAGCAGGAGATATCTGTGATACTAGTGTATGGGGACAGCGGGCCATTCCGGGAGAGGAAGGTAAGTAGGAGATATCTGTGATACTAGTGTATGGGGACAGCGGGCCATTCTGGGAGAGAAAGGTAAGTAGGAGATATCTGTGATACTAGTGTATGGGGACAGCGGGCCATTCCGGGAGAGAAAGGTAAGCCGGAGATATCTGTGATACTAGTGTATGGGGACAGCGGGCCATTCCGGGAGAGGAAGGTAAGTAGGAGATATCTGTGATACTAGTGTATGGGGACAGCGAGCCATTCCGGGAGAGAAAGGTAAGCATGAGATATCTGTGATACTAGTGTATGGGGACAGCGGGCCATTCCAGGAGAGAAAGGTAAGCAGGAGACATCTGTGATACTAGTGTATGGGGACAGCGAGCCATTCCAGGAGAGAAAGGTAAGCAGGAGATATCTGTGATGCTAGTATATGGGGACAGCGGGTCATTCCAGGAGAGAAAGGTAAGCAGGACATATCTGTGATACTAGTGTATGGAGACAGCGGGTCATTCCAGGAGAGGAAGGTAAGCAGGATATATCTGTGATTCTAGTGTATGGGGGCAGCGGGCCATTCCAGGAGACAAAGGTAAGCAGGAGATATCTGTGATACTAGTGTATGGGAATAGCGGGCCATTCCGGGAGAGAAAGGTAATTAGGAGATATCTGTGATACTAGTCTATGGGGACAGCGGGCCATTCCGGGAGAGAAAGGTAAGCAGGAGATATCTGTGATCCTAGTGTATGGGGACAGCGGGCCATTCCGGGAGAGGAAGGTAAGTAGGAGATATCTGTGATACTAGTGTATGGGGACAGCGGGCCATTCTGGGAGAGAAAGGTAAGTAGGAGATATCTGTGATACTAGTGTATGGGGACAGCGGGCCATTCCGGGAGAGGAAGGTAAGTAGGAGATATCTGTGATACTGGTTTATGGGGACAGCAGGCCATTCCGGGAGAGAAAGGTAAGCAGGAGATATCTGTGATACTAGTGTATGTGGACAGCGGGCCATTCCAGGAGAGAAAGGTAAGCAGGAGATATCTGTGATACTAGTGTATGGGGACAGCGGGCCATTCCAGGAGAGAAAGGTAAGCAGGATATCTGTGAATTCTCCTGCATTACCTTTTTGATGAATGACCCGAAAGCTTATTTTCTACAATAGCAGGTGAAAATGTTTATTTTCACCTGCTTTTGTAGAAATTAAGTGATGATGAATAGAGCCCCTGAGTCTGCAGGGAGGTCTGTCCTCTAACCTGATGTGCTCCTGCACATGTGACTGTCTGCAGCCATCTTAGTACTGTGTAGGAGTGTCAGCCCCAAGCCAGAGTCTACTGTGCTTCCAGAGAGGAGAGGGAGCATGCGGAGGCTACACACAAGCCCTCTCCTCTCTTAAACCATCCCTGGTTTGTAGGGTCCCCAGAGTGAAATGAGGAAAGTCAGGGGCCTCCATTCTTTTAAGCCACTAATTCAAGAAATAGGCTGGTTAACAGACCACAGGGGTGGTGCAGACATAATTTGATGGACAGCCCTCTAGCGGAATCTCACTGCCTGGAGACAATTAGGATAGACAAGAGACCTCTAGCTGTAAGCCGGGAAATCTTGCTTCTTGTTATTATTGATTTTTGTGTTGTGGACACTGGGTTATCCAATCAGTAGAAAGAGAAACTTAAAAACTTTAGTTAGAACTGGACAGGTTTAGGATTTACTTTTGTTAATATAAAGTTGTCATTTGTATTGTGCACGATAAAACTAGCTGGGAGTGTAATTGTACCCTAACTTTTGGACTATGGGCAAAATTTACTAAGCGGTGGTTTGACGGCGGTTTCTATTCTATTCTAAACCCCAGCGGTTTGGTGGTGGTTTCTATTCCATTCTAAACCCCGGGGGTTTGGTGGCGGTTTTGCAGTGGTTTCTAAATGACAGCCCTGTTCTATTCTATTCTAAAATGTGTTTTGACTGTGGTTTGGCGGCGGTTTTGCTATCTGCAGATTTACTAAGGCCAAAACCGCTGCAAAACTGCCATCAAAACACATTTTACAATAGAATAGAACAGGACTGTCTTTTAGAAACTGCTGCAAAACCAATCCCCCGGGGTTTAGAATAGAATAGAAACCGCCACCAAACCGCTGGGGTTTAGAATAGAATAGAAACCGCCATCAAACCGCTGGGGTTTAGAATAGAATAGAAACCGCCACCAAACCGCTGGGGTTTAGAATAGGGGTGAGCGGGTTCGGATTTCTGAAATCCGAACCCCCCCCCGAGCCCCCCCGATCCGAGTCAGGCTCGACTTTTCCCGCCTGACTCGGATCTGAAATCGAGGCAAAACGTCATCATCCCGCCTTCCGGGTCTCGCGGGTTTTGGATTCTATATAAGGTACCCGCGTCTGCGCCATTTTCTCACTCAGCTGTGGACAGTGAAGAGGGAGGGTGGGAGTTAGGGCTGTCTGGGCTGTGTAGTGTAGTGTAGTGTTGTAGTGTAGTGTAGTGCTGTGTAGTGTAGTGTTGTGCTGTGCTACGCTGTGCTGCTGTTGTCCATAGGAGCTGTGTCCACTCCTCCAAAGTCCATAGGGGCTGGCTGGACTGTGTTGTGCAGTCAGTTGTCCTTAGGGGCTGTGTCCACTCCAAAGTCCTGTGCAGTGTCCCAGTCCTAAAGGGGTGCTGTAGTGTTGTCCAGGGGGTGCTCTGTCCATCAGGGGTGCTCCCCCCAAGTGCAAAAAAAATAAATATTTTTTCTGTGTTTGTGAATTGTGTGCGCAGTAGCCGCACGTGCATCAACAATGTAGTGCAAAGCGTGCACCTGTGTCATAAGTAAAGGGCTGGCTGGCTTGACCGTTAAAGGGTGCTGTAACCCCCAAAGTGCACTCCAAACCAAATAAAAAAATATTTTCTGTGTTTGTGAATTGTGTGCACTGTGGCTGCACGTGCATCAACAAAGGAGCAGCGCCAAGCGTGCGCCTGTGTCTCATAAGTAAAGGGCCAGCTGGCTTGTCCGTTAAAGGGTGCTGTAACCCCCAAAGGGCACTCCAAGCCAAATAAAAAAATATTTTCTGTGTTTGTGAATTGTGTGCACTGTGGCTGCACGTGCATCAACAAAGGAGCAGCGCCAAGCGTGCGCCTGTGTCCCATAGGTAAAGGGCTGGCTGGCTTGACCGTTAAAGGGTGCTGTAACCCCCAAAGTGCACTCCAAAAAAAAAAAAATATATATATTTTTTTGTGTTTGTGAATTGTGTGCGCAGTAGCCGCACGTTCATCAACAAAGTAGCGCCAAGCGTGCGCCTGTGTCATAGGTAAAGGGCCGGCTGGCTTGACCATTAAAGGGTGCTGTAACCCCCAAAGTGCACTCCAAAAAAAATAAAAATATATATTTTTTTGTGTTTGTGAATTGTGTGCGCAGTAGCCGCACGTTCATCAACAAAGTAGCGCCAAGCGTGCGCCTGTGTCATAGGTAAAGGGCCGGCTGGCTTGACCACTAAAGGGTGCTGTAACCCTTAAAGTGCAATCCAAAAAAAATGTAAATATATATTTTTTTGTGTTTGTGAATTGTGTGCGCAGTAGCCGCACGTGCATCAACAAAGTAGCGCCAAGCGTGCGCCTGTGTCATAGGTAAAGGGCCGGCTGGCTTGACCGTTAAAGGGTGCTGTAACCCCCAAAGTGCACTCCTAAAAAATAAAATAATATTTTTTTTTGTGTTTGTGAATTGTGTGCGCAGTAGCCGCACGTGCATCAACAAAGTAGCAGCGCCAAGCGTGCGCCTGTGTCATAAGTCAAGGGCCGGTTTGGATATCTGGTCCGGACTGAAGGACGTGCCAACAATTTCTGACAAGTCTACTGTCACTGCATATGATAATGTCCTCAAAGCAGCTGCGCCAAGCGTGCGTCTGTCTGTTAAAGGGTGGTGTAACCCTCAAAGTGCGCTCGAACAAAATAATCTTCTTTTTTTCTGTGATTGTGTGTGAATTGTATGCGCAGTAGCCGCACCTGCATCCTCAAAGTAGCAGCGTCAAGCGTGCGTCTGTCTGTTAAAGGGTGGTGTAACCCCCAAAGTGCGCTCCAACCAAAATAAAATAATCTTTTTTTCTGTGTTTGTGTGTGAAATGTATGCGCAGTAGCCGCACCTGCATCCTCAAAGCAGCAGCGACAAGCGTGCGCCTGTCTGTTAAAGGGTGGTGTAACCCTCAAAGTGCGCTCCACAAAAAATAAAAAATTCTTTTTTTTTCTGTCTTTGTGAATTGTGTGGGCTGTAGCCGCACCTGCATCTTCAAAGCAGCAGCGACAAGCATGCGTCTGTCTGTTAAAGGATTACATCGGTGACAGCATCCAAGTAGGCATGTCAGACAGTCCGTACATGTACTGGCAGGAAAAAGAGGCAATTTGGAGGCCCCTGTACAAACTGGCTCTATTTTACCTGAGTTGCCCCCCCTCCAGTGTGTACTCCGAAAGAGTGTTTAGTGCAGCCGGGAACCTTGTCCGCGAAAGGCGTAGGAGGTTGCTTCCACAAAATGTGGAGAAGATGATGTTCATAAAAATTAATTATCAACTCTTCCAGGGAGACCAGCCTCCAGAACGTACAGAGGGACCTGTGGTTGTGGATTCCAGCGGGGACGAATTAATACTCTGTGAGGATGAGGATGTACACAACACTGAAGAGGGTGAGGAATCGGTGGATGAGGAGGATGAGGACGACATCTTGCCTCCGTAGAGCCAGTTTGTGCAGGGACAGATTAGTTGCCAGCTTGTTTTGTGGGGGCCCAAACGAACCTATCATTTCAGCCACAGTCGTGTGGCAGACCCTGGCGCTAAAATGATTGGTTTGTTAAAGTGTGCATGTCCTGTTTATACAACATAAGGGTGGGTGGGAGGGCAGTACATGCATTATGTACTGTTTGGGGCCTAGTTTTTCAAACTGCCATCCTGTCTGCCACTGCAGTGTCACTCCTAGAAGGACCACGTGTTTGTGCCGCCCACTCGTGACGCTTAGCATAGTCATCCAGCTACCTCGGTGCAACCTTTTGGACATAAAATCACTTGTGAGGTGTGAGGTGTTCAGAATAGACTGGAAATGAGTGAAAATTAAGGTTATTGAGGTTAATAATAGCATAGGAGCAGAAAAACCCACAAATTATGTGATTTTAGCTGTTTTTATGCTTTTTAAAAAAAAAATACAGATCCAAAACACAAAACCCAGAACCCAAAACACGGAAGGGTGGTTTTGGCAAAACCATTCCAGATTCAAAACATGAAGAAAGAACCAAAACACAAAACCAAAACACAAAACACGAAAAGTGGCAGGTGCACACCCCTAGTTTATAATAGAATAAAAACCGCCGTCAAACCGCCGCTTAGTAAATTTTGCCCAATGGCTCTATTATAGTCTGCATTATTAAAATGTGCTACCATCTAACCACAATAATACAGTACTGTATAAGTGGAATATTAATATTAATAGAACTTGTATTTTAGGTTTAGTGGTCCTTTCATGCCTGACAGCTTCAGTACATCTAGGTCTTGCAAACTGTGGGCCTGATTCAGAGACGGACGCTAAATCGATTTTCATGCAGTTTGAGCGATTGTTTGCAATTGGGTTGCGTATTAGCTGCACTGCGCAATTACAAACACATAGAGGATCCCATCACAAAGTGACTGACAGGTTGTCAGCATTTGGGGGTGGTAACGGGGAGTGGTTAGAAAAACGCAGGCATGCCTGTCCGTTTAAATGCCATTACATCGGCGTGCATAAATTAGCCACAGCAAGGGGATGCGCAGCATTGCGTCTCCCCAGCCATTGACCTCACCGCACGTCTGCAGCTCATCAGACCAGCCGCGAAACAAGACGGCCGCTCGATGTGCGTCAATGTTACCAATATTTGCGCTGGTCAGCGACGACATACGCAGGTAAGAAGGCAGCAGTGGGCGTCCCTATGCTCGGGTGATCTTTGAATTATTAGAATATTTTCACAGCTGCATTCCGTACAAAGTAGCAACTGTGACGGCACTAGCGTCCCTTTCTGAATCAGGCCCTGGGTATTAATAAATAACCAAATTCAGGAAAAAATTAGCCTTAGGGGACCTATTCATTATCCCTCGTGGGCCCTATGGTACACATGCGGAAACACTACTTTCTGCGTGTATGGAGTAACAGGCTCATTCTGTATTAGGGGCCCGATGTGGCCCTCAGAGTTTAATTGCAGGAACTGATGACATTTTCAGATGTCGTTAGATCCCAATGGAAGGAGCTCCGGACTGCGCAGTGGCCCGCTCTGTGTGCATGCGTAAACTACATCGGCGCGTGCGGACTTACACCTTCCCTGCAGTGTAAACTTTCACCACTAGTAATTACCAAAGAAAGTGTCATTATCAGCTGTCTCGCAACCAGAGCAATATGGTACTTAGGTATCCACTGCCGCAACTCGTGGCCCCCATTTATTGGCCCCCGATAAGGAATAGGCTCCTTAATGAACTGTACAGCAAAATCAAGCAAAGAAAAAATAGCTACTGCACACTCGTATAAGGTAATGCTCACATAGGGGCATATAAAATATAGGCAAATGTGCTATAATACATAGTAACCAGACATGAAAAGCGACAATTATGAAGCATCTGATAGTGACCAGGGGTACAAAAATCAACATTTTATTAATTCAGCCCCAAAAGATCTAAACTCATATTGGACACTTTGAAAGCCTCCAACTACATATGGTTCTGACCTTGGATAGAACAAATTCATGTTAGTCCTGGAGCCAGAAGCCAGACAATATTGGCAGTAATTACTTCATCAATAGATATTTGAATCAGTTTATTCTTTAAAGTAGCAATACGAAAAATGCTTAAAAAAGTCAAAAAGAGCAAAGGAAAAAAGATCAGGAGCCACAAAACTGAATATCCTTTTTAAAATCAGAAAACTAGGTCACTGAATATCTGAAATGGATAAATCAGAATTGAACGTTCATTTCTATTTCATTTTTTTTATCACATTTGTTATGAAGATAACACGTAATTAAAACCTTTAAAGGGCTAGCAGATATTGACCAAGCAAAGTTCAATTTAACCTTGTCCCAATATACTAATTCATGACTATATTTTCTCCTGCTCCAAAGCAAGTCTGATTACAGATACATAATGTAACATTTTCTCATCACCACATTTAATAAATATCATTTGATGTATTTCTTTGAAGTTATATTCGATTCTGAAAGCTTTCATTTTAGTAAATGCGCCAGGCAATGAAATAACACTGACTTTCGTGCTTCTGTGAACTAGCCTTATCTACTTGACACACACAGTAATACATGATGCTATCTGTTGTTTAAATACAGTATCCCCCTTCTCTAGCAAAACAGTCCAGTGTTATCCAGATACAGCACAATTAATAGACACCGGGAAGCGAGAGACATCATTTATAATATTAGTATTTTAGAGGTTTTGCAACTTAATTTCACTTTGATGTATCAATTAATTCTCAGCATTTATTCCCCCATCCGTCTTGCTGGCTTTAGATGCAGATGTCCAGGGCAAAGGAAAGGGGAATACTAATTTAATTCCTGGTCCTTTCTGTTTGGCATTCGAAGGAATATAGTAAAGTAATGACAGTAATTATTCATGTTCCGTTTGTAGAACTCTATTTATTAACAGTTACTTGTGTAACGCCAGCATATTCTGTTATGTTTTACCATAGGGAACAAACAGTAATAATACAAGACAGGGTAATAACAGACAGAGAAAGAGGTGAGAGGGTCCTTCTCACAAGTTTACAATCAACTAATAAACTTTTCAAAATCCTATTTACTAAAGAGTTAGAGCTCTGGTCGTGTCTAGGTGTCCAGTTTTAATATTACGTCTGCTAGCATGGAGATATCCAACTGACCAAATTGTTTTTGCAAAATTTCAGATCATGAAGCATTTTACTACTAACCTGCTTAACCTTGCCACCCACAAAAGTTCCTTTATAGTATATTATTGTAAGGCAGGGGCGCAGAGAGGGGGGGGGTCAGGTACTGATTACCCAGGTCTGGGCATACCAGGGGGCCCAGTCTGGAGAACACCAGTAGCCGTTTTTAAAAAAAAACGAACAAAAAAAAAGCAGACTTTTTTTTCAATGTTGCCTTTTATTATACCTCCGTGAGCAGCGGGCCTTCTAGGGTAGGATGGTGGGGTGGGGGGGGGGGGGGTAGATGACTGTGTAACTAACTGTACCACCTTTCTGAAACTTTGCCCCCTTCGACCATCGGCTCCCTGACTACATACCCTATACACTACCCTGGGTTAACTGCCTGATTAGTAGCTGGGAGCTGCAGGGGCAAACGCAGGATTTTTACAGGGGAGTATCCACACACACACACATATACAGTCAGGTGCATAAATATTGGGACATTGACAGAATTTTCATATTTTGGCCTCTATTCACCACCACAATGGCTTTGAAATGAAACAAACAAGATGTGCTTTAACTGCAGACTTTCAGATTTAATTTGAGGGTAATTACATCCAAATCAGGTGAACGGTGTAGGAATTACAACGGTTTCTATATGTGCCTCCCACTTTTTAAGGGGCCAAAAGTAATGGGACAAACTAAACAATCCTAAATCTAACTTTCACTTTTTAATACTTTGTTGCAAATCCTTTGCAGGCAATTACAGCCTGAAGTCTAGAACGCATAGACATCAGCAGACGTTGGGTTTCATCCCTGGTGGTGCTCTGCCAGGCCTCTACTGCAAATGTCTTCAGTTCCTGCTTGTTCTTGGGGCATTTTCCCTTCAGTTTTGTCTTCATCAAGTGAAATGCATGCTCAATCAGATTCAAGTCAGGGGATTGACTTGGCCATTGCATAACATTCCACTTTTTAGCCTTAAAAAACTCTTTGGTTGCTTTTGCAGTTTGCTTCGGGTCATTGTCCATCTGCACTGTGAAGCGCCGTCAAATGAGTTCTGAAGCATTTGACTGAATATGAGCATATAATATTGCCCGAAACACTTTAGAATTCATTCTGCTGCTTTTGTCAGCAGTCACATCATCAATAAATACAAGGGAACCAGTTCAATTAGCAGCCATACATGCCCACGCCATGACACTACCACCACCATGCTTCACTGGTGAGGTGGTATGTTTTGGATCATGAGCAGTTCCTTTCCTTCTCCATACTCTTCTCTTCCCATCACTCTGGTACAAGTTGATCTTTGTCTCATCTGTCCATAGGATGTTGTTCCAGAACTGTAATGGCTTTTTTAGATGTTGTTTGGCAAACTCTAATCTGGTCTTCCTGTTTTTGTGGCTCACCAATGGTTTACATCTTGTGGTGAACCCTCTATATTCACTATTGTGAAGTCTTCACTTGATTGTTGACTTTGACACATATACACCTACCTCCTGGAGAGTGTTCTTGATTTGGCCAACTGTTGTGAAGGGGTTTTTCTTCACCAGGGAAATAATTCTTCTGTCATCCACAACAGTTATTTTCCGTGGTCTTCCGAGGTCTTTTGGAGTTGCTGAGCTCTCTGGTGTGTTATTTCTTTTTGAAAATGTTCCAAACAGTTGATTTGGCCACACCTAATGTTTTTGCTAACTCTCTGATGGGTTTATTTAGATTTTTCAGCCTAATGATGGCTTGCTTCACTGATAGTGACAGCTCTTTGGATCTCATATTGAGAGTAGACAGCAACTGATTCCAAATGCAAATGTCACACCTAGAATCAACTCCAGACCTTTTACCTGCTTAATTGATAATGAAATAACAAGGGAATAGCCCACACCTGTCCATGAAATAACCATTGCCGTGATAGTCCCATTACTTTTGGCCCCTTAAAAAGTGGAAGGCACATATAGAAACTGTTGTAATTCCTACACCGTTCACCTGATTTGGATGTAATTACCCTCAAATTAAATCTGAAAGTCTGCAGTTAAAGCACATCTTGTTTGTTTCATTTCAAAGCCATTGTGGTGGTGAATAGAGGCCAAAATATGAAAATTCTGTCAATGTCCCAATATTTATGCACCTGACTGTATATATAGTGTATATATATATATATATATATATATATATATATACAGTCAGGTGCATAAATATTGGGATATTGACAGAATTTCGTTCCAAAAAAGGGGCCGGCTATTTAAATTGACGCTCGCTCTTTGCGGTTTGTTGACGCCTCTATGTCTGAGCGAGCGAACGAAAAATACGCTCGCTATTTTGTAAAGACGCCCCTTTGCCGTTCGCATCACACGTCATCTCCGGTATTTATTAGATTAATCGGGAACATCGAAAGGCATCTGAACTGCTCGCAGTGCTTGTGGTAGCTTTTTCCTACCGCTATCACTGCGAGCAGTTTAGGCTAAAAGACAACCAAGTGACGTGGTCGATGACGCTGCATCACTAATTATGCACTCCCATTAAATGCCCTTTTTATCGTTAGGCACGCCTGCGTTCGGAACTCCACTACCCCGTTTTCAAGCACCTTCCCCTGTTACCACCCATGAACGGTACATTCTGTCAATCAAATTAGCAGCCCCTTGCTGTTTTGCGAGCGCATGATTTCCGACCGCAATGACTGGTTTGCGCATGCGCATTACGACCCATACGCATGCGCTGTTGTGCGAACATCGCTCAGAGCGAATGAGCGGCCGCTTACTAGCGGCTCTGAATCAGGACCTCTGTTCACTATCATTCAGAAGTGCTCAGTGGCGTCACAAGGTGCGTGCGGGCTGCACCCGAGTGTCACGTGCCGAGGGGTGACACCAAAGTGCCGACTCCTCAGTGACAGGAGCCGGGTGCTGCACTTTACCATTAAGTGTAGCACTCGGCTCTTGACACAGTGAGGAAGCCGTTACTGCACACAGGTTGGTCCCCGGGGATAGTCCACATCTAAAAGTGAGTGACTAAAACAGGGGTTTGGGCTGCGAGACCATGCCCCCCACCCCATGAACCCACTACCTACATGGCCACTGCCCCTTTTACCGGTGCGTGGCATCGGGTGTCATCCGGGGTGAGTGATGCCACTGGCAGTGCTTGTGTGGTTTTCAGCTTATGCACACACACACAGGGAAATTTCCCCATGAACTGTGACAGTATGATCTAGCCAAATGAGGGCAGAAGAAAGGAGACTAATTACAGTCTGCCAGGGGGGATGTTCGTTCCATGGGTTAACTCTCAAGCTCTCAAATGATTGCGTTCCATGGTCTCTGTGCTTCTGGAAAATTTCAAAGGAAATCTTGTCCAACTGCAAGACTGTAACGGAAGTGTTGCTTTTATTGCCAGAGTTGCTGAAAATACTCCCAGACTCCATCAAAATATCTTCTGGGACCCCAGCGGCTAAAATGTCCTCAGGGGAGAAAATTTAATGTGAGCCTGGGAATGGGATTTCCAGGCCTTATACACCTGCTTGTAGCAAAGGCAAGTTTCAGAGCTTCCTACAACCCAGCCTCTCAGAAGGAGAATGCCAGTATCATAGAGACAATGAACTCTGGGCCTGATTCAGACCCGCTCGCAAGCGCTGAGCGCTCGCAAGCGGGTCGATGTTGCCCAAGTGCGCATGTGCACGACGGAGGCGGCTCCATCGTGCGCATGCGCGAGACCCGAATAACGACGGCCAAGCCATCGTTATGGGTCTCGGACCACAAGGGCCGTGCTGTCAATGGTGATTCACAGCACGCCCCCTCTGGTGGGCGTGTCAAGGGCGTGGCTGCCCAGACGGAGGCGTTCCCTTGAGAACGCCTACCGTCTGGGGCCGGCCCCACTGACATCACTAGTGATGTCAGTGGGAGTGCTTTTGGCTCTGATAGAGCCAAAAGCACTCCAGGGCTTGCGGCAGACGAGACCCTACCGCAAGGGTCTCGTCACAAGCCCGATGGTCAAGACCATCGTGACCATCATTTTGGTCACCCACAGCTATGCGAGCGGCCAGGAGGCCGCTCCAAAAAGTAGGAGGGACGGCCCTGATTCAGAGCGAGCGCTCTATCAGAGCGTCCGGCTCTGAATCAGGGCCTCTGTTTGTACTGTGGTGGTTCATGACATTTCATCCAACCATGTAATGTTCACAAACTTAGAAAAGGTGTTCAACATCCTACAGTTAGTCCTGTTTTGCTCAGTGCAGTAGCCTTTGGGGCCCGTCTTCTCGTGTCTGGGCACAGCCCGAAGTTCTGAGTGCCAGGGAGTGGGCCCAAATACCAGGTGTTAGAGAGCCAGCCCAAGTTCCAAGTGTTGGGGGTTCAGAGCGTTGAGTCTGCCGCCCCAGGAGAGGGTCCTGAAGATATTATAGCCCCAGGAGGGGGTTCTGAGTGTGCCATAGCACCAGGAGGAAATTCTGAGTGTGACAGCTCCAGGACGGGTTCCTAGACTGCAGCCCTAGGTGGGATCTTTATTGCCACAGTCTCAGAAGGGAACTTCTGTCTATCTGTCCCAGTGGGGGACTCCTGTCTGCTAGTCCCAGTGGGGGACTCCTGTCTGCCAGTCCCAGTGGGGGACTCCTCTCTGCCAGTCCCAGTGAGGGATTCTAACCTGCTTGTTCCTGCCAACCTGAATGCCACCCTGATGGCTGCCAACCTGAGTGAAGCCTTGCCAGACTCCAACCCAGGTGCCAGCCACCAACCTGAGTGCCTCCATGCCAGCCGCCAAACTGAGTACTGCTCAGCTGGTCACCAAACTGTCTATGGGCTTGAGGTTCTATCTGCCTTTGCCTCTGGGCTTCAAGTTCCTTGAGCCCTTGATTCCAGGCTTCAGGTTCATCTGCCTTTGCTTCCGGACATGAGGTTCCATCTGCCAATGCCTTCAGGCATGAGGATCTGTCTGCCCACACATTTGGGTGCAAGAACCTGTCTATCCACACATCTGGGCATGGGATCCTATCTGCCCATGCCTGAGGGCATGAGGTCCTGTTTGCTCTCACCTCCAGGCGTGAGGACCTGTCTGCCCACACCTTCAGGTACAAGGTTCTGCCTGCCCAGGCAGAGCCATCTTGGGTTCCTGTCCAGTCGGGTCCATCTGGGGATCCTGCCCAGCCAGGATCATCCGGGGTTCCTGCCCAGCTGGATCCGTCTGAGACTCCTAGGATTCCGATCTTCAGGATGTCAATCCACTGCCCAGTTTTCCAAGTGCCTGATGGCTGTCCTGCCTTCTGAGTGTCCGGCCATGGTTCAGCCTTAAGGTGTTCGGCTGATGTCTATTTCAGTGGAGATCCTGGACAATTTCAAGTTCTGATAAAACAATGCCTTGAATATTCTGAAATGCACAAGCTACTTCTACTCATATTGTGGTTTATCTTCTTCTGGCCTTCAGAGGAGAGGCGTTGGGATGGGAGAACCCCCTGATTGTGTCCAATGACCCAGTGCTCTGCGATGTTCCAACCTTCTGCGATACAGTATTTAGAAGATTCTGCCCAAAGTTTTTGTGCCCTCAGGAGGGAGTTCCATTGCTCCCAGAGAAATCTAAAAATCGAAAAGCTTCCAGAAGAAAGGCAAAGAAGAAAAAAATTGAAAGAGATAATTCTAAGAGTGTCTTGAATCCACTCTTTATTGAGGGGGTACTGTCACAACTGGTTACAGTACCACCACCTACCAGTGATGCTGCTCTTTCCTTTGATGCAGTCAAGTCAGTCTAGACGGAATGGGATTGAAATGCAGGCAGCTGTTTCGCCACCGGTTCAAATCCCGACAGCGGCTGCCCGACAGGATGAAGATCCCGACAGAGGCAGGTAAGTACCCTAACCTCCCCTGCACCCCCTTAACCCTCCCTTAGTGGTGCCTAACCTTAACCTCCCCCTAGTGCCTAACCCTAACCTCCCCCCGGGGGTGCATAACCCTTACCCCCCCTTACTGCTCCCTAAACCTAACCCTCCCGGGGGGTGCCTAACCTCTCCCTGGGAATGCCTAACTCTAACCCTCCCCCCTAAGGATGCCTAATACTAACCTCCCCCCAAAAACCTAACACTAACCCCACTAACTGCCCTAAACCTAACCCGCCCCCAGCGCAGCTAAGAGGATACGTGGCCCGTACTTACCTCATTCGGGCACGCATCCTCCTGGATTCCGGCTTTGGGATTATGATAGGCATCAGTATTTTGACGCCTATCATGAATTCTTCGCCGGCATTCAGCAGTTGGTATTGTGACCAACCCCTCTAGACCCCTGGACTGTATATCATATTATCACCTGGGAGTGGAGATTGATTTCATAATAACCGTACACTATTGTATCTTATTTTTAATGTGGTTTTTTTTTTTTTGCATATCTACAGAGGAAACAACTAGAGAAACATTTACATCTTAAATAAATATATTTAAGACCTGTTTCCGTATGAATGGACTTTCTGTTGGGACTTATTCTAGCGTAATTTGCGGTTCTGTTGCATATACATTTTTTTCCATTTATTTGCACACCTCAGGAGTGGACTATGGGCCTGATTCAGACCCGCTCGCTAGATGCGGCCGCTCGCTCCCAGCGTATGGAAATTCAGCAAAGTGATGTCAAGGCAGGTGCTCGCAAGGCATAAGCACGCCCACTATGTCTTGGCAAGCGATCACTTTGTGTTTTCAGATACCCACCAGCCTGTCTTTAGCTACCCACTAGCGGACATCATCTCCAGGAAGTATATACATCCATTGGTGCATCGGGTTCCATCGGATCTGACCGCAGCGCTTGCGGTTGACTGCACTCTACCGCAAGCACTGCTAGCACTTCAATGTATAATTCAACAAGGTGATGTATACCATGACGCTGCCGGTTAATTATGCACGCCTCTGAAACAGCGTTTAAACACTCAGGGACGCCTGCGTCCGCAACTTCACTCCCCCATTACTACTGCCCTGCCCCTGTTACCACCCACAAACGGCCTCTCCTGTCACTCATTCCTCTGGGCTGTCTTTGCAGGCAAGCGAGCGCATCCTAATTGCTTGTACTAGTTTGCGCACACGGACTGCGAACTATATGCATGCGCACATTTGTAAACATCGCCAGCAACGAGCGATCACTTGCTAGTGAGCAGGTCTGAATCAGATCCTATATGTTGGGGCAATTTTTAGAGCAATTGTAGCTTTCTATTGTAGCAGCTAAGAATTGGTCTTTTTTCTGTATTTTGTGTTAGACCCCTGGTCTATCCATGTTCCTGCAGGCCTCTGTTAATTGCCTAATTAGCAGCTGCGAGCTGCATCCAATGTAATTGAGTGCACGTTTTTAAAGCTGGGCATACATGTCCAGATAAAATGCCTGCCAGACCGACAGACAACTTATCTGGCAGCCTGCCAGCTGCAGATGTCCGCGGCATACACTGTGAGATTTCTCGCAGTGTATTAGCCCGACATCTGCGTTCCGCCCCTGGGGGTGGAGACATTTCCCTGTTCCTTCCATGGGAAGGAACACAGGAAATGTCTGTCTGTCGACTTTTGGCTGGGCATACACTTCCCGCTGGGGCCGACAGTTTACCTCATAAATATCGCATCGGACGGGCATACTGGACAATCCAGCATGCCCGTCTAATCAATATTTAACCCTCGGTCGCCCGCGTATATGTGGCGGATCGCCCCGATAATTGTAGCGTGTATGGCCAGCTTTACTCGCACAGAATTACTTAAATAAAACTTGCAAATTAATAGACTTGCTTCAGGCTAGCGAGTATAGCCTGAGCAGCAATGTCTATAGCAGAAGTCTTCTGTGTGTAAAAATGTAATGCAAAAGTAAATATAAAGAAAAAAAATTATGTGGGGCCCCCGAAAACAAGCACAACCAGCACCAGGCTTTTTGAGCCGGCCCTGATTGTGAAAATAAGGGGGGAAAAGACATAGATATTTAATCAACCAGAACCAGGCTCTGTAAGCCTTTCCTGGTTGTGGAAATATGAGGGACAAAATGAGTAGGAGTCCCTCATATTATCCACAACCAGCACCAGGCTCTAACTAGCGGGCTTGTATTGCCACAGCCGGGAGACACTCGTCAGTGGGTGCCCCAGCCAAAGCATTATTCACCCTGCACTAGTCAGCCCAGGCCGGGGATCCCTGGGGAGGTGGGGACCCCCCAATAAAGTGGTTACCCTTCTCCAGGGTACCTCAGGCTGATACCCCTGGGTGGTGGGTGCAGAGTTGATTGTGTAAAAAAACTGTAAAAATAATATTGTCCTTTACAGGAGAACAAGAGGTCCCAGCAAACCTCCCCCATATACTGGTACTTGGAGAACCACAAGTACCAGCATGCAGGGCATTAAGGGCCTGCTGGTACCTCTAGTTCACATGCAAAAGAAATGTAAAAAAAAAATTACACAGTGCTGGTTGTGCTTTTTGGGGGGGGGGACCCCAAAAAAACATTTTAACACTTACATTAAATTTTAACACACATAAGCCTAAATGAAACTCACATTACAAGTTGCGAGTTTTCCTGAAGAAAAAGTCGCACTCACTCGCATTTATTACACACTCGCACCCTCCAATTCGCACCCTATTACATTTGCAAGTTGCGGGACAAAGTCGCACCTACGTACAAACTACACAAGTAGGTGCAAATTTGATCTGGCAAAATAACTCGCATCTTATTACATTTAGCCTTTGGTCTCAGACTCTCTGTGTCAGAGTCCTGTACCACTGCTTGCCTTGCTGGATCCACTTCTGGAACTCCCGAGGTCTCTGTGCTGCCAACAGACAGCTCCCAGTGTCTTCCTAAAACACCAGCCCAGTGTCCCCTCTACATTCAGGTTATTATTTATATTCCTGTTCATTTGCAAACATCAGTGTTATCCAGGACATTATTGTTATGTCCATCTGCAATCCGCAGTGCATTCCTGGACATTATTGCTATTAGCATTGCTGAATTACTGTGAGATGGTTAGCCTGCTACCACTGGCTAAAGGCTCCCATTCATCAACAATGGATTGTCGCAATTCCCCGATCCCCAGATGGCTGGGTAGAGGCAGTGCTGAAATCCAACATGTTGGATTTCCCTGAAACGCCAATCCCGACCAAAATATGCTTGGGATTTTAACATGAAGAATTTCCCTGATTCCTTGACAGATCAGTGGCTGCCGTTTTGCGTTTCTGACTAGCGGATCAGCTGTCCAGTCGAATGGCTGTGTGATGAATGGGGCCCTTTACCTGCTATATTCCTGTTTTACCCGTTATATTAGCCTGCATGTACATGCATCACTATTGCACTTATTCTGTGCGTTTGTCAATAAACATTTTGCTAAGGTACACACACAGAGGGGAACTTCCCCAGGAACTGTGACACAGATGTGACCTGATGTACATTTTGCAGTGGAAATGTTTTGGCAAAGGAGCTTTAATATGAATGTAAACACAGGAGCAATTAATAAGAGCAGTGGAAATAATTCTGAGTGGTATGCAGAGTGGTTGTATTTGCAGAAGCCAATCTTACTACCTTATGCTAATGCTAGTTTCCATAAGACTAATGTACGTCTTCAAGCGGGAAAATGTGATCATAATCATGCCCGTTACAAGGCTGCATTGGTTTTTTTATTTCAAAGAGGGGTATTCAATATGAAACGTAAACTTCGCTGTCGAAGTTTACGTTTCATATCAGAGTTTTTACCTGCGTTAAAGTATCGGGTGCGCGCCCGCTTATCCCCATATTCAATATGAAATTAACGAAAACGGGAGACTCCGAAGTTCAATTTGCGTAAAGTTACAAATTTTTCCTTAAAAAAATTGTAGGACCCCCCTAAAGTTGTAAAAACATGGGGGATCACTATGGGTACCCCCGTTTTAGCCTGTAATTGAAAGTCGGGGATTTAAATAGCCGCAGCAGATGTTTTTTCCCGACATTGAAGAAGTGATGCAGAAGAGCACTTAGGTTATTTTTTTAGTTTTTTTAAGTGGTCCCATCAAATTTGGGGTACATGAAAATGGGTACTAGCATATTTTTAAGTCCCTAAAGTAAGTTTTTAAAAATTCTGCAATTGTGCACCTGCCGCTATAAATCTATTCTAAAAAACACCTGCCGCATACTTGCAGAATAGCCCTGAACCTATTTCCCTATTGTTAAACAATTTATTCCCATTTTTTTCACCCCAATTTTTAAATAAATTTTTTGGGGTGTCCCTATTTTTTTTTGAAACTTTTTTTGACACAGTTCTTTTTTAAATGTCATTCCCTGGGGTGCAGGCTATTTTTTTTAAGCCTGCACGCCTAAACCCCAATTCCGCACTTTTTTTCGACACCTATTCAATGGTGAAAAGTTATCCCCATTTTTTATCAAAGACTTTTCGAACCTGTGATAAGTCTTTGAAATTGAATACGGTGTAAAAGTCAAACCTGCGATAATGACGTCAAAAGTGCGATATTAACGCAAAAACTATGTTTTCGCTCCCATATTGAATACCCCTAAAAGTGTTTTTTTTTCCTAAGTGGTATTAGATATACAGCAGAATTTAAAGAGCTGGCCACACACTAGACCAACTTGCATCCAACCAGTCAACTAGTTGATTGGTTGGAATGAAAATCTGGTAAGGTATGGGAGTAACTGATGATCAGCAATTTGCTCCTAAATGCAAGAAAACAGATGAAAATGGTCGGTCAGACAAGTTTGTTAAATGTTTGATCTAAACAATTTGTTCAAACAACAGTTTTTGTCCATTTTCCGGCGTTTGGGAGCAAATTGCTGATTGTCATTTGCTTTCACACCTTACCAGATTTTCATTCCAACCAATCAACAAGTTGGCTGGTTGGACAGATAATCTGTAGATGTGTGGCCAGCTTTAGACAGAAGATCTTACTAGCTTTATCCTCTGCGATCAGCGAGGGATGATGATATGACTGATTTTCCCTTCTCACCTTGCAGGTAATCTATTGGCACCAGTCATCTGACTTAGAAATACCATTGCTGTATGAATATACTGATTTTATAGGTAATCTATTGGCACCAGTCATCTGACATAGAAATACCGTTGCTGTATGAATATACTGATTTTATAGGTATTTTGTCATTAATTATTAATTGCAAAACCAGATTAACTTAAGGTCTGGCAATATAACTATATATTAACTCAGTGTTGGCTAACCTTGACACTCCAGCTGTTGTGGAACTATATATCCCAGCATGCCCTGCCACAGTTTTAGCATGCCCTAATAGCAAAACTGTAGCAGTGCATGCTGGGTTATGTAGTTCCATAACAGCTGGAGTGTCAAGGTTAGCCAACACTGTATTAACTCCTAGATACATGGGATGCTGTTTAGGGTCTGCGTGTTTGTATTAGAATTGTATGACTTGTATCTTGTGTGGGTGAAGTTATTGGGGGGTGGGGTGCAATCAGTGACTACACATGTATGCTTGACTATATACTCATTAGGTTTACAGGTTGCAGGCCTGTTACAAGGCTGCATTGGTATTTTGGTTTCAAAGTGTGTTTTTTTTCTAAATGGTATTAGATATACAGCAGAATTTAAAGATTTAAACAGGAGGAACACAGGATAACAACATTTAAAAAGAATTCTTTACGACTTGGAAAAAATTGAAAAGGTTCTTATGAGCTTTCTGGATACTCTGCAATTCAGCCACCAGATTTCATTA
Organism: Taudactylus pleione; assembly: GCA_031769625.1. Lineage (NCBI taxonomy): Eukaryota > Metazoa > Chordata > Amphibia > Anura > Myobatrachidae > Taudactylus > Taudactylus pleione. Next base: position 20,553,949 of record JAUIMM010000197.1, read on the forward strand.
TAACCTTTTGCCAACACCCTGCTTCAGCATTGCAAACAATTACCAGTAATACCCCTTTTCCACTTAAATTCCGGGTCTGACCCGGAGTTGGAACAAAGTTCCTATCCGGATCAGACCCGGAATTTTGCCGGCGCCGACTCGGGATATTCCCGAGTCAGCTCCGCTCACACCGCAGTCGGGTCTGCATAGACCCAGCTTTTGCGGAGTGAAAGTGGTCGCTTGGAGATGACGTCATCTCCAAGCGCCACTGAAGCCGGACCAATCGGCCGGCTAGCAGCGCACTCCAGGTCATCGTGACCCAGGTGCGCTGTTCTCACAGCAGGGTTTCACGGGCTACGCCCGTGTTAAACACGGCTAGTTACCTGGGTTGGATTGCCGGGTCACTCGACACAGCGATCCAACTCTCTCCCCTTTTACACCAGGGAGCTTCCCGGGTTTTAGCTCCGGTGTAAAAGGGGTATTAGTTTGCTCCATTTTAATTTTGTATGTCTTTTTTTTTTTTTAAGTCTACACTGTTTATATTATTCCTGTACCACTGTCACTTTCTCTCTATACCACTGTATTATCTACCATTGTTTAACACCTGTACATCTTTAAGAATACTTTATCCTTAATTTAAAGTCCTTCAACTTTAACAGCTCCAATCTCATTTTGTTTATTAATATATACTATTGTAGTTGTGCCTTTACATCTACCAGCACTCAGCGCCAGATTAAGGTCTGTGGGGGCCCCTATATACCACCGTTTCTTGTCATCCTAGGATTTTTTTTCTTTCTCTTCACCTTAATGCCCCTCTTGCAATGCCCACTGTAGAAGTGCCCCTTATGCAATGTCCAAAGCAATGGTCCCCCCTATGCAGTGCTCATTATCCAGTGCCCCCTGTAGTAGTGCCCCCAGTATTGGTCTTCCCTATGCAGTGCCCCTTATATAATGCCCACAGTAGTGGTCCCCCCTATACAGTGCCCCCAGTAGTTGTCTCCCATATGTATTGCCGTCAGTAGTAGTCCCCCTCCTATGCATTGCCCGCAGTAGTAGCAGGGCCGAAACTAGGATATCTGTCACCCGGTGCAAAGCAGCAATTTTGCACCCCCTCCCTTCCTGTACCTGAAGTTTGTCCTTGCGGAGAGTCCATGCGGACAGCTAGCCCGCATGGAATTCGCTGAAAACAGGCATCCAAAAATGGCCGCCGCGAAGGAGGAGACACACTAGAGGGCCAGTAAGGACTTTTAGTATTTTGGATGGCCGTTTTACTGAGTCTGCAGCCTCCAAGCCACCTCGAATCAGCTTTTTTTACCCCCTGCAATCTGGCACCCGGTGCACGTGCACCTCTAGCCCCCCCTAGTTGCGGCCCTGGTAGTAGTCCCCCCCTATACAGTGCCCCCAGTAGTAGTCCTCCCTATGCAGTGTCCTTTATATAGTGCCCCCAGTAGTATTCTCCCAAAAGCATTTCCCACAGTAGTAGTCCCCCCATGCTCTGCCCCCAGTAGTAATCCCCCCATACATTGCCCCCCGTAGAAGTCCCCCAATGCTCTGCACCCAGTAGTAGTCCCCCCTACTATACAGTGCTCCCAGTAGTAGTCCCCCCATGCTCTGCCCCCAGTAGTAGTCCCCCCCTATACAGTGCCCCCAGTAGTAGTCCCCCCATGCTCTGCCCCAGTAGTAGTCTCCCCCTATACAGTGCCCCCAGTAGTAGTCTCCCCTATGCATTGCCCCTAGTAGCACCCCCCTTATACAGTGCCCCCATGAAGTGGCCCCCCTATACAGTGACCCTTGTAGCTGCCCCCCTGTACAGGGACGCCTGTAGTACTCCCCTTGATGCAGTGACAGTGCCCCGCACACATGCACAAAAAAAAAAACTTACCTAAATCCCTGCTCCTGACGCGACCGCCGCTGTCCGCTCTGAGTCCCGGCTCTTCTGTTGCACAGTTGGGAGAGACGTCAGCATCATGACGTCTCTCCCATCATCACCAGCTGCGGGGGGTGCCGGAAGGCAGAGCTCATGAGTGAGCTCCAGCTGGCTCCCTCAGTTGAGGAAGCAGCCAATGAGAGTCTGACTCTCATCGGCTGCTGTAACATACACACAGCTGCCGCCGGCGGCTGAGTGTATGTCACTGTGTAGTGTGGACTGTGCTCACTGCGGTCTACACTACACTAGCGGATGGGACACTAGCAGCGGGTGCAGACAGCGCACCAATGCTAGTGGGGTCAACTCCGTGTGTGGGGGCCTAGGGACAACCGCCCCTGTCGCCCCCCCCTTAATCCGGCTCTGCCAGCACTGTTCTTCCTTTTCTGATTTTTTAACATCTTAACTGTACTGTTCCTCACTCTCATCACTACTACTGCTATGTCTTTCTTTTCGTCTGCTCCCCCATCATTCAGAAGCTACATAATACTTTCCTCTACCACCACGTCCCATCTCTTTCCTCCCTCCATAGTCTCCTCCACCTTCTCCTCTCCGTCCTTCCTCTACTCTGTCTCCCTTCATCCCATCTAGTACTCTCCACTGCATCTCTCGTAACTCCTAAGCACTGCACCCTCCCTTTTCTTTAAGTTACACCTCTTCTTAACCCACACCGCACTAAACCTCCACCTTGCCCACCACCTGCTGGCACCCTTCCTCATTCAAAAGCCCATCACATACCCACAATCTCCTTATCCCCCTGCACTAAATCAATCAACCCCACACTACAGCAACCCTAACAGTCTCCTTCTCTTTTCTCCCAACCCTGTCCCTCTCTCCTGTCTCCTCTGGAAAGCCAGTTCTGTCTATAATCAACTGGTCCCCATCCATGACAGTTTCATCTCCAACTCCTTGAATCTCCTAGCCATCACCAAATCCTGGATTTACCCATCTAACACCACCTCTCCTGCATCTATCTTCTTTGGGGACCTCACATTCTTTCACGCTCCCTGGACTGGAGGTTGCCACAGTGTTGGGGTACTTCTATCGTCTGGTCACTCCCACCTACTCTTACCGTCTAAACTCTCTATTTCATTATTTCCATTCAATGCACATATCGGTTGCTTCTTCCACCTTCCTCGAGTAGCTGCCTTTTTTCGTCCCCCTGGTCTTGGGTCAAAATTCACTGATAACTTTGCTTCTTGGCTCCTAATCTTCAAATGGACTCTCAAGATGCCTTTCTTCCTCAAAGCTTTCCAGCTCTCATCCTAACCCACTACTCTATGTTCCTTCCTCACAATCCAGCCCATCTGTGTCACACTGTTTGTCTGCCCCCTCCCCTTTAGATTGTAAGCTCTCACGAGCCCTCTTACCTCATGTGCTTCTCTTTCCCTTACTTCTATTTTATTTTACAACAGCACCTAACACTTGGTTGCTGACACCATGCTGCTTATTTAAGTGTTATGCAGCAATGTTTATAAATCATGTATTTGTCCTGTATTGTTTGTACTGTTAACAACTATTTTCTGTGTGCTCATTTGTTTATGTACTTTGCAAGGCGCTGCGGAACCCTTTTGGCGCCATATAAACAAAGGATAATAATAATAGTTAGTATTGGCACTTTCACCAGCACCATGCTAGTTGCAAGAGTTTCATCAGAAACAAGGTTACCTTTGCTGTACGCATGACTCAGAATAGCACAGTCTAGCTACATGCCCATGACACTGCCACAAGACAGAGCTCTTGCACGTTTTCACAAGATCACCGGCCAGTTGCTACCCGAGCAACACCCAGATAACGGTGTAATATAAATGATGCTGTGTGGACAAATGAATTAGCATTATTGTTACTGCAGAGGATAAAACGCCACTATGGTAGTACACTATGGGCCTCATTTATCAACAAATTTTATCATTCACAACAAGTGATAAAACTTGTGTATGATTAATGGTGCTCCAGCCAATCACCTCCCAACTGTCATTTTTCAAACAGATGACAGTTTGGAGCTGATTGGCTGGAGCATCATTATCATACACCACGAGTTTTATCACTCGTTGTGAATAATAAAAACTTGTTGATAAGTTAGGCCCTCTGTGTATGGAGACTAGTGCTAGCACTCTCACTGCAGACAAAATCCCCATAGAACAGATATACTGTATAGTGGGTCTGCACTTAGCTACTGTGTGGAGAGAATTATTAGTACTTATATTACAACCATAATACTCACTGAACTCATAACACCGACTAATATCTTACCCCCTACTCAGAACATATGAGATAATTATTTATTGCATTGCACCAGATGTATTGTACAGTTAGTACAAGAAATGGAATAATATATTATTGGGCATTTTTCCTTTAGCATCACTCATTTATTTGTTATATTTTGCGACTTGAAAAATGGATAAACAAAAGTTATATTTAATGTACAACACTACAAGAGTGCCAGATCTAGAATACAATTGTGTGCTGCTTCTAGTGCCAATTCCACAGACTCTTAGGGGCTGACTCAGCAAGGATCGCAAGTGCAAAAACGATGAACCCGTTCGACTGTTGCGTTCTGCATCATGAATTTGTAGTCTTGCCTGAACTTACAACTTGTTCTGCGATTGCCTACCTGGGGCCTGATTTACTAGCAATCGCAACAACACATGCAAATGGACGATTGTTGTGTTCTGCGCATGCGTATGCATCGCAGTGCGGGAAGATTCCACTGCGATTGGGACTGCGATAAAAGTGACTACGCAGACCCATTGTAGAGTGATTGACAGGAAATACTGCGATATCAGTCATTTGCATAATTTTGCAGCAAAGAATTTGGCAGCATCAGTGATCCTTGCTGAATCAGATCCTTAGTCCCCCAGGCCCAGCATCTTTGCCCTGCATTACTGTGATGTGCAGGGGTGTGCACGGAGGGGGACTACCAAATGCCCTACAAGCCCAGCTGTCCTTAGGACACGTTTACTTTACCTAGTTGTATATCTGTCTGCAACCATTTACTTTGAATTATTTTATGACAAACATGTTATTAATTATTCATATACCTTGTTGTTACAGCTAGAAACCAGCATTTAAAGAGATCACATTTTCTCCTTCTAAACAATAGTTTAAACTTAACATTATTAATTTAAAAACTAATCTTCTTAGAATTGTAATACAAGTATTAAACTAAAAATAAACTACAACATAAAAAGTGAAAAGCGAATAAGGACGTAGAAGGAATTTAGCTGCATAGTCTTATCCCTAGCAGCACACAGCTAGGGGGGGAAGAAAACTGTTTTTATTTTTATTTAGTTTTTTTGCTGAATTGAAGCATGTTCCCACAGTACTATACAGTCAGTGCTTTTACACATATTTAAAAAAATATTAAATACTTCTCAAATGTAAGATTTTTTTTTTCTTGTACCATAAAAAGCAGTTTTGCACATTTTGTTAATGCGAGCATCAAAAGAAATGAATGGATTATAAGAAATGAACACATTACACATAGGGATTATAGAGATGATCAAATCATCCAAAGTAAATGACCTAATAATCCTCTTTAATCATCCCATGTGAGCACAAATTATAGTTCTGTAGTGTCACCAGTCATTTCAAGGTATGTGGGCAAGTGGTCAGGTGCTGACTCTATAAATGCCTTGATGAGACTCTGGGCAGCGTTTAACGTCCGTCATTGTTGTGTCTGAGCTAGCTCACAAGGCTGGATAATACCTGGTGATAAGAGAGAGGTTTTTGGCATACTTTGATGATCTCAGATGTTTCTGGACAGTACATGGAGAACCTAGGCAAAATTGATTAGAATTAGGGGTGTGCACCGGCCACTTTTCGTGTTTTGTGTTTTGGTTTTGGATCTGGATCTTTCTTCGTGTTTTGGATCTGGATTGGTTTTGCCAAAACCACCCTTCCGTGTTTTGGGTTCTGGGTTTTGTGTTTTGGATCTGTATTTTTTTGAAAAAAAGCATAAAAACAGCTAAAATCACAGAATTTGTAGGTTTTTCTGCTCCTATGCTATTATTAACCTCAATAACCTTAATTTCCACTCATTTCCAGTCTATTCTGAACACCTCACACCTCACAATAGTGTTTTTATGTCCAAAAGGTTGCACCGAGGTAGCTGGATGACTATGCTAAGCGACACGAGTGGGCGGCACAAACACGTGACCCATCTAGGAGTGACACTGCAGTGGCAGACAGGATGGCAGTTAGAAAAACTAGGCCCCAAACTGTACATAATGCAAAGAAAAAAAGAGGTGCAAGATGGAATTGTCCTTGGGCCCTCCCACCCACCCTTATGTTGTATAAACAGGACATGCACACTTTAACAAATCAATCATTTCAGCGCCAGGGTCTGCCACACAACTGTGGCTGAAATGATTGGTTCGTTTGGGCCCCCACAAAACAAGCTGGCAATTAATATGTCCCTGCACAAACTGGCTCTACGGAGGCAAGATGTCATCCTCATCCTCCTCATCCACCGATTCCTCACCCTCTTCAGTGTGTACATCCTCATCCTCACAAAGTATTAACTCGTCCCCACTTGAATCCACCACCACAGGTCCCTCTGTACGTTCTGGAGGCTGGTCTCCCTGGAAGAGCTGATAATTCATTTTGATGAACATCATCTTCTCCACATTCTGTGGAAGCAACCTCCTACGCCTTTCGCTGACAAGGTTCCCGGCTGCACTAAACACTCTTTCGGAGTACACACTGGAGGGGGGGCAACTCAGGTAAAATAGAGCCAGTTTGTACAGGGGCCTCCAAATTGCCTCTTTTTCCTGCCAGTACAGGTATGGACTGTCTGACATGCCTACTTGGATGCTGTCACCGATGTAATCCTCCACCATTCTGTCAATGGTGACAGTATCATATGCAGTGACAGTAGACATGTCAGAAATTGTTGCCAGGTCCTTCAGTCCGGACCAGATGTCCAAACTTGGTCCTGCCTGCCCTGCATCACCGCCAGCGGGTTGCTTAGGATACCTAAGTTTTTTCCTGGCAGCCCCAGTTGCGGGAGAAAATGAAGAAGGAGCCGTTGACGTGTCACGTTCCGCTTCAGCTGACAGTGTGTTCACCAGCAGGTCTTTGCACCTCTGCAGGCTTGTGTCGGCCGGAAAGAGAGACACCACATAGGCTTTAAACCTAGGATCGAGCACGGTGGCCAAAATGTAGTGGTCTGATTTCAACAGATTGACCACCCTGGAATCCTGGCAAAGCGAATGAAGGGCTTCATCCACAAGTCCCACATGCCGAGCGGAATCGCTCCGTCTTAGCTCCTCCTTCACTTTCTCCAGCTGCTTCTGCAAAAGCCTGATGAGGGGAATGACCTGACTCAAGCTGGCAGTGTCTGAACTGACTTCACGTGTGGCAAGTTCGAAGGGCTGAAGAACCTTGCACAACACGGAAATCATTCTCCACTGCGCTTGAGTCAGGTGCATACCCCCTCCTTTGCCTATGTCATAGGTGGATGTATAGGCTTGTATGGCCTTTTGCTGCTCCTCCATCCTCTGAAGCATATAGAGGGTTGAGTTCCACCGCGTCACAACCTCTTGCTTCAGGTGATGGCGGGGCAGGTTCAAGAGTGTTTGCTGGCGCTCCAGTCTTCGGCACGCAGTCGCTGAATGGCGAAAGTGGCCAGAAATTTTTCGGGCCACCCAAAGCGTCTCCTGCACGCCCCTGTCGCTTTTCAGAAAATTCTGCACCACCAAGTTTATTGTGTGAGCAAAACATGGGACGTGCTGGAATTTGCCCAGATGTAATGCCCGCACAATATTGGTGGCGTTGTCAGATATCACAAATCCCCAGGAGAGTCTAAGTGGGGTAAGCCACTGGGCGATGATTTCCCTCAGTTTCTCTAAGAGGTTGTCGGCGGTGTGCCTCTTACTGAAACCGGTGATACACAGCGTAGCCTGCCTTGTAACGAGCTGGCGTTTCTGAGATGCTGCTACTGGTGACGCTGCTGCTGTTGCTGCGTAAGGTGATACATCTACCCAGTGGGCTGTCACAGTCATATAGTCCTTAGTCTGCCCTGTTCCACTTGTCCACATGTCCGTGGTTAAGTGGACATTGTGTACAACGGCATTTTTCAGGACACTGAGGACACTTTTTCTGACGTTTCTGTACAGTCTCGGTATCGCCTGCCTAGTGAAGTGGAATCTAGACGGGATTTGGAACCGGGGACACACTACCTCCATCAATTGTCTAAATCCCACTGCACTAATGGCGGATACCGGACGCACGTCTAACACCAACATAGCAGTCAAGGCCTCAGTTATACGTTTTGCTTCAGGATGACTGCTGTCGTACTTCATCCTCCTCGCTAAGGACTGTTGGAGGGTCAATTGTTTAGTAAAAGTAGTGGTGTTCCTACTTCCTCTCTGGGATGATGAACGACTCCCAGCAGCAGCAGCAACAGCAGCAGCGGCAGCAGTAGGCGTAGCAATGCAGGATCCTCCGGAGGAATCCCGGATAGGAGAGTCAGTCATGCCAGTGATATGGCCTGCAGGACTTCTTCCGATCCTGACTAAGGAGGAAATTGACGAGGAGGGAGTTGACGGTGTGGTTTGCAGGCGCTTGGATACAACAGGACAACGGGATTTAGGTGTCCCTGGACTGCTTACGGTCTGAGCCAAAGTTTCTGAACTTGACAGTAACTTTTTATGAACGCGCTGCAGGTGCCGTATAAGGGAGGATGTTCCTAGGTGGTTGACGTCCCTACCCCTACTTATTTCACCTTTACATATGGTACATATGGCAAGACAGTTGTTGTCCGGATTTGGATAGAAATATTGCCAGACCAAAGAGGTGGAATGTTTGGTCTTCTGCCCAGGCATGACCGTGATGGGCTTTTTCATCCCACGGACAACAACTGTCTCCCCCGGAGCCTGATTTAAACAAACCACATCACCATCAGAATCCTCCTCGCCAACTTCCTCCTCAGCGCCAGCTACACCAGTATCCTCATCCTGTTGTACTTCAACAGTGACATCTTCAATTTGCATATCAGCAAGTGGACTGTGGGTGCTCCTTTCAGCACTTGCAGGGGGCGTGCAAATGGTGGAAAGAGCCACCTCTTCCCGTCCAGTGCTGGGAAGGTCAGGCATCGCAACCACCACCACACTTGGACTCTCCTTGGGGATTTGTGATATCTTCTTAGAAAGCACAGTTCTTCGCTGTGCTTTTGCCAGCTTAACTCTTTTGATTTTTTTAGTGGGAGGAGTGCTTCCATCGTCATGTGAAGCTGAACCACTAGTCATGAACATACTAGGGATCGACCTTAGCCGTTCCTTGCCACTCCGTGTCGTAAATGGCATATTGGCAAGTTTACGTTTCTCTTCAGCTGATTTAAATGTCTTTTTCAAGGTCATTTTCCTGAACTTTGCCATTTGGGATTGTATGTGCCCTCTACTATGACATTGGGCATCGGCCTTGGCAGACGACGTTGATGGCATGTTATCGTCTATGTCATGACTAGTGGCAGCAGCTTCAGCACTAGGAGGAAGTGGTTCTTGATCTTTCTCTATTTTATTTTTATCGGAGAAAGTTTGGTCCTCCATTTATGTTATATCGATTTGATATATACGTGCGGCTAAACACAGAAAATAATTTTTTTTTTGGTTTGGACTGGAGTGTACTTTGGGGGTTACAGCACCCTTTAACGGTCAAGCCAGCCGGCCCTTTACTTATGACACAGGCGCACGCTTGGCACTACTTTGTTGATGCACGTGCGGGTACTGCGCACACAATTCACAAACACAGAAAATAATTTTTTTTTGGTTTGGACTGGAGTGTACTTTGGGGGTTACAGCACCCTTTAACGGTCAAGCCAGCCGGCCCTTTACTTATGACACAGGCGCACGCTTGGCACTACTTTGTTGATGCACGTGCGGCTACTGCGCACACAATTCACAAACACAGAAAATAATTTTTTTTTGGTTTGGACTGGAGTGTACTTTGGGGGTTACAGCACCCTTTAACGGTCAAGCCAGCCGGCCCTTTACTTATGACACAGGCGCACGCTTGGCACTACTTTGTTGATGCACGTGCGGCTACTGCGCACACAATTCACAAACACAGAAAATAATTTTTTTTTAGGTTTGGACTGGAGTGTACTTTCGGGGGTTACAGCACCCTTAACGGTCAAGCCAGCCGGCCCTTTACTTATGACACAGGCGCACGCTTGGCACTACTTTGTTGATGCACGTGCGGCTACTGCGCACACAATTCACAAACACAGAAAATAATTTTTTTTTGGTTTGGACTGGAGTGTACTTTGGGGGTTACAGCACCCTTTAACGGTCAAGCCAGCCGGCCCTTTACTTATGACACAGGCGCACGCTTGGCACTACTTTGTTGATGCACGTGCGGCTACTGCGCACACAATTCACAAACACAGAAAATAATTTTTTTTTGGTTTGGACTGGAGTGTACTTTCGGGGGTTACAGCACCCTTTAACGGTCAAGCCAGCCGGCCCTTTACTTATGACACAGGCGCACGCTTGGCACTACTTTGTTGATGCACGTGCGGCTACTGCGCACACAATTCACAAACACAGAAAATAATTTTTTTTTGGTTTGGACTGGAGTGTACTTTCGGGGGTTACAGCACCCTTTAATGGTCAAGCCAGCCGGCCCTTTACTTATGACACAGGCGCACGCTTGGCACTACTTTGTTGATGCACGTGCGGCTACTGCGCACACAATTCACAAACACAGAAAATAATTTTTTTTTAGGTTTGGACTGGAGTGTACTTTCGGGGGTTACAGCACCCTTAACGGTCAAGCCAGCCGGCCCTTTACTTATGACACAGGCACACGCTTGGCACTACTTTGTTGATGCACGTGCGGCTACTGCGCACACAATTCACAAACACAGAAAATAATTTTTTTTTTGGTTTGGACTGGAGTGTACTTTCGGGGGTTACAGCACCCTTAACGGTCAAGCCAGCCGGCCCTTTACTTATGACACAGGCGCACGCTTGGCACTACTTTATTGATGCACGTGCGGCTACTGCGCACACAATTCACAAACACAGAAAATAATTTTTTTTTGGTTTGGACTGGAGTGTACTTTCGGGGGTTACAGCACCCTTTAACGGTCAAGCCAGCCGGCCCTTTACTTATGACACAGGCGCACTCTTGGCACTACTTTGTTGATGCACGTGCGGCTACTGCGCACACAATTCACAAACACAGAAAATAATTTTTTTTTAGGTTTGGACTGGAGTGTACTTTCGGGGGTTACAGCACCCTTAACAGTCAAGCCAGCCGGCCCTTTACTTATGACACAGGCGCACGCTTGGCACTACTTTGTTGATGCACGTGCGGCTACTGCGCACACAATTCACAAACACAGAAAATAATTTTTTTTTGGTTTGGACTGGAGTGTACTTTCGGAGGTTACAGCACCCTTTAACGGTCAAGCCAGCCGGCCCTTTACTTATGACACAGGCGCACGCTTGGCACTACTTTGTTGATGCACGTGCGGCTACTGCGCACACAATTCACAAACACAGAAAATAATTTTTTTTTAGGTTTGGACTGGAGTGTACTTTCGGGGGTTACAGCACCCTTAACGGTCAAGCCAGCCGGCCCTTTACTTATGACACAGGCGCACGCTTGGCACTACTTTGTTGATGCACGTGCGGCTACTGCGCACACAATTCACAAACACAGAAAATAATTTTTTTTTTGGTTTGGACTGGAGTGTACTTTCGGGGGTTACAGCACCCTTAACGGTCAAGCCAGCCGGCCCTTTACTTATGACACAGGCGCACGCTTGGCACTACTTTGTTGATGCACGTGCGGCTACTGCGCACACAATTCACAAACACAGAAAATAATTTTTTTTTTGCTTTGGACTGGAGTGTACTTTCGGGGGTTACAGCACCCTTAACGGTCAAGCCAGCCGGCCCTTTACTTATGACACAGGCGCACGTTTGGCACTACTTTGTTGATGCACGTGCGGCTACTGCGCACACAATTCACAAACACAGAAAATAATTTTTTTTTTGGTTTGGACTGGAGTGTACTTTCGGGGGTTACAGCACCCTTAACGGTCAAGCCAGCCGGCCCTTTACTTATGACACAGGCGCACGTTTGGCACTACTTTGTTGATGCACGTGCGGCTACTGCGCACACAATTCACAAACACAGAAAATAATTTTTTTTTTGGTTTGGACTGGAGTGTACTTTCGGGGGTTACAGCACCCTTAACGATCAAGCCAGCCGGCCCTTTACTTATGACACAGGCGCACGCTTGGCACTACTTTGTTGATGCACGTGCGGCTACTGCGCACACAATTCACAAACACAGAAAATATATTATTTTTTTAGCACTTGGGGGGAGCACCCCTGATGGACAGAGCACCCCCTGGACAACACTACAGCACCCCTTTAGGACTGGGACACTGCACAGGACTTTGGAGTGGACACAGCCCCTATGGAGAACTGACTGCACAACACAGTCCAGCCAGCCCCTATGGACTTTGAAGTAGTGGACACAGCCCCTATTAACAACAGCAGCACAGCACAACACAGCCAGCCCCTATGGACTTTGAAGTAGTGGACAACAGCAGCACTACACTACACTACACTACACAGCACTAACTCCCACCCTCCCTCTTCACTGTCCACAGCCGAGTGAGAAAATGGCGCCGACGCGGGTACCTTATATAGGATCCAAAACCCGCGAGACTCGGAAGGCGGGATGATGACGTTTTGCCTCGATGTCAGATCCGAGTCAGGCGGGAAAAGTCGAGCCTGACTCGGATCGGCCTCGGATCGGGGGGGCTCGGGGGGGTTCGGATTTCAGAAATCCGAACCCGCTCACCCCTAATTAGAATAAAGGTGACAAGTACACTCAGGTGCATTTACTTGGGTTCAATTTGTTTTAGCATAGCCAGACTTTATATCTGGTGATCATTTACTGTGTCCATCGGACGCCGCTGCCTTCTACGTCCCCTGTTGAGTTGCAGTCCGCACAAAGCTCTTAGAGAAGTTAACAGGGTGATCACATCAGCACAGACATCACCCAAATATTATCCAAATGTCTATTTCAAAATTGGTCAGTTTATGCGTGTCATGAATTCCATCTGATTTTCATAAAAATCTATGTATCCTCCAGGCAGACCAGCTATTTTCCATTTAGATATTACACAGATTTGTGAATACAACACTATTGTAATTGCAGCGCAGTTTCTGTTGGACCCAAGGGCATCAATAATCGAAAAACTTTGCTTTAATGATATTTATATAACCCTTGCTGAAAAAAATACAAAAGGGAGTAAAAATATGGTAAAGAGATATATTTAATAAATGTAGCAAGTCAACATTCACACACCATTAGAGTTGACCATAAATGTAAGTATTTTATTAGAATATTGAGGAACTTTCCTAAGTAAATCTATATCGCTCTGGCCATACTGTACATTCAAAAGTAACCTTTAGCTTTTAAAATACAAGAAGGACTTTGCTACAAGCCTACCTTTAGTTAATGGGTTATGCTAAAATATATTAAATATACCTGACCATAGCAGAACCAAGAAGTACAATGATTGTAGACAGTGATATTTGCACGCATAATATCCAATGGAGATAGAAATTCCCACTAGTTCTCTCTTGCAGTAAGTTCCTGGCATCCTAACTCTGCCCTGGGTCCCTATCATCACTTGAGGCCATGGTCTTGGCCTAGTTTTTCTAGTGTTCCTTCATTCTAGACTGTCTAGCCACTCTCCACACCTTGACTTTGTCCCTGGACCTACTCTACTCGCTCTCCTTCCAGCATCCTTCATTGATGTATGGGCCCCACACTCCTTGTTCCAGGTCCATCAACCTGCTACTCCACCTCCTCCCTTGCCTCCTTCAATTCTGTTGCCTCCATCAATGTGGACCTTAACCTCGATGCTGATTCCTGGATGCTTCCATTCTTGACCTGCACCTAGGAATTCTGGTTACCCCCTGCTCCACATTTCCTCTACCAGCTGTTATCTGGTACCTTTTATCCCGGAGTTCCCTTCCTTATATTAACACCCTTCTCAAAAACATCTGAACTCCACCACTGATCTCTACCCTGGGATAGCAACTTTCATCAATCTCGTGTTGCCTATGGTAATCTCATGCCTATGTTTTGATATCACCATTGCATTGTCATTGTTTTACTGGATTTTGTATCCCACCGCCATTCTGGTTTCCTGCTTATTGCTGTCAATTTGTCACTATGCTTGTAATTGCTACTCTATTCACGTACAACTTTTACTAAGTTTTAACATCAATGTGTAGAGTACAGTACATTTCATCACTGGTGTAGTCTCGTTTCCCTTAGCTGCACTTACACACTCTCATCCTGCTTTGTCTCACTTAACTTCCTGCTAGCTATTAATACATCTTACCATCTGATTAACGTCTATAACCACAACCTCATCTTGATTATCCCTGTTAGCTATCACTGCTATCTGCCATCAGTTTATCTTTCTATCTAATATGATCAATGTGATGTTATGTTGCTGTGATTATTGTTATTATTACTGTGACATCACTAAGTCACCCATTTGTTTTATTATTCCCTTTTGTTAATTTAACTTAATCCTAAACCTAGAAATAAACACACTGACACATGTAAATGGAATTAAAAGAGGTCACAGCCAGAATTTATTGACTAAATTGAAACTTTAGAATAGGTGGCAAGAAGAAAGCAGTGCTCCAAGGCAACAGCCCGATGTATACTAATACTAAATAATAGGGGTGGATCCCTGGCCTGCGCAGACTGACCCTGGGCAGTACCATCCTCCCCTAATTGGCACAGCATTGGCCCCTCCCTTGGAACAAAGACTAAGGGTCTCATTCAGACCCGGTCGCAAGCTCTGAGCGCTCGCAACCGGGTCGAAGTTTGCCCGCTCCGTTGCTCCAGGTCTCGCACCAAAGGGGGCGAGCTGTCGATGTTGATTGACAGCTCGCCCCGTTTGGAAGGCGGGCCGGGGAGTGGTCGGCCAAACGGAGGCATTCCCGACGGAACGCTTGCCGTTTGGGAGCGGCCCTACTGACATCAGCAATGATGTCAGTGGGGAGCTTCCTGCTCGATCAGAGCAGGAAGCTCCCTGGGGCTTGCGAGTGCCGAGACCCAACCTTAGGGTCTCGTCGCAAGCCCCGATGGTCGCGATGGTCCTGACCAACGCGACCATCACCCTGGTTGTTGCTAAGCTGTGGGTTGTAACACTTCAAGATGCAAGCGGCCGCCCTCAATCAAAGCGACCACTTGCATCTAACAACCAGGTCTGAATGAGGCCCTATGTCCCCCCTTTAGGCGGTGACAAACTGGCCACTCTCAAAGGAAAGATGCTACCACAGGCACTTCTGCACTAATAATAGGCCACCCATGAGCACTGCTTCCCACCAAAGCCCGATTCGCAGGTCACCAAACTGTGACCTTCCTGAAAAATAAAGGGAAACTGCAGAGCTCACTGATCAACCGCTCTAGCCCCATGCCCGTGAGGTGTACCCCATCGGGCCTATGAAAGCTCTCGGCCCCATAACGTAAACTTGGATATTGTATAACGCGTCCACCAACGCTAAATGACAAGTGTACATTGGCCATATTAGCTCAATATCTACGCACGCGTGCAAATCATTGCCTTCTAAGTAGGGGTGAGCGGGTTCGGATTTCTGAAATCCGAACCCCCCCGAACCCCCCCGATCCGAGTCTGATCCGAGTCAGGCTCGACTTTTCCCGCCTGACTCGGATCTGAAATCGAGGCAAAACGTCATCATCCCGCCTTCCGAGTCTCGCGGGTTTTGGATCCTATATAAGGTACCCGCGTCGGCGCCATTTTCTCACTCGGCTGTGGACAGTGAAGAGGGAGGGTGGGAGTTAGGGCTGTGTAGTGTAGTGTAGTGTAGTGCTGCTGTTGTCCACTACTTCAAAGTCCATAGGGGCTGGCTGTGTTGTGCTGTGCTGCTGTTGTTAATAGGGGCTGTGTCCACTACTTCAAAGTCCATAGGGGCTGGCTGGACTGTGTTGTGCAGTCAGTTCTCCATAGGGGCTGTGTCCACTCCAAAGTCCTGTGCAGTGTCCCAGTCCTAAAGGAGTGCTGTAGTGTTGTCCAGGGGGTGCTCTGTCCATCAGGGGTGCTCCCCCCAAGTGCTAAAAAAATAATATATTTTCTGTGTTTGTGAATTGTGTGCGCAGTAGCCGCACGTGCATCAACAAAGTAGTGCCAAGCGTGCGCCTGTGTCATAAGTAAAGGGCCGGCTGGCTTGACCGTTAAGGGTGCTGTAACCCCCGAAAGTACACTCCAGTCCAAACCAAAAAAAAAATTATTTTCTGTGTTTGTGAATTGTGTGTGCAGTAGCCGCACGTGCATCAACAAAGTAGTGCCAAGCGTGCGCCTGTGTCATAAGTAAAGGGCCGGCTGGCTTGACCGTTAAGGGTGCTGTAACCCCCGAAAGTACACTCCAGTCCAAACAAAAAAAAAAAATATTTTCTGTGTTTGTGAATTGTGTGCGCAGTAGCCGCACGTGCATCAACAAAGTAGTGCCAAGCGTGCGCCTGTGTCATAAGTAAAGGGCCGGCTGGCTTGACCGTTAAGGGTGCTGTAACCCCCGAAAGTACACTCCAGTCCAAACCAAAAAAAAAATTATTTTCTGTGTTTGTGAATTGTGTGCGCAGTAGCCGCACGTGCATTAACAAAGTAGTGCCAAGCGTGCGCCTGTGTCATAAGTAAAGGGCCGGCTGGCTTGACCGTTAAAGGGTGCTGTAACCCCCAAAGTACACTCCAGTCCAAACCAAAAAAAAAATTATTTTCTGTGTTTGTGAATTGTGTGCGCAGTAGCCGCACGTGCATCAACAAAGTAGTGCCAAGCGTGCGCCTGTGTCATAAGTAAAGGGCCGGCTGGCTTGACCGTTAAGGGTGCTGTAACCCCTGAAAGTACACTCCAGTCCAAACAAAAAAAAAAATTATTTTCTGTGTTTGTGAATTGTGTGCGCAGTAGCCGCACGTGCATCAACAAAGTAGTGCCAAGCGTGCGCCTGTGTCATAAGTAAAGGGCCGGCTGGCTTGACCGTTAAGGGTGCTGTAACCCCCGAAAGTACACTCCAGTCCAAACCAAAAAAAAAATTATTTTCTGTGTTTGTGAATTGTGTGCGCAGTAGCCGCACGTGCATCAACAAAGTAGTGCCAAGCGTGCGCCTGTGTCATAAGTAAAGGGCCGGCTGGCTTGACCGTTAAAGGGTGCTGTAACCCCCAAAGTACACTCCAGTCCAAACCAAAAAAAAAATTATTTTCTGTGTTTGTGAATTGTGTGCGCAGTAGCCGCACGTGCATCAACAAAGTAGTGCCAAGCGTGCGCCTGTGTCATAAGTAAAGGGCCGGCTGGCTTGACCGTTAAGGGTGCTGTAACCCCCGAAAGTACACTCCAGTCCAAACCAAAAAAAAAATTATTTTCTGTGTTTGTGAATTGTGTGCGCAGTAGCCGCACGTGCATCAACAAAGTAGTGCCAAGCGTGCGCCTGTGTCATAAGTAAAGGGCCGGCTGGCTTGACCATTAAAGGGTGCTGTAACCCCCGAAAGTACACTCCAGTCCAAACCAAAAAAAAAATTATTTTCTGTGTTTGTGAATTGTGTGCGCAGTAGCCGCACGTGCATCAACAAAGTAGTGCCAAGCGTGCGCCTGTGTCATAAGTAAAGGGCCGGCTGGCTTGACCGTTAAGGGTGCTGTAACCCCCGAAAGTACACTCCAGTCCAAACCAAAAAAAAAATTATTTTCTGTGTTTGTGAATTGTGTGCGCAGTAGCCGCACGTGCATCAACAAAGTAGTGCCAAGCGTGCGCCTGTGTCATAAGTAAAGGGCCGGCTGGCTTGACCATTAAAGGGTGCTGTAACCCCCAAAGTACACTCCAGTCCAAACCAAAAAAAAAATTATTTTCTGTGTTTGTGAATTGTGTGCGCAGTAGCCGCACGTGCATCAACAAAGTAGTGCCAAGCGTGCGCCTGTGTCATAAGTAAAGGGCCGGCTGGCTTGACCGTTAAGGGTGCTGTAACCCCCGAAAGTACACTCCAGTCCAAACCAAAAAAAAAATTATTTTCTGTGTTTGTGAATTGTGTGCGCAGTAGCCGCACGTGCATCAACAAAGTAGTGCCAAGCGTGCGCCTGTGTCATAAGTAAAGGGCCGGCTGGCTTGACCGTTAAGGGTGCTGTAACCCCCGAAAGTGCACTCCAGTCCAAACCAAAAAAAAAATTATTTTCTGTGTTTGTGAATTGTGTGCGCAGTAGCCGCACGTGCATCAACAAAGTAGTGCCAAGAGTGCGCCTGTGTCATAAGTAAAGGGCCGGCTGGCTTGACCGTTAAAGGGTGCTGTAACCCCTGAAAGTACACTCCAGTCCAAACCAAAAAAAAAATTATTTTCTGTGTTTAGCCGCACGTATATATCAAATCGATATAACATAAATGGAGGACCAAACTTTCTCCGATAAAAATAAAATAGAGAAAGATCAAGAACCACTTCCTCCTAGTGCTGAAGCTGCTGCCACTAGTCATGACATAGACGATAACATGCCATCAACGTCGTCTGCCAAGGCCGATGCCCAATGTCATAGTAGAGGGCACATACAATCCCAAATGGCAAAGTTCAGGAAAATGACCTTGAAAAAGACATTTAAATCAGCTGAAGAGAAACGTAAACTTGCCAATATGCCATTTACGACACGGAGTGGCAAGGAACGGTTAAGGTCGATCCCTAGTATGTTCATGACTAGTGGTTCAGCTTCACATGACGATGGAAGCCCTCCTCCCACTAAAAAAATCAAAAGAGTTAAGCTGGCAAAAGCACAGCGAAGAACTGTGCTTTCTAAGAAGATATCACAAATCCCCAAGGAGAGTCCAAGTGTGGTGGTGGTTGCGATGCCTGACCTTCCCAGCACTGGACGGGAAGAGGTGGCTCTTTCCACCATTTGCACGCCCCCTGCAAGTGCTGAAAGGAGCACCCACAGTCCACTTGCTGATATGCAAATTGAAGATGTCACTGTTGAAGTACAACAGGATGAGGATACTGGTGTAGCTGGCGCTGAGGAGGAAGTTGGCGAGGAGGATTCTGATGGTGATGTGGTTTGTTTAAATCAGGCTCCGGGGGAGACAGTTGTTGTCCGTGGGATGAAAAAGCCCATCACGGTCATGCCTGGGCAGAAGACCAAACATTCCACCTCTTTGGTCTGGCAATATTTCTATCCAAATCCGGACAACAACTGTCTTGCCATATGTACCATATGTAAAGGTGAAATAAGTAGGGGTAGGGACGTCAACCACCTAGGAACATCCTCCCTTATACGGCACCTGCAGCGCGTTCATAAAAAGTTACTGTCAAGTTCAGAAACTTTGGCTAAGACCGTAAGCAGTCCAGGGACACCTAAATCCCGTTGTCCTGTTGTATCCAAGCGCCTGCAAACCACACCGTCAACTCCCTCCTCGTCAATTTCCTCCTTAGTCAGGATCGGAAGTAGTCCTGCAGGCCATGTCACTGGCATGACTGACTCTCCTATCCGGGATTCCTCTGGAGGATCCTGCATTGCTACGCCTACTGCTGCCGCTGCTGCTGTTGCTGCTGCTGGGAGTCGTTCATCATCCCAGAGAGGAAGTAGGAACACCACTACTTTTACTAAACAATTGACCCTCCAACAGTCCTTAGCGAGGAGGATGAAGTACGACAGCAGTCATCCTGAAGCAAAACGTATAACTGAGGCCTTGACTGCTATGTTGGTGTTAGACGTGCGTCCGGTATCCGCCATTAGTGCAGTGGGATTTAGACAATTGATGGAGGTAGTGTGTCCCCGGTTCCAAATCCCGTCTAGATTCCACTTCACTAGGCAGGCGATACCGAGACTGTACAGAAACGTCAGAAAAAGTGTCCTCAGTGTCCTGAAAAATGCCGTTGTACACAATGTCCACTTAACCACGGACATGTGGACAAGTGGAACAGGGCAGACTAAGGACTATATGACTGTGACAGCCCACTGGGTAGATGTATCACCTTACGCAGCAACAGCAGCAGCGTCACCAGTAGCAGCATCTCAGAAACGCCAGCTCGTTACAAGGCAGGCTACGCTGTGTATCACCGGTTTCAGTAAGAGGCACACCGCCGACAACCTCTTAGAGAAACTGAGGGAAATCATCGCCCAGTGGCTTACCCCACTTAAACTCTCCTGGGGATTTGTGATATCTGACAACGCCACCAATATTGTGCGGGCATTACATCTGGGCAAATTCCAGCACGTCCCATGTTTTGCTCACACAATAAACTTGGTGGTGCAGAATTTTCTGAAAAGCGACAGGGGCGTGCAGGAGACGCTTTGGGTGGCCCGAAAAATTTCTGGCCACTTTCGCCATTCAGCGACTGCGTGCCGAAGACTGGAGCGCCAGCAAACACTCTTGAACCTACCCCGCCATCACCTGAAGCAAGAGGTTGTGACGCGGTGGAACTCAACCCTCTATATGCTTCAGAGGATGGAGGAGCAGCAAAAGGCCATACAAGCCTATACATCCACCTATGACATAGGCAAAGGAGGGGGTATGCACCTGACTCAAGCACAGTGGAGAATGATTTCCGTGTTGTGCAAGGTTCTCCAGCCCTTCGAACTTGCCACACGTGAAGTCAGTTCAGACACAGCCAGCTTGAGTCAGGTCATTCCCCTCATCAGGCTTTTGCAGAAGCAGCTGGAGAAAGTGAAGGAGGAGCTAAGACGGAGCGATTCCGCTCGGCATGTGGGACTTGTGGATGAAGCCCTTCATTCGCTTTGCCAGGATTCCAGGGTGGTCAATCTGTTGAAATCAGACCACTACATTTTGGCCACCGTGCTTGATCCTAGGTTTAAAGCCTATGTGGTGTCTCTCTTTCCGGCCGACACAAGCCTGCAGAGGTGCAAAGACCTGCTGGTGAACACACTGTCAGCTGAAGCGGAACGTGACACGTCAACGGCTCCTTCTTCATTTTCTCCCGCAACTGGGGCTGCCAGGAAAAAACTTAGGTATCCTAAGCAACCCGCTGGCGGTGATGCAGGGCAGGCAGGACCAAGTTTGGACATCTGGTCCGGACTGAAGGACCTGGCAACAATTTCTGACATGTCTACTGTCACTGCATATGATACTGTCACCATTGACAGAATGGTGGAGGATTACATCGGTGACAGCATCCAAGTAGGCATGTCAGACAGTCCATACCTGTACTGGCAGGAAAAAGAGGCAATTTGGAGGCCCCTGTACAAGCTGGCTCTATTTTACCTGAGTTGCCCCCCCTCCAGTGTGTATTCCGAAAGAGTGTTTAGTGCAGCCGGGAACCTTGTCAGCGAAAGGCGTAGGAGGTTGCTTCCACAGAATGTGGAGAAGATGATGTTCATCAAAATGAATTATCAGCTCTTCCAGGGAGACCAGCCTCCAGAACGTACAGAGGGACCTGTGGTGGTGGATTCAAGTGGGGACGAGTTAATACTTTGTGAGGATGAGGATGTACACACTGAAGAGGGTGAGGAATCGGTGGATGAGGAGGATGAGGATGACATCTTGCCTCCGTAGAGCCAGTTTGTGCAGGGACACATTAATTGCCAGCTTGTTTTGTGGGGGCCCAAACGAACCAATCATTTCAGCCACAGTTGTGTGGCAGACCCTGGCGCTGAAATGATTGATTTGTTAAAGTGTGCATGTCCTGTTTATACAACATAAGGGTGGGTGGGAGGGCCCAAGGACAATTCCATCTTGCACTTCTTTTTTTTCTTTGCATTATGTACAGTTTGGGGCCTAGTTTTTATAACTGCCATCCTGTCTGCCACTGCAGTGTCACTCCTAGATGGGTCACGTGTTTGTGCCGCCCACTCGTGTCGCTTAGCATAGTCATCCAGCTACCTCGGTGCAACCTTTTGGACATGAAAACACTATTGTGAGGTGTGAGGTGTTCAGAATAGACTGGAAATGAGTGGAAATGAAGGTTATTGAGGTTAATAATTGAATAGGAGCATAAAAACCCACAAATTCTGTGATTTTAGCTGTTTTTATGCTTTATTTAAAAAAAATACAGATCCAAAACACAAAACCCAGAACCCAAAACACGGAAGGGTGGTTTTGGCAAAACCAATCCAGATCCAAAACACGAAGAAAGATCCAGATCCAAAACCAAAACACAAAACACGAAAAGTGGCCGGTGCACACCCCTACTTCTAAGTGGGGCCCCAAACTTCTCCTCTGTTGCCCATAGGGTATCTAGCAGGCGCTTCCAGTGCATTTCTTGTAATCCTAACCAATGCAGCTTACCCACTCACAACAAAAAATTGGGACGTCCGCTATCTCGTTGGCAACACCCGAAACATTCCGTGCCCTAAACTCAATATTCCTTACACACATAGCAGTGTAAATGCCTAACAACCGTTCGGTCGGATCTAAGTCCGTCCCTGATTAGTGCCGGCCTATACCACACCTAAGTTATCACCAAAACAGGATTTTCCTATTGCAAAGCTTGCTAGCCCACAGCTCGACCGCCACTGCTATTGGAAAAATCTCAATAATAAGGATGTTCCTGGCTAGGCTCTGAACCCCACAAGAATCCGGCCAAGGCTCATGCACCACTCCCCTTCAAAAATGCACCACTTAAGGAACTGGACGCATCTGTAAACAGTCTAAGTTCGGACTTGGCTACGGGTGACGAGGGCGGAACTGTACGCCGTTGAATTTGCGCATAAAAACCAAACAAATGCGCAGATCTCCACTCAGCTCCAGAGAGATGTATATGAGGTGACGAGGCTTCCTAATCCCCGCTGTGGCTCTCTCTAGCCATCTACTGAAAAACCGACACCTATGTATGACTCTAACGCGAAACTGAGGGGGCCCAACAGCGACTGCAACTGTATTAGCGAAACCTTTTTTGCCGAAACGAAATGCTTCTAGCAACTCACCAAAACTCCATGCCTTCGCCATAGGCAAGCAGCATAAACCTATCAAGGTATCAATTTCTATCCCCATTTAAAATATATGCGCATAACTAAATCCTCCTTCCTGTCACGAGCCACCGGGGCTCCCATAGCGACGAACACGGCCAGCAAGGAAATTAAAAAAATACTCGCAAACTCAGGTATCTACTTACCCCTTAACATGAAAACATTCAGGTAGTGGGACACAACAGTATGTCCTATACCCGACTGGACACACCACTGCAAAAAGTAATAAACACTCAAAGAAAGTAGATGAAATGAAAAGGCACATTCGGCCGGCATCTGTCTAACGTAATTGAGCAAATCCCATATCTTTAAAGGACTCGGGATGAAATGGGCAGCCGTTGAAAAGTGGATTCGATATCTGCCTTAGCTAGTAGAGCCCTCCCCCCTAAACCTTGTACCATTTCCAGGGCATGTTTGAAAGATTGGAAAACGACGCGGTGATCTGATGGATATTTTGCGTGGTTGCCCAACCCTTCTATTTGGGTAAGAGAAACGCTGTATCAACCCAAATTTACCCAATTCCTTCTACGAAGCCCCCTTGAAGGCGGTGCACCTAAACTCCATCCACTTTACTCCTAGCGACTTCTGGATGGTCAAGTACTACTTTCAGATTCCTCTTAGAAACCCGAGATAACTCCTGTGTCAAAGGTAAACTCCTTGGCTAGGTGACCGCTCTCGCAGAGCATGCAGATACAGTATGTCTGTATCCACAGCCTGTCCCTTATGACACTGCATGTTATTAACCGCATAGCACTACCCACCTGATGCCCATAGATCTGGGGCGGGCCAGAAAGGGCTGCTACTGACCAGCGGAGGAAACCAAAGGCGTGCTAAGCAGACCTCGTTGCGTGAGTAATGCATGAGTTTGCGCAGCCTTTCAGATGAACTGGAAGAATTGCTAAATCAGTAGATGTGTAATGCGAGCTGCATGATGGAGTAACACCATGCTCACCGAATCCTGACGCTGAAGAACCAGCCACTGCCTCCTGGATGTTTGCCAACAGTCCCTCGTTGCGCAGTGCGCCCACCACGATTTGACTCGACATAATCACCATAACATCTGTCCACGGGACCTCGGCAACGTGCCTGGAAGACTCCAAAACTGCAACCTGGGGGCTTGAAACAATCACAGGTGAAACCAAGGGAATAGCAGGTTCCTCCGCAGGGATGCCTGGTGTGGCAGGGACACGGGTGGGGGTGCTGGTGGCTGGGGGGGCGGAAGGGGAAGTGGGGGTTGTGGCATGTGTGCTGCTTGCGGATACACAGCTGCGGGGGCAAGGGGGAGGAGAGGCAGTCTCTGCACCTGGTAGTAAGGTGAAAAATCTTGGGAAAGTGGGCGATCTGGTACAGGGTGGGAGGTTGTGGCTGGTGGTACATAGGTGGGGCTGAAAGATACGGGGTGGAATATTGTAAGGAGAGGTTGTGTGGAGGCCCTGTGGCAGGAAAATAAGAAGACCAGTCGGGCTGCTGATCTCCAAAAATAGGGGAACAGGGGTAATGTGCTGCATGCCAAATGCACCCAAATGCAAAGGGGTGTAAGCCCCCCTATGGGTGCAGGTGAAATCGTCGTGAGAAGGTTGCTCGGTGCTGTGCTTATTGTCCCAGTGATGTGGTGTCACGATCCGGTGCAAATGTTCCTCTGTGGAGGACGGTGAGCCAGGGGGTTCGGGTGACTATGGGAGTGACTGGACTAGGTCTCCTAGTTGTGGCCAAACCTGCCCAGAGACGCGGAGTCTAACTCACTTGGTGGTTTTCTCCAGTGACCCCTCCAATTGGGACTTGGTTTTCCGCTGCACCAAGTGAGCAGATCGCTGCCCTCTGGACAGGTACCTGGGATTGGCAGAGAAGACCGGAAACTATAATGAATGCTATAATACTGGTGGTAACTGAATGCTTGAACTCTGGAGCTGGATCTGAATACTTAGAAAACAGGAAAATAATCTGGATGCTAGAACACAGGCATGGACTGGAAATAGTTAAATATATTGGTGCTGATTTGCACAGACAAGATACAGAGCAGAGTGGACAAAGGCAAATACTGGGAGTGCTGGAAATGCTGGTACTGCTTTGCACAGACAAAACACAGAGCAGAGTGGACAAAGGCAAATACTGGGAGAGTAACAGATTCTGGAGCTGATTAACACAGTGAGACAAAGAGAGAAGACAGGCATATACTGGGAAAGCTAGGAATGCTGGTGATGAATTACACAGTCAAATACAGGGCTGTAGTCTGGCTGGGAATGCTTAAAGAGGCAGCTGGGAGCTAATTAGTACTAGCAGGTAATCTGACACCTCAGTAGCACATATACAAAGACACACAGACATAGAAAAACATGAAAGACAGAATACTGAGAGAGAACTAATCTCTCAGACTGAGAATAGCATGGAAGCTAATACTGGAAACTGGAGAACTGTGAGCAGGCTGAAGCAACTCTCTGAAGGAATAGCACAGAGCAACATAGTATCACAGGCACTGGAACAAAGAAGTTGAACAGCAGCTTCCTGTTCCTGGAGTCAGACTAAATTACCCCTGGGTAGCTGATCATTGGATCAGAGGATCAGCTGAGTGACCACAGGACTATCACTGGGAGAGACTAGTCAGGTGATATGAGCCAACATGGCTGCGCCTATGTCCGGCACCCCAGAAACCAGGACGCAGGCATGGAAGCCCTAGCGGACCCCAGGGAGAATACTCAGTCTCCACTCACCTCCACTCCCAGCGTCTGGACACCTAAGTCCAAGGACACCAGCGCAGAGGTGAGTAGCGGCCGATCCCAGGCTGCATCCTGACATGTGGGACAGCACAGAGGAAGACATACTATGTGGGGAGGCCCCAGGGCTAAACAATAGTGGGATGATTGAGGAGGGGGGGTGCCTGCCCCAGGGGCAGTGGGGGAGGCTGGTGGTTTGCGGGACTATGTAGTGCTCCTTGCTGCTGCTGTGGAAAATCTAAAATGGCTGCCGCAACCATGTGGGTTGGGCCATCCGCCGATGCAGGACGAAGCTGGCCGGGTACAGCGGGGATGGCACCGGGTAGCTGTAGCTGCCTATGCTACTCGCTGCACTGCCAGAGATCCAGGCAGCCATAATGAGAGGGGAGGCCGTGGGGATGCCAGGAGCCCACTGACCGGAAGCGGGGACCCAGGCTGGGGCAGCATCGCGGCTGGAAGCAGGCCGCGCCCCAGGCTTGGATAGGGGCACTGACGTGGAGGTAAGGGGCCTAGCAGCCTACATCAAGCAGCAGGGGGGGAGGGGCATAACGATGGAGCCTGGGCAATGGCAAGGCAGGGAGGAGAGGGGTGGGGGGCACTGGCAGACAACGGGGAATGAAGGAAGGGAAGCAGGGGAGGGAAAAGAAAAGAGGGGAACAGGTGTATAAAGAAATGGAGAGGAAAGAATAGAATAAGAAAAGCAGGATATTAAACAATAAAAGACAGACAGGTATAATACAATATGTATGACACTTAGCCAGCCTCATTGAATAAACTGGAAAGAGGAAGATGGCTTCTCTCACCAGACTATTTATATGGGACCTCTAAGCCCTCCCCTAAATCCTACAATAGGCTTATACTCCTCAAGTGACCAATAACTAACCACACCCCCTTCCAGCTTTTAACCCTTAACTTACCTAACAAAATTACAAATCAAACAGGGTACTTATCTATCCTCAAACTTATTCAAGTATTCGGATGCATTTACTGCTCATTCCTCTTCCACCCTTACCATGCCACCCAGTTCATCCACTCTCCTCCCCAGCTATAATACTCCCCTCCCTCTACTAGTCCATACAGTCCCCCATACATTGCCATTTCTACCCTGCTCATACAACTTGCCCTCTGCTCTCTTGCCAACCTCCTCATTTTTATCTTTTCCCACTTTGTCATACTCCACTGTATCTCTCTCTGCCTCCCCTCCCACTCTCACTGCCTTTCTCTTGCTCACTCTCTCTGTTCTCTCCTCCACTCCTAACCCTCCCCAATAACCTCCACACATACCCTCTCTCCCTGTGTGACTCCACCTTCTCTCCCTTCTGCATCTCTCGCATGCCACATCCCCATACTCTACCACTGTCGCTCCCCCTGTTGTTAACGCAGCCCACAACTGCATACCAGTAACCTTGCCAACCTCATTCATATCCCTTCATTTCTCTTGTGCACCCTGAAATGTAAGGTCTGTCTGTAACAAACTGACCTCCATCTACGCACATTTTATTTCCCACTCCCACAACAATTTTCCTCTTATTGAGACCTGACTACACTCATTTGGAGGTATCTCATGCTCCCACAGTTCCAAACTTGATGATCAGCAAAGTGGTGAAATGAGGGTCGTTCTTTTTTCCCAGCTGCTCTTTCCAGATCCTACATCCAGAAGGGTCTATGCCCTTGTTCTCTTTCGAAGTCCTCTCTATCCAACTCAATGTTAGCTATGTTCAGGTGATGGTCATTTACCATCTCCCAGGTCCCACTTACCACTTCCTAGATAACTTTCCCATATGGTTCCTCCACTTTATTGCCTCATTCTGTGGGACTTCAACATCCCTATTGACAATCACTTGAGCACTGATGCCTCCAAACCTTTTTCTCATCTCTTCCTCTTTTGCTCACCCAATGGGGCTCCTCCCCAACTCCCTCTTCCCTCTGTCTGACCATCATCTCCTCTCCTTCAGCCTTTCCCTTCTCATGTCACCTCCTCCACCTCCCAAATCTACTTTCAACAAATGGAACATCAGCACCCTAGATCCTTGGGCTCCTATGCCCTAGTTGTGACTCATAGCCTCTGGCAGTCCATGCTCCAAACCTAGGCACTCTACACTCATCTGCTACCTCAAAAAATGCTTTCATACTAATGAGTAACACTGGCGATAGTCATGCTCTCTCACCAACCATCCATGTCAATTTCATCCTATCCTCCTATAGCTCTGTCCTATCTCTTTACAAACAATCTTATTTCATGTCTCTCATTTCATCCCAGTCTTCCAAATACAACGGTCGGGACTGCGATCGCAGTGGCTACACATGCCTATCACAGAGTGATTGACAGGTAGTGCCATTTGTGGGTGGTGATGGAGGGGTGGTCGGGAAAATGCAGGTGTGCCAGTGTATTTGAATGCCGTTGCATGGGCATGCATAAATTAGCCACTGCGATGCTGTATGCAGCCTGAGGCCTCATAGCGTGCGCTGAAGTTAGCAATTTCTGAGTGAGGTCAGAGCTTGTACAAGTGTGCGTGAGGCTGCGATGGTACACGATTGTACCGATGTTTTCGCAGTCTTGCTAAACATTACGGATGTGTGTAAGGTAAGGTGGGCGTCCTTGTGTAGTGCTGCGATGGCAAAGCAGTCGCAATGGATTAGCAGACCCTCCAACATGACCCGTTCCATTAGGTACAAAATGCTCTGCTCCTGGACTTCCCTCTTAATTTATGATTGCAGCCACTTGTGGTGAAACACCTGTCTCATCAATTACCTAGCTCAACACAGGTGACTGCAATCATACAGTACATTAGGTGGGAAGTCCAGGAACAGAGCAATTTGTACCTAATGGAACGGGTCATGTTGGAGGGTAGGGATTAGCATACTATCGTAGTTGAACTGCGTGCGTAATCACTATTGCATTCACAGTTGCGTTCCATAATGAATCAGGCCCAAAGTCACTAAGAAATACAGTAAAACTGGAGACAAATAATGTCTATTTTTGCTAACCCCCTTCTTAAGACACGCCCACTGTAAAGGGCACAGTAACGTATGTAATGTATTCACTGAAATTGAAGCTAGCAGTAAGAAAAGCACTAGTTCTGTGCACAGCACGGCACATGGTAGGACAGCAGATATACCAAATATGGCTTGAAGAGTTGGATTTATCATAGTGTAAGAGTGCGTACTTGGCATGTATGTTCCTATGCTAGTAATGCTGCAGTAACATCTCAGATACTTTGTATTTTTTCTATAAATTTGACAACTGCAAATTTAATTTCCCTAAATAATAAATACTAACAAACGACAAGATTTGCATATAGAGTAAATCAGGCTTCCGCGGCTGCCCGCAACTACTGTCACTTTTCATCTATATCTGATTCAGTCCCGTTGAGTCTTTGACTGTCTCATATTGTAGCATTTACTCTCCATTGTAGAACATTAGGCACTGTCTGGGGAATAGGGCAGCTATCCTACGTCTGTTACATTTTTAGGAATAAATTGTACATATACAGTAAAATACATGTTGTGCGAAAGCCTCTTGTAAAGCTCAGTTATCACCATTGTGCTTTTTGTGTTCTATTACATACAGATGTATCTACAATAACCTATTTTCAAATGACACCAAATATCCCCGTTTGGTGCGCCAAGATTATGCGACTAAGCTGCGCCATACATCCCACCATACGCTTTTGTACAGAATATGAATCTTAGTCGCATCACTAATGTGACAACAGCACAATGCACTGGACACTGGCACTGGACATCGCATGCAGCTGCTGTGTGCGATTGGGACGCTAACTTGGGAAAAATGGTAAAAGACTAACGACCTACACGAGCAAGTCACGCCATGCATCCAATCACGCAGCGTTAATCTGCGATTTTATACCACTACATAGCAAAAAAATGACAAAATATTACCAATCTTAAGCACCCAGCGACTTTGGATGAAGCTATGATACAACACAGCTACTACATTTATAGGTATAAAAATCAGTGAATTGCTACCTGTGCCTCTAGATTGCACCATGCTCCCTGCGCCATATCATAACAAAAAGGACAGATGAATGAGGACGCATCTGTAGCAGAAATTGAAGAACACAATTGTCCTGACACACTATGGGCAACAGAAAAACACATCAGTGATGGACCAGGTGGTCCTCCAAGCTCACATCACAGTGCATGATTAACCTCCAATCTCAAGAGATGTCTACACAACATACTAGCGTGCCCAAGTGGGTACCCAGAGGAGAAAGCATTCTAAGAGGTGCACTATGCATATAAGTATAAACATTTCTGTTTTTCTCCTACAAAAACTTCTATTGAAACCTATTTATAGTTAAAAGGAAATCCTGTTCCAGCAATGTACCACAAGACTAGGTACAGCGGTGTATCTACTCTGCAGCTTGCTATACAGTAAATGCCCTCACTCTGCCTAATGCTGGGGACACACTTGGTTGACCCTGCGGCTGATCGGCTGCACCTCTGGCCTACCAGCCCATTTGGTAAGCTATACACACTTACTGTACCAATCAGCCGCTCACTATGTCTGGCCAGACATTACAACTTTAGAATGTAAGCTCTTGAGAGCAGGGCCCTCTACCCTCTTGTGCTTCTCCGTTCTCTACTTTCATCTACTTCTAAAGCTGCATACACACACACAACGATTTTGTTAACGATTTTATGAACGATGTCAGATTTTTTAAAGTGTAATGAATGATTTTTTTGAACTACAAACATGCAAGCCCCGGAGCGAGAGAGAAATTCTCTCACTCCTGGGCTCACTACAAAATGGGCCAGTGATGTCAGTGGGAGAGCTTGCGGCAGATGAGACCCTACCACAAGGGTCTCGTCGCAAGCCCCGATGGTCACCATGGTCTTGACCATCGCTACCATCATCCTGGCCGCTTGTTAAAGCTGTGGGTGGCAACCCACAGCCTAGCGAGCGGCCAGGAGGCCGGATAATTTTTTAGATGCGGCCGCCCTCATTCAGAGCGAGCGCTCGCATTTTGCAAGCGGCTCTGAATGAGGTCCTCAGAGTGTAGAAGAGGTGTAAAAAAATGTAAAACCAGTAAGGCAGTAGAACAAACTATGCATTCAGAAATAGAAATGTCACAAATCCCTGAGGAGAGTCCAAGTGAGTCCACGAGTGCGATGTGTGAGACTGACCTTTCTGCTACTCCTGTACTCGCAGAGAAGCCGTCTTCCACCATTTCTGCTCCCTCTGCAATTGTAGGGATGAGCAGCACAAATGCTGATGACATAGAAATTGAGTATGCCATGAGGAAGTGCAAGAGGATGAAGGGTAACTGACTCCTGCGCTATTAGGGATGTTGTTTGTGTAAGTCAAGCACCAGTGGAAGCAGCTCTTGGCCATGATAAGAGGAATGCCATTGTCATGCCTGGGCATAGGAACAACAAATCCACCCCTTATGTGTGGAATTATGTGTACCCAAATCCTGACAATTGTCAAACCATCTGTAGAGCTTGTAAAACCACGATAAGTAGAGGTAGAGACGTTAACCATCTAGGAATCTCCTCTGTGTTACATCATTTACAGTGAACTCATGAAAATTTTTGACATCATCAGAAACTGGCGCTAAGAAAATACCAACAAGCAGTCCAGCATCAGCTAGCTCCCTTCTCTGAACTAGATCCCAGTACCTGCAATCTTTACCGCCAACACCTTCATCCTCAATATCCAAAGTAATGATCGGAGGTAGTCCTGCATCCAATTTGGTGACTCCTCTCCTATCCAGGATTCCTCAAAAGAATTCTTCAACGTTTGGCCTGCTGCTTCTGCTGCTGGGGATGGGTCTTCATCCCAGAAGGGGGACGGGGACCAAGAAGACTAGTATTTAAAAAAAACAACTGACTGTGAAAAAATCCTCTGCAATGGGAAGCAAGTAAGCAAGCTCTCACCCAGTCGCACAGCGGAGCACTGATGCCATCATAGCTATGCTAGTATTAGATCTGCATCCAATATCAGCTATTTCACACAGTTAACTGAGGTCCTGTGTCCCTGATACCAAATTCCATCTCTGTTCCATTTTACCCGTAAACCCATTCCTTGGCTGTACCAGGACGTTAAAAAAAAACTTTTCTTGGCCTACAAAATGCCAATCTACCCACTGTCCACCTAACTACAGATATGTAGACAAGCGGTAGTAGGCAAATTAAAGGTTACATGACTGTAATAAATAAATTTTAATAAAAACATGTTTGATAAGTTTTAAATAAATGTTCTTGAGCTAATTCAATCATGAAAAATCCAACAATTTCTGAGCAGTTTTTTTTTTAAATATTAGCCAGTTAAATGTTAAATAGGGTATTTTGAGTGCTGATAGGCTGAGTGGAGCAGGGGACCCATGTTGCTGAAATCTGATTGATCAGCACAGACAGGTGATCGCAACCAAGATGGTGGTGCCCATGGTCCACAAAAGCAAGGAATGAACAGGATAGAATGCCAACCACACATGCTGGTTGGAAAGCATAAACCTTGGAGTGCACCTTCTGTGGCCAGGAGGGACACGGAGGGCCGTGAAACTGTATATCACCATCAGACTAGGTTACAGTGACTTGTACCCCAATTGAGACACTTGTGACACCCCATATAGGCTGGGACAAGAGTCACTCTGAAGCACATGGGCGCTAGAGTCAGACATCATCTGAAATGTGTGGAAACTCATATAGGGTGTCTGAGGCACTTGTGACGGTGATAACATTACACGCAGAGCTGCGTAGGAGATCGCAAGGGCTAATTTATGTATGCCCATGAAGCGGCAGTCAAACGGACAGACCCGCCTGCATTTTACAGACCACCCCCCATCCTGGGCCGGTGCTACCATTAGGTAACATTAGGCAGTTGCCTAGGGGCGCCAGCCACTGGAGGGCGCCGCTGAGGCCACAAAAAAAAGGATGTCTCTTTCAGCCCTGGGTAAGTCTACTGATGACCAAGGTTGATGCAGGGGTGTGTGTGTGTGTGCTAATTACTGCAGACAGGCTTAGTGTGTGGGGGTGATGATGGTTTTATTGAGTGCTGACAGAGTAAGTGTACATGTGCGTGTGTAGGTCTAATGAGGGCTGGGTGAGGTGTGTGAGTGAGGGAGTTAATGGGTGCTGACATATAATGGGGCACAGATGTGTGGCATAAATATATATTGGGGCATGGATGTGTTGCATAATGTATTGGGGCACAGCTTTATGGCAAATAAAGAATTGGGACACATGTGGGGCATATGTATTAGGGGCATTGTGTAGTATAATTCATGACTATGTGGCATACAATACATTTTGTGCACAGCTGCATGGCATATGTATTGAGGGCACAAATGTGTGGCATATTATGTATTGAAGGCATTGATGTGTAGCATAATTATGAATTGGGGATACAGCTGCATGGCATATAATGAATTTGTGGCACAGACATATGGCATGTTATGAATTGGGGGCAGTGTTATGAAGCGCATTATGATTTTGGGGCTCTGATGTGTGGCATATTAGTTGGTGCATTTCTATATAGTATATTATGAATTTGGAACACTGCTCTGTTGCAAATTACGTATTGGGGGCACTAATGTGTAGCATAATTATGAATTGTATTGGAGTGAGCAGGGGCGTTGGATGAAATGTTGCCTAGGGTGCCTAGACACCTTGCACCGGCCCTGCCCCCATCACCACCCCCCAAATGCTGACAGCCTGTCACTCACTTTGTAATGGATTCCTGTATGCATCCATAGTCACTATGCATTCACCGCGAGCACACAGTGCAGCTTATACACATGCGCGATGGCAAACAATCGCTCGATCTGTGGGCCTGATTCATCAAGGAATGCAAATGCGAATGCAATAGCGATTACATACTCAGTTCAACTGCGATAGTATGCTAATCCATTGCGATCGCAGTGCCACCACAGCACTACACAAGGATGGCCACTTTACTTTGCACACATCCGTAATGTTTAGCAGGACAGCAAAACCATTGGTACAATCGAGTACCATCGCAGCCTCACACACACTTGCACTTTCCTTTACCTGCCTTGACCTTCTGACTCTTACCAAATTAGCACATCCTACTACCATTGCATAAACTTCCACAGAACTTAGGGGGTCATTCAGACCTGCTCGTGAGCGCAGGACACTCACAAGCGGGTCGATGTTCCCCCACTGCGCATGCGCACGATGGAGGGAGCTCCGTCGTGCGCATGCGTGAGACACGGGAGCGATGGGCTCTCCATCGCTCTGGGTCTCGCACCAAAGGGGGCGTGCTGTCGATGTTGATTGACAGCACGCCCACTTTGGTGGGCGTGCCGGGGGCGTGGCTGCCAGACGGAGGCGTTCCCATGGGAATGCCTACCGTCTGAAACCGGCCGAGTGATTTTGGCTCTGATAGAGCCAAAATCACTCCAGGGCTTGCGGCAGCGAGACCCTACCGCAGGGTCTCTGTCGCAAGCCCGATGGTCGCGATGGTCAAGACCATCGCGACCATCATCATGGACGCTCGCATATGCTGTGGGTGATAACCCACACCTATGCGGGCGGCCAGGAGGCCGCTCCATTTTCATGGAGGAGGGCACTGATTCAGAGCGAGCGCTCTGGTCAGAGCGTTCGGCTCTGAATCAGGCCCTTAATGTGTATTTTATCTCACTCGAGAAATTTGTAGTCTTGCCTGAACTTACAACATGTTTTGTGATTGACCACCTTGTCTACACCAATAAGTGGTATTTGAGTATCATTGAAAAATTGTATTTGATAAATTGGTTAGGCTTATTTTCTGTAAGCCAGAGTAATAATTATTATGTTAACAAGTAGCCGTATAGATGCATACTAACAAATAGGACCCTTGAATGTGAATTCATGCCTTTATGTACGTTGCTAATGATAGCAATGTGTGTAGTTTGTGCTTACATTGCTGCCCTCATGTGATGAATTTTGATATGACCAGGTTTACAACTCGCTTGAGTCGCTCTACCAGTCAGCCAACACAAATCTAGTCCAAAGAGGCATTACACCCTGCTGCAACCTTATCAGTCACACAGGATTTTTTTGCTTTTGAATTATTATTACCATATATTTAAAATCACAGATGCTATGAGTTGCTATTGGTCAGTGTGGGCTCAGGGCCTGATTCAGAGCCGGACGCTATTTGCGCTCGCTCGTTCAGAAAAAGGGGCTGGCTATTTAAATTGAGCGCTCGCTCTTTGCGGTCTGTTGACGCCTCTATGTCTGAGCGAGTGAACGAAACATGCGCTCGCTATTTTGTAAAGACGCCCCCTGGCCACTCGCATCCTACGTCATCTCCGCTATTTATTAGATTAATCGAGTACATCGAAAGGCGTCTGAACTGCTCGCAGTGCTTGTGGTAGGATTTTCCTATCGCAATCATGCGAACAGTTCAGGCTAAGAGACAACCAAGTCACGTGGCCGATGACGCTGCTTTGTTAATTATGCACACCCTTAAAACGCACGCCTGCGTTCGGATCTCCACTCCCCGTTTTCAAGCACCTTCCCCTGTTACCACCCACAAACGCCTCATCCTGTCACTCAAATTAGCAGGCACTCGCTATTTTGCGAGCGCTCGATTTCTGACCGTACTGACTGGTTGGCTCATGCGCATTATGACCCATACGCATGCGCAGTTGTGCGAACATCGCTCGGAGCGAACGAGCGGCCACTTACGAGCGGCTCTGAATCAGGCCCTCAATGTCCACTACACAATATAAATAAGGATTGAACGATAATGATATCATTATCGTTCAGCCTTTCATTAATCGTGTAGTGGATATGCGCCTTAACTGTATACCATCGTTATGTTATCCACAGTATATGTAAAATATTCTAAATGTCATAATTAACAGAATTTCATTGGAATTTACATGTTACAAGTAGAGATGAGTGGTTCGATTTCCCTGGAAACCGAACACACCTGAACTTGGAGTATCCGAGTGTTCCCGAGTCCCAGCTTGACTCTTCCCACCACATTCGGATCTCAAAATGAGGCAAAATGTCATCTTACTGAGATGGGATGTTTTGGATTGCATCTAACTGTCACTCTCTCAATATTGGTCACCATTTCACACAAGAGAGCATAGGGAACGGTGTGGGAGTGTGGGTTAGAGACCTGTGTTGAAACAAAATGTCATTAGTACGCCATCAGGGTGCCATTAAGGTGCTATTAGGGCTAGGAGGAATAGGTAGGAGTACAAATAGGAGCTCATTCAGACCCGCTCGCAAGATGCAATCACTCGCTGGCAAAAAGGGGCCGGATATTGTAATGAAGTGCTCACACAGCGTCGCGTAAGGATGCCCACTATGTTTTAGCGAGCTACGGCAAAGTGAGCTCGCAAGTGTCTAAAGACGCCCCCTTGCCTCACGCAACAGACGTCATCTCCGGGAAATGAAGGATTAAACGGGACCATCGAGAGCCATTGGAGCTGCTCGCAGCCCTTGGGTTTGCCTTAGCCTGCCACAAGCACAGCTATCAGTGCTGGCTGAAATAAGGGATTTTGCTTTATGGAATCCGAACCCCCCCCGAGCCCCCCGATCCGATTCTGGTCCGAGTCAGTCTCGAGTTTTCCCGACCAACTCGGATCTGAAATAGAGGCAAAACGTCATCATCCCGCTGTCGGATCTCGCAGGTTTTGGATTTTATAAAAGGTCCCCGCATCTGCGCCATTTCTCACTCTGGCTGTGGACAGTGAAGAGGGAGGGTGGGAGTTAGGGCTGGCTGGGCTGTGTTGTGCTGTGCTGCTGTTATCCATAGGTGCCATGGGCCTGATTCAGACCCACTTGCAAGCGGGTCAATGCGCACGTGCAAGCCCCGTAGCGAGAGAAAAATTGTCTTGCTCCGGGGCTCGCTACAAACGGGGTGGCTGTCGATGTTGATCGACAGCTCGCCCCGTTTTGTAGGTGGGGTGGGGGGCGTGGCTGGACAAATGGAGGCGTTCCTGAAGGAATGCCTGCCGTTTGTGGGTGGCCCTACTGACATCACCAGTGATGTCAGTAGTGAGCTTCCGGCTCTATTAGAGCCAGAAGCTCACTGGGGCTTGCGGCAGACGAGACCCTACCACAAGGGTCTCATCGCAAGCCTGATGGTCCATCGCAACCATCACCTGGCCGCTCGCTAAAGCTGTGGGTGGTCATCCACAGCTTAGCGAGCGGCCAGGGGACCGCCCAAAAAAAACAAAAGAGGCAGCCCTGATTCAGAGCGAGCGCTCGCTTTTTGCGAGCGCCTCTGAATCAGGCAATGTGTCCACTCCTCCAAAGTCCATAGGGGCTGGCTGGGCTGTGTTGTGCTGCTGTTGTCCATAGGGGCTGGCTGGGCTGTGTTGTGCTGCTGTTGTCCATAGGGGCTGGCTGGGCTGTGTAAGGCAATCAGTTGTCCATAGGGGCTGTGTCCACTCCAAAGTCTATACGGGCTGGCTGGGCTGTGTTGTGCAGTGTCCCATAAAGGCAGTAGTCCTAAAGGGGTGCTGTAGTGTTGTCCAGGGGGTGATCTGTCCATCAGGGGTGCTCCCCCAAGTGCAAAAAAAACAATTATTTTTTTCTGTGTTTGTGAATTGTGGGCCTGAATCAGACCGGACGCTCTGAACGAACGCTCGCTCTGAATCAGGGCGTTTTTCTTTTGTTCGGCCTCCTGGCCGCTCGCATAGCTGTGGGTGACCACACACAGCTATTGTGAGTGGCCAGGTTGATGGTCGCGATGGTCAAGACCATCACGACTATCGGGATTGCGACGAGACCCTTGTGGTAGGGTCTCGTGGCCGCAAGCCCCAGAGAGCTTCTGGCTCTAATAGAGCCGGAAGCTCTCCCACTGACATCACTGGTGATGTCAGTGGGGCTCCCCCCAAACGGCAGGCGTTCCTTCGGGAACGCCTCCGTTTGGCCAGCCATCCCCCTGCCCGCCTACCAAATGGGGCGAGCTGTCGATGGTGATTGGTGCGAGACCCATAGCGACGGAGCACCCGTCGCTATCCAGGTCTCACGCATGCGCACAACGGAGCCGGCTCCATCGTGCGCATGCCCAGTGGGCAAACATCGACCCAGTTGTGAGCGCTCAGCGATTCCGACCGGGTCTGAATCAGGCCCTGTGTGTGCAGTAGCCGCACGTGCATCAACAATGTAGCAGCGCCAATCATGCGCCTGTGTCATAAATCAAGGGCTGGCTGG
The DNA here is from genome assembly GCA_031769625.1 of Taudactylus pleione. Lineage (NCBI taxonomy): Eukaryota > Metazoa > Chordata > Amphibia > Anura > Myobatrachidae > Taudactylus > Taudactylus pleione. The sequence continues at coordinate 20,591,671 of JAUIMM010000197.1, forward strand.
CTCGTCTGTTAAAGGGTGGTGTAACCCCCAAAGTGCGCTCCAAAAAAAAAGGAAAAATTCTTCTTTTCTGTGTTTGTGAATTGTGGGCTTGATTCAGACCCCGTCGCAAGCGCTGAGTGCTCGCAACCGCGTCGATGGTGGCCCACAACGCATGTGCACAATGGAGCCAGCTCCGTCGTGCGCATGCATGAGACCTGGCTAGCGACGGGCAATCTGTCGCTCCGGGTCTCGCAGCAAAGGGGGCGAGCTGTCGATGTTGAGTGACAGCTCGCCCCCTTTGGTGGGCGGGCCGGGGGGGTGGCTGCAGAAAACGTGGGCGTTCTCATGAGAGCCTGCCATTTGGGGGCGGCCCCACTGACATCACGAGTGATGTCAGTGGAGAGATTCCGGCTCTATTAGAGCAGAAATCTCTCTGGGGCTTGCAGCCACGAGACCCTACCACAAGGGTCTCATCGCAAGCCCGATGGTCGCGATGGTCTTGACCATCGCAACCATCAACCTGGCTGCTCACTATAGCTGTGGGTGGTCCCCCACAGCTTTGCGAGTGGCCAGGAGGCCGCACAAAAAAAAAAAAACGCCCTGATTCAGAGCAAGCGCTCTTTCAGAGCATCCGGCTCTGAATCAGGGCCAGTGTGCGCAGTGGCCACACGTGCATCAACAAAGTAGCAGCGCCAAGCGTGCGCCTGTGTCATTAGTAAAGGGCTGGCTGGCTGGCTGGCTTGTCTGTTAAAGGGTGGTGTAACCACCAAAGCGCGCTCCAAAAAAATTTAGATATATTTTTCTGTGTTTGTGTGCGCCTTAGCCGCACGTATATATCAATATAACATAAATGGAGGCCAAAAATTTGTCTGCTAAAAATAAAATAGGAAAGGATCAAGAACCACTTCCTCCTAGTGCTGAAGCTGCTGCCACTAGTCATGACATAAACAATAAAATGCCATCAATGTTGTCTGCCAAAAATTTTTTAAATTCCTCTTTTCTGTGTTGTGAATTGTGCGCGCTGTAGCTGCACGTGCATCAACAAAGGAGCAGCGCCAAGCATGCGCCTGTGTATTAAGTAAAGGGCCGGCTGGCTCATCTCTTAAAGGGTGGACTCCAAAAAAAATAAAAAAATTCTTCTTTTCTGTGTTGTGAATTGTGTGCGCTGTAGCCGCATGTGCATCAACAAAGCAGCAGCGCCAAGCGTGCGCCTCTGTCATGAGTCTGTTAAAGGGTGGTGTAACCCCCAAAGAGCACTCCAAAAAAATCAAAAATTCTTCTTTTCTGTGTTTGTGAATTGTGTGGGCTGTAGCCGAATGTGCATCAACAAAGTAGCAGCGCCAAGCGTGCGCCTGTGTCATAAGTAAAGGGCTGGCTGGCTCGTCTGTTAAAGGGTGGTGTAATCACCAAAGTGCACTCCGAAAAAAAAAATATATTTTTCTGTGTTTGTGTGCGCCTTAGCCGCACGTATATATCAATATAACATAAATGGATGACGAAAATTTGTCTGATAAAAATAAAATAGGGAAAGATCAAGAACCACTTCCTCCTAGTGCTGAAGCTGCTGCCACTAGTCATGACATAAACAATAAAATGCCATCAACGTTGTCTGCCACGACTGATGCCCAATGTCATAGTAGAGGGCATATAAAATCCCAAATGACAAAGTTCAGGAAAATGACCTTAAAAAAAACATTTAAATCATCTGCGGAGAAACGTAACCTTGCCAATATGCCATTTACGACACGGGGTGGCAAGGAACGGCTAAGGTCTTTCCCTATATTCATGACTAGTGGTTCAGCTTCACATGACGATGAAAGCCCTCCTCCCGCTACAAATATCAAATGAGTTAAGCTGGCAAAAGCACAGCAAAGAACTATGCGTTCTAAGAAGATATCACAAATCCCCAAGGAGAGTCCAAGTGTGGCGGCAGTTGCGACGCCTGACCTTCCCAACACTGGACGGGAAGAGGTGGCTCTTTCCACCATTTGCATGCCCTCTGCAAGTGCTGGAAGGAGCACCCACAGTCCACGTGCTGATATTCAAATTGTAGATGTCACTGCTGAAGTACAATTGGGTGAGGATATAGGTGTAGCGGGCGCTGAGGAGGAAGTTGACGAGGAGGATTCTGATGGTGATGTGGTTTGTTTAAATCAGGCACCGTGGGAGACAGTTGTTGTCCGTGGGATGAAAAAGCCCATCACGGTCTTGCCTGGGCAGAAGACCACCTCTTTGGTCTGGCAATATTTCCATCCAAATCTGGACAACAACTGTCTTGCCATATATACTATATGTAAAGGTGAAATAAGTAGGGGTAGGGACGCTAACCACCAAGGAACATCCTTCCTTATACGTCACCTGCAGCGCGTTCAGAAAATGTTACTGTCAAGTTCAGAAACTTTGGCTAAGACCGTAAGCAGTCCAGGGACATTTAAATCCCTTTTTCCTGTTGTATCCAAGCGCCTGCAAACCACACCGACAACTCCCTCCTCGTCAATTTCCTCCTTAATAAGGATCGGAAGTAATCCTGCAGGCCATGTCACTGGCATGACTGACTCTCCTATCTGGGATTCCTCCGGAGGATCCTGCATTGCTACGCCTACTGCTGCCGCTGCTGCTGTTGCTGCTGGGAGTCGTTCATCATCCCAGAGAGGAAGTAGGAACACCACTACTTTTGACCCTCCAACAGTCCTTAGCAAGGAGAATGAAGTACGACAGCAGTCATCCTGAAGCAAAACGTATAACTGAGGCCTTGACTGCTATGTTGGTGTTAGACATGCGTCCGGTATCGCCATTGGTGCAGTGGAATTTAGACAATTGATGGAGGTAGTGTGTCTCTTGTTCCAAATCCCGTCTAGATTCCACTTCACTAGGCAGGCGATACCGAGAATGTACAGAGACATCAGAAAAAGTGTCCTCAGTGCTCTAAAAAATGCGGTTGTACCCAATGTCCACTTAACCACGGACATGTGGACAAGTGGAACAGGGCAGACTAAGGACTATATGACTGTGACAGCCCACTGGGTAGATGTATCGCCTTACGCAGCAACAACAGCAGCGTCACTAGTAGCAGCATCTCAGAAACGCCAGCTCGGTCCAAGGCAGGTTACGATGTGTATCACCAGTTTCAGTAAGAGGCACACTGCCGACAACCTCTTAGAGAAACTGAGGGAATTCATCGCCCAATGGCTTACCCCACTTAGACTCTCCTGGGGATTTGTGATATCTGACAATGCCACCAATATTGTTTATGTTTTGCTCACACAATAAATTTGATGGTGCACAATTTTCTGAAACACAACAAGGATGTGCAGGAAACGCTTTGGGTGGCCCAAAAAATTTCTGGTCACTTTTGCCATTCTGCAACTGTGTGCCGAAGACTGGAGCATGAGCAAACAGTCTTGAACCTGCCCCGCCATCACCTGAAGCAAGAGGTTGTGACTGTGAGGTCCTGATTTTGTTGTGGACCCAGGGTGGTATTAGGAGCAGACACTGAAGCAGACTTAAAAGAGAATGTGGAACTTTTAATGAGTGGTTTAGTAGACATGAATATGGCAACACAAAAGTCTGCGTAGTACTAAGGTGCACTTGGAGCTGTAGTGAGGCAATGGGAAAAAGTCCAGGTAGTGATAGACAGGAGACAGTCCAGTATTCCAGGTTTTGTGAGGCTGAAGTGAAGTGCTGGCTGAAGAAAACAAGATCCAGTGGAATGCAAGTGGAGGCAAGGTGCAGGGTACAGGAGTCTGAGGTACTCAGGCAAGGGAGAGGTAAATGGAGGAGACAGGGGAATGAAGCGGAGTAGGAGCAGGCAAGGTGAAGCAGGCTAGGCAGGGATTCCAATGACAGGTATATGAGCACAGGAACTTTCTCTCAGCTTCCGCTGAGAAACATGTTGCACTGGCAATGAAAGGGAGCTCTGAACTCCCTTAAATACCCAGTGCTCTGCCGTGACAGGCCAGAGAGAGAGCACGTGACACACCAGGTTAGGACGACTAGGTCACATGGCCAGAGGCAAGATGGCAGTGCCCATGCCAGAGCGGAACGGAAGCACTGCCAGGCTTAACCAGCCCAGAATGACAACATGCCCGCACAGAACCACGCACAGCCAATGCTCCCCGCCAGACACCAGCACCACCGCTAGACGCCCCTCGCCATAGCATCCTCACAGGTATCACACGCCGACCGCCATGCCGAGAAACCCTGGTCATGACAGTGACGACGTGGAACTCAACCCTCTATATGCTTCAGAGGATGGAGGAGCATCAAAAGGCCATTCAAGCCTATACATCCATCTATGACATAGGAAAAAAGGGGGTATGCACCTGAATCAAGCGCAGTGGAGAATGATCTCCATGTTCTGCAAGGTTTTCCAGCCCTTTGAACTTGCCACATGTGATGTTAGTTCAGACACTGCCAGGTTGAGTCAGGTCATTCCCCTCATCAGGCTTTTGCAGAAGCAGCTGGAGGGGAGGGTGAGGAATCGGTGGATGAGGAGGATGAGGACGACATCTTGCTTCCGTAGAGCCAGTTTGTGCAGGGACAGATTAATTGCCAGCATGTTTTGTGGGGGCCCAAACGAACCAATCATTTCAGCCACAGTCGAGTGGCAGACCCTGGCGCTGAAATGATTGGTTTGTTAAAGTGTGCATGTCCTGTTTATACAACATAAGGGTGAGTGGGAGGGCCCAAGGACAATTCCATATTGCACCTCTTTTTTTTCTTTGCATTATGTACTGTTTGGGACCTAATTTTTCAAACTGCCATCCTGTCTGCCACTGCAGTGTCACTCCTAGATGGGCCTCGTGTTTGTGCTGCCCACTCGTGTCGCTTAGCATAGTCATCCAGCTACCTCGGTGCAACCTTTTGGCCTAAAAACAATATTGTGAGGTGTTCAGTGTTCAGAATAGACTGGAAATGAGTGGAAATGAAGGTTATTGAGGTTAATAATAGCGTAGGAACATAAAACCCCCCACAAATTCTATGATTTTAGCTGTTTTTATGCTTTTTTCCCAAAAAAAATACAGATCCAAAACCCAGAACATAAAAACACGGAAGGGTGGTTTTGGCAAAACCAATCCAAATCCAAAACACGAAGAAAGATCCAGATCCAAAACACAAAACGCGAAAAGTGGACGGTGCACACCCCTAGCTGAAATACATTCAGGTGACATGTACCATGATGCTACTTTGTTAATTATGCTCGCCCTTTAAACAGCGTTTAGGTTGCCTGACACGCCTGCGTTCGCACATCCACTCCCCCGTTCACAAGCACCTTCCCCTGTTACCACCAACAAACGGCACTATCTGTCACTCAGAGCAGCGACCTGAGAGTGGCTTACGCGCTACCAAAATCAGATCGCAACGAATGACTTGCGCACGCGCACTGCGAATTATACGCATGCGCAGATGTGTGAAAATGTAGGGCATGTACCGACCAACTATGGGCCTGATTCAGGCCTGCTCGCAAGTGCACAGCGCTCGCAAGCGGGTCAATGTTTGCCCCCTGCGCATGCGCTGCCTCCGACGTGCGCATGTGCGAGCCCCAGCGAGTGACTGAAGTCGCTCCGGGGCTCGCTACAAGACAGGGCGGCTGTCAATGGGGAGTGACAGCTCACCCCGTTTTGTAGGCAGGGAGGGGGGGTGGTTAGGTAAACGCAGGCGTTCCCTTAGGAGCGCCTGGCATTTGTGGGCAGCCCTATTAGAGCAGGAAGTCCACTCGGGCTTGAGCAAGATGAGACCCTACCACAGGGTCTTGTCGCATACCCGATGGTCACGATAATCGCAACCATCTCCAGGCCACTCGCACAAACTGTGGGTGGTCACCCGACAGCTTTGCGAGATGGCAGGAGGAAGAAAGAAAAACACGCCCATCAGACCTGCGAGCTACCTCCAGCAGCGAGCGGGTCTGAATCAGGCCCTATGCGCGTGCCAGCATGTCAGATAATGATATCTAACATACACTGTGTTTGCAGTCAGATTTGGACCATTTCATTAATTTAAATGCTGTCAGAAATCGTTCATGAAATCGTTGGTAAAATCGTTCATCGTTCAAATCGTTCATTGTTCATCTAGCAAGTCTGACCATTTGTATGCACCATATCACTGCAGAATACTATTATTTATTCCCAGTTATTTAAATAGCGCACACATATTCTGCAGCGCTTTACAGAGAATATTTGGCCATTCATATCAGTCCCTGCCCCAGTGGAGCTTACAATCTATGGGCCTGATTCAGACCTGGTCGCAAGCGCTGAGCGCTCACAACTGGGTCGATGGAGGCCCGTTGTGCGCGAGACCCGGATAGTGATGGGCAATTCGTCGCTCCGGGTCTCGCACCAAAGGGGGCATGCTGTCGATGTTGAGTGACAGCACGCCCCCTTTGGTGGGCGGGCCGGGGGGGTGGCTGCCCAGACGGAGGCACTCCCATGCGAACGCCTACCGTCTGGGGGCGGCCCCACTGACATCACAAGTGATGTCAGTGGGAGAGCTTTCAGCTCTGTTTGAGCCAAAAGCTCTCTGGGGCTTGCGGCCACGAGACCCTACCACAAGGGTCTCGTCGCAAGACCATCATCCTGGCCACTCGCATTAGCTGTGGGTGGTCACCATCAGCAATGCGAGTGGCCAGGAAGCCGCTCCATAAAAAAAAAAAAAAAAAAAAGACGCCCTGATTCAGAGCGAGCGCTCTGTCAGAGCGACCGGCTCTGAATCAGGGTCAATATTCTCTACCACATGTACTCGCAAATACTTAGACACTAGGGTAAATTTTTGTTGGAAGCCAATTAACCTACCAGTATATTTTTGGATTGTGGGATGAAACCGGAGTGCACGGAGGAAACTCACGCAAGCACAGGGAGAATATAGAAACTCCACACAGGGCTGTAGCAGGAATCGAACCCAGAACCTCAGTGCTTTGAGGCAGTGATGCTAACCGTCCAAGAACTCCTCTACTGTGTCTGAGGCTGTTGCACCCCAAGAAGACCACTTTGTTTTGAGGTTTTTCCCCAGATATATATAAAAAAATAAATAGCAAAAAAAATGTCCTGTTGCCTTAAACAAAAAATAATTCAGACTTTTCTAATTGAATTTAAAAATGTATATTGTGTATTTCAAGAAGTGTGTGTTCAGATGAGTGACACAGTATATATTAATTACTGTTCTGTGTGCAGTGGTGTCCACCCATCACCTGCACCCCAAAACAATGGTGTCCATCCATCACCTGCACCCCAAAACAATTCTCACAAAGACCTGTTCTGTTTGTGTATAAAAAACAAAAATCAAAGACATTAGTGCAAGAAAATGTTCATAGTGTGTTATCCTTCCAGTGTAAGCGATATGCGATATGATGTGCTGTGTTGTCCCTCCATCATCATGCACCCCAAAACAATTCTCAAGTATAAATAAATAATTTCTTGGCTGGTGTCAAAAATAAAACCAATCATGGATCAGTCGATAAAAGAGCAGTGTCAGCAACCCAGTACTAGTGCTGCAGGTGCTGTTAGTCATGATAGAACTTCAAAATCTACTAAAGGTGGTTAAGGGCAAATAAAATCTAAACAATAGTTCACAATATTAAAAAAAATCACCTTCTGTGGCCCGTAAAGCTGTTTTTCAGACATGGATCGATGCCACACCCCCAACATTGTGACTTTTTAAGGAAAAGCTCTTCCATGTATTTAACATGGACTTGCTCGAACCTATGCTAGAAAAAGAAACTCGTGTATCAGGACTCTGGGGTTGATTCAATAAGGAACCCAGTTGCTTATATGCACTCAATCAGATGATTTTTTGCGTTCTTTCATGCATATGCATTGCAGTGCGTGGCCAGTAATTAGCTACTGCGATCGGGACTGCTATCACAGAGGCTATGCAGAGGCCATGGCAGAGTGATTGATAGGAAATGCCGTTTGTGGGAGGTGATGGGGCTGGTCAGGGAAATGCAGGCATGCCAGTGTGTTCAAATGACATTTCAGCATTTTACCACCCACAAACGGCCTCTCCTGTCACTCATTGCACTGGACTGTCTTTGTAGGGTGAGCAAGTGCATCCTAATCGTTCGTACTAGTTTGCGCTCGCACACTGCGAACTATACTCATGCGCACATTTGCAAACATCGCCAGCAACGAGCGATCGCTTGCTAGCGAGCAGATCTGAATCAGGTCCAGAGTGGGTTGTTTCCGGAAGGCTGTGCCCTGCTTACTTTTTTACGGAGGAATATCATACAACATAGCGCAAGAAGTACAGCTGTGCCAGATTTGTCATACCACACCGAGGACATAGGGACTGATTCAGCAAGGAACACAGTTGCTTATACGCACATAGTTGGCCGACTGTTACGTTCTGCGCAGGCATATGCATTGCAGTGTGGGCCTGCGAACTGTCCACCGGGACTGCGATTGCAGAGGCTATGCAGACCCATGTGATTGACAGGAAGTGCCATTTGTGGGAGGTGACGGGGGGGTCAGGGATACACAGGCGTACTAGTGCATTTGCACATCGTTTCAGGGGCATGCATAAATTATCCACAGCAATAACATACGCAGCCTGAGGCCTCATAGCGTGCACTGAAGTAAGCAATTCCTGAGTAAGGTCTGATCTGCCTTAACTGTGCGTATGGCTCCGATATTACGGATTGTTTCGCTATGTTGGCTGTGAGGATCCCGGGTTTATGCGTGTGTTATTTTTGCCCTTTCGCCTTATACCGTCTTGAGAAAGGCAGAAAGGTTATAGCCTTCTCTCGCACAGTACCCCAGGTCCTTTATGAGTCCCTTTAAATCGCACAGGAAACGACACAATAGCAAAGGTATAACGATACCTTTATTTTACACATACACTCTACTGCTACATGTAAAAGTAGCAACTACACACTATTATACAATATTACAGAAATGCCAGTAGTATTAGCTAAACCTTGGGGAACCCAGACGCATGTCGTTATAATAGAGGTCCTATTAGTGTTAGAAGGGTGGACAGCTATTCTGTCCGGCTTACTCACCTGGGCTGGGGACACCACACTTGTGTGAGGTTGCTGTGTGGCTCCACGCTTCTCCGGGAAATGTCTTCTCCATCCCTGACTTGCGGTTCCCGGCTACTTGGCCTGATTGTCCTCTGCTCGCCAAGAATCACCCGACTCCTGCCCAGCCTGGGTCCTGCCACTTTTGCTAGGACCTCCACTTCCCTCAGGTCTCAGGTCAGAACTCCCTCAAAACCCTTGCACTTGCCATTATGAAACCTATGATGTTCCCACGATTAGGTGCCACCCCTGAGCCCTTTTATTGGTTGGTTTGAATGCAGGGGCTGGGTACTGAGCAGTTAGTGATCATATCATTCCCTGCTTCACCCTGTAGATTTCGGTGCCGGCCCGTCTCGCAATGGCCACTTTGGTACAAAGGAAACTTAATCATGTTGATAAGAGGGCTGGCTCCCCTGGGGCTCTAGAAGGAGTCCCTGTTAACCCCTCATAGTCATTGGTGATGTCACATGCCATTCAGCTGACTGTAGCTTCCTGCCTAGAGCTTAGAGAGGGGGGCTGTGGGGGTTATCAGCTTTGTAACTTCCTATGGGGCATATCAGCAGGCACACACAGTTTACCTGCATATTACACACAGTAACACAACATGGTGAGACCCATTTATATAAGGTCATATTAATGTCCAATACGCAGTTCTGTCCACAGCACAATGTGATGCACAAATACTTCATTTGCATTATAATATGTCCCATTCCACTGACACACATGCTGTGGTGCTGAACAGGAGAAACAGCTATTTTCCACCTCCTGCCATTATACACTGGAAAGCAGAAAGCAGGCTATAAAAAGTACATGATTTTGGGATGGGCTGAGTAGCAGGCTTGTAAGATGCTAGGGGGGGTATATAGGCCATCACACATTGCAAGAATACGGATGTGAGTAAGGGGAAGTGGGCATCATTATGTTAAGCTGCGATCACAATGCCAATGCAAACATTTAAATATCACTGCTGATATTAGCAACTGCATTGTGTGCGTATAAGCAGAATAGCAATCCATGCTGAGTCAGGCCCTCTGAACTTAGAACAGAAGTGGGTGTATCACCTTCAGCATCAGTATCTAACACAAAACACAAGCTCATTCACAAACAGATGACTGTCTGTATCACTGGCTTCACTTAGAGGCATACCAGTGTCAACTTGTTATAAAAAGTCATGGATGTGATAGCAATAAAGGCTTACCCTGCTAAGACTTTACTCAGGATTTGTCGTTTTCGAGCATTACAATTCGGTGCATTTGAATACATACCATGTTTTGCACATACAATAAACTTGGTGGTTCAGAATTTTTTAAAAAAATGACAGGTGCAAGCAGGACATGCAACCGCATGTATAAGATTGCAGCAGCTGCAAGAATAGTTGAATTTGCCATTCCACCAACTGAAGCAAGAGGTAGTAACCAGGTGGGATTCAACTCTTTATATGCTTCAGCAACTGGAGGAAAAAGAAAAAGTCATCCAAACCTACACTACAAGCTATGACATACAGTAAGGAGAGGATGGGGATGTACCTTACTCCAGTACATTGGAAACTACTCTCCATTTTATGCAAAATACTGAATTTTTTTTTAAATAATAACCAATAAAGTGAGTTCAGACACTGCCATTCTGAGTCAGGTGATTCTGTTAGTTAAGCTACTGGAAAAGCAGCTAGAAAAACTGAAGGAGAAGATGAAATGAAGCGATTCCGCTATGTACTATATGTTGGACTTGTAGATGAAGTTCTTAATTCCCTTTTACCAGGAACAAAGGTTATGCAACATCTTGCAATTGGATCACATCTTTCACTTGGGTCACTACATTTTGGCATTCTTGCTTTATCCTAGGTCTAAATCCTACGTAATGTCTTTCCAACTGACACAGATTTTAAAATATGCAAAGAGCTCCTTGCATGCAAGTTGTCAGCTCAAGTGGCACATGACACGACCATGTCTCCTGCTTTGGTTTCTCCTGCAAATGTTGTTGCCACAAAAATACTGACCTTTCCCAAGAGATCCACTGGTGATGAGGTTGAATCAACTCAGCGCACCAGAGTGAATCATTCTTATGACTTTTGGTCAAGCTTAAAAGAGTTACCCAACATTTTTTACACCTCTACTGTAACTCTATCTGATAAAGTAAGCATCAATAGAATGGCGGAGGAGGGTCATTCCATGCCAAATCATCACCAAAAAAAAAATGTTTTAACCCGACCGTCTCAGATTTTCGTGAAATTTGGTAGGATAATAGATGGCATAAAGTAACTTTCATATGTAAAATTTTAGCCCTCAGTGATACACGGTGTTCATGTAACAGGGTTGCAAACATGACAAAAAGTGTAAAATTTATGCTAGCAAGGTCAACTAAAACAAATCATAACTTTGCTTCTAATTGTGGTAGAACTTTCACATTGGTCTTGTTTTGAAGTTAAGGGACCATAGTTTTAATAAAAAATAGTTTTTAATTTAAATATTGACATTTACATTTTAAGGTCACATGATGTAACATTTGACCTTGAATATCTAAAAAAGTGTATGTTTAATTTTTTTGTATATAAAGTATGTTCTACAATTAAATACAATCTCTTTTGGTATAAATTTCATTTTGGGAAGCCTTTGGGAACAAGAGTAAAAAAAGTGTTAATTACGCCAGTTGAACCCTTCTTGCACTAGCCATGCAACTGGCAAGTTCAGACTTGCCTTGTAGTGTCTCTCTCTGTGTTCTAGGGATGGCCATTGGTGGTTTTCCATTGATGGTCACCATTGGTGATAATCATTGATGGTACAATATCAATCTATGGTGAACCATCGATGGTTTGCACCACTCGATGGCCACCGCTGCCAGGTGTTTGGCAAGCTGGATGCTTATATAAAAACAGGGGACAGGGCTTAGGTGGTGGGGCTCAGTGGGCAGCAAGGGGATGGGGCTAAGCTCTGTGTCGAGCAGAAAAAAAACCATCGAGTTCCACTTTGCCATCGATGGCAGAATATAATTGGCTCTCTGCCATCGATGGCAAAACCATCGACCATCAGTAGTAAACCATCGATATTTGTAAACTATTGATGTTTGATGGCCATCCCTATTGTGTTCTTTTCAGTCTGGCTGTAGCTTCTGCATAGATAACTAGTGACTGAAGTGACTAAGGGGTAAATTTATTAAAGGTCGATTTGTCATTTTGAGTGATTTGAGGTGCGATTTTCATTTGATGTGTGTTCGATCTTGCTTTTGGGTATTTACTAAAGGCCAAATTGAATGTAAAATCGGACTTCAAATTGAAATTTTAGTCAAATCGGCCTCAAATCGACCATCGGAAAAACATTGGTACTTTTACATAGCCCAATACACAAAACCCTTATTTACTATCATTCAATTTGAAATCTCAAAATCTGACTTCAAATCGAACTTCAAATCACCAAATGAATAGACCTCTTCATGCTTTCGATTTGAGCATGAGCAGGTCGGATTGACACAGATACATGCAGACATCAGTGAGATGCCTGCATGTATCTGACTGTACAAAGTAAAGAAAGAGTTAAAAGTAAAAAAAAAATGATGTGAGGTGCCCCCCCAAAACACAACCAGCCCCGGACTGTTCAAACCCAGGTCTGGTTGACTAAGTACAGGAAAAAAATTACATATGGTCTCCCTGTACTCAGTACAACCAGATCTGGGCTATGGGAACAAGGGCTGGTTCTGGAATTACAGGGAAAAATTTGCGTAGGGTCTCCATGTAATTCTCAGAACCAGCCCCGGACTCTTTCTAACGGGGGACTGATGCCACAGCCAGTGGAGCCCTGTTACCGGGCCCCCCAGCTGCAGCATCAGCCCTGACCACTAGTCAGCCCAGGCCAGGGATTCCTGGGGAGTTGGAGACCCCTCCAATAAAGGGATCTCCCTCTCCAGGGCACCCCTAGCCTAAACTGATAGCCCAGTGCTATCCCCGCCACCCCTGGGTGGTGGGTGGCAGGTTGATTGTGTTAGTGTAGTGTCAAAATAGAAGACTATAAACATTGTCTTTACAGTAGAACTGCAGGTCCCAGCAAGCCTACCCCACATGCTGGTACTTGGAGAACCACAAGTACCAGCATGTGGGGCATTAAGGGCCCACTGGGACAGTAACAAGCAACAGTACATCAAGGTAAGTAAAATATTTACTGCCCACCAATGGTATATGCTTCTGCCCACCAATTAATGCCCCCTAAATGTTATTGCTGTAGTAGTTCCCCCTGTAAGAATGCCCCCTGTAGCAGTGCCCCCTGTAGTGAAGCAGCTTATATGAAATAAAAACCCACAATACTTACCTTAAGCCCCGCTCCCGCGTCAGCGCCATTTCACTCCGGCTGTGGACAGGGATGGTGGGTAGTGTAGGGCTGGTGCTGTCTGCTGTGTCCATCTGGGCTGGTGCTGTCTGCTGTGTCCATCTGGGCTGGTGCTGTCTGCTGTGTCCATCTGAGCTGGTGCTGTCTGCTGTGTCCATCTGGGCTGGTGCTGTCTGCTGTGTCCATCTGGGCTGGTGCTGTCTGCTGTGTCCATCTGGGCTGGTGCTGTCTGCTGTGTCCATCTGGGCTGGTAGCATGCTGCCTTTGTCATCAATAGCTGCTGCCTCGGTCAGGGGTGCTCCGAGCCCCAATTTCTGGACAAAAAAAAAATATATATATAATAATGTGTATTTTTTTTGTGTGTATGCGTGTGCATTAGCCGCACTTATTCAGACAGCAACCTAGTGTTGCCTGTGTCGTAAAATAGCTGTTGCCTCGGTCAGGGGTGTTCCGGGCCCTAAGTTCTGGACAAAAAAAACCATAATAAAAAGTGTATTTTTTTCCTGTGTGTGCATGTGCGTTAGCCGCACCTTGGCAACACTATTGCTGCATGCTTGGTGACTCTGCTGCAAGACCGCAGTGAATATGGAGGGCAGTCACATGACAGGAGATCAAGAACCACATGTTGTAGCTGCCGGCAGCAGTCATGATGATGTAAGGCCGCCAACATCCTCATCCTCGTCCTCTATGAAGGCCGATGCCCCAGGGCTGAAGTCAGGCCATGGACATGGAAAAGCAACTTCTTTTACTTTAATAAAGAAAAAAAAATCTAAAACCAATTTGGCTTTAGATAAACAAAAAATTGGCAATATGCTATTCACTACACAAAGTGGCAAGGAAAGGATAAGGCCTTGGCCTTTATCTATGACTGGTGGTGCTAGTGATGACAGCCCTTCTGCTTGTTGTAGTAGTGGTGGTACTATAAATAACATGAAAGTTGTTAAGAAGAAGACGAGTAAGACAGCTCCGAAAGAACTAACTGTGTGCTCCAAGAAATCAAAATCACAAATCCCTGATGAGAGTGTAAGTGTGTCCGCAGTTGCCATATGCGAACCAGACCTATCAAATAGTGTACTTGAGGATCCTCCTTCCAACATTTGCGTGCCCTCTGTAAATGTGGGGAAGGGCAGTCAACATATTGCTGAAGTAGTCATCGAGGATGCTTCTGTGGAATTGCACATGGAGGATGAGGAGGATATTTCAGTAGTTGCCGCTAAGGATGATGAGGATGTTGATGATGAGCATGTTGATGCCGAGGATGTCGTTTGTGTAAGTCAGGCAACAGTTGTTGCCCATGGTATGAAAAAGCCCATCAATATTGTGAGCTGTGAGGTGGTCAAAATTGACTGCAAATGACTGGGAATAAATGTTATTAAGGTTAATAATACTGTAGGAACAAAAACATCCAGACCCAAAACCAAAACATGCAAGGGTGGTTTTTCAAAACCAGATCCAGATCCAGAACATGAAGGAGAAACAGATCCAAAAACAAAACACGGTGGTCAGCACAGATCCCTACTGCATAAAGGGCACTACTACTGGGGGCATTACATAAGGGGCACAACTCCTGTGGGCATTGTATAAGAGGCACTAATGCTGTGGCCATTAAGTGTGTACAAGGGGCACTACTGTGGGCATTGTGTAAAAGGGGCACTCCTGTGTATCAGGGGCACTATCAGGGGCAGAACTATGGGAGACAATGGAGGCACCTGCCACCGGGTGCCAGCACTGAAGAGGCACTTCCTCCATTGCCCACAATATATTCATCCCACTTAGGACTGTAAATATGTACCCGGAGTGTACTGTCACAGCCGCCCAATATATGGCACCTCTTCCTGGCACCTGAGAAGCTACCGTAACCATATACTATGAGATAGATAGAAAGATATGAGATAGATAGATATGAGATAGATAGATAGATAGATAGATATGAGATAGATAGATAGATAGATAGATATGAGATAGTTAGATAGATAGATAGATAGTTAGATAGATAGATAGATAGATAGATATGAGATAGTTAGATATGAGATAGATAGATAGATAGATAGATAGATAGATAGATAGATATTAGAGAGATAAATAGATAAATAGACAGATAGATAGAGGCCTATCCATTAGCAGATAAAATGAATGATTGAACGATATATCGTTCAATTGTTCATTATATCTGCTAATGGATTGGCCCTGATCGATGACAGATGCACACTCCCACGGCCAATAATTCGCATCTATCATCTCTCCAACATGTTGGTCAATTATCGCATATAGCAGTACAATATTAGCAATATCGTGCAGTTTATATGCGGTAAACGATGAAAGACATTAGCAGCAGCTACAGAATGATGTCATGCGATATCGTTCATCGCTCGTTGTTTGCAAAAATCTGTCATGTACATGACAGATATCGTTCAGCACAGCCACTGGAATTTTCAAGGGATATCTTTTGTCTTTCATCGCTCAGAAATACATCTGCTAATGGAAAGGCCCCTTCAGATAGATAGATAGATAGATAGATAGATAGATAGATATGAGATACTTAGATTGATAGATGGATAGATAGATAGATATGAGATAGTTAGATTAGATTATAGATAGATATGAGATAGTTAGATATGAGAGAGATAGATATTAGAGAGATACTGTAGATAGATAGATTATAGATAGATACAGTAGATAAATAGATAGATAAATAGATAGACATGCACAGTGCTTAAAGTGGTCCTAGAGAAGTGGTGGAACTCCCTTTATTCAGTGTCCACAGTAGTGGTAGTGCCCCTTGTGCAGTTCCCCCAGTAGTGGTAGTGCCCATTATGCGGTACCCCCAGTAGTGGTGCTCCTTATGCAGTTACTCCAGCAGTGGTAGTGCCCCTTATGCAGTGCCCATAGTGGTAATTCCTCTTATGCAGTGCCCCTTATTCAGCGCCCCCAGTAGTGGTGCCCCTTATGCAGTGCCCTCAGGATTGATGCCCCCTCTAGTAATGCCCCCAGTAGTAATTCCTCCTGTAGTAGTGCCCCCTGTATTAATGCCCCAGTAGTAGTGCCCCAATAGTAATGCCCCCAAGTAAATACCCCAAGTAGTAGTGCCCCCAAGTAAATGCCCCCAGTAGTAGTGCCCCCAATAGTAATGCCCACGAGTAAATGCCCACAGTAGTAGTGCCCCCTAGTAATTGCCCCCAGTAGTAGTGCCTCCTGAAGTTATGCCCCCAATATGGAAGTTGCTTACACAAAAAAAGAAAAATAATACTTACCTTAAGCCTTACTCTCGTGTCTGTCCGGCTGACTGCTCCTTGGAACTATGGTAGAGACGCCATGACTTCTCTCCCATAGTGCACTGCGGGACCAGGAAGCCAGAGCTCAGATGTGATCTCCAGCCTCCGGCTGGCGCTGCGGGGAGGGAGCCAGGCACCCGCTGGTAACAAATCTCAGCAGGCGCCCGGCAAATGGAGCATCCCTGCGGTGCCGGGCTAAGGTCAGTTGGAGGAGGCGGAACTGGTCCCGTCTCCAAATAGAAGTGACGGAACGCAGTTCCGCCCCATTCCGGCCCACATTAACCCTATTTATTTTACCTTTTTTTAGGGGGGAGCACCAAATTATAACGTGGCTCTGGGCATTTGGGATGAATGCCACTGGGCACTATGGGCCTGATTCAGCAAGGTACGCATGGATGCAGACGCACGCCCCCATTCGCTGCGAGAATATTCTAATCAATGCATACACATGGAGACCGTAGCACAAGATGCAGATGCCCTGTCCCATACTATGTTGCCCATCTCCCTTTACTCACACCCTAATCAGCACACAAGATAGTGTAAACATCGAGAACCAGCGGTCCCATTAGCATAATAGTGGTTGACCTGACTTGCCGCAGGATTTTGTCCACTTCCTGTGTACCTCTTACGGTATGGCTGCATATGCCGCTGCACTGCCTTACTTATGCATGCCCCTATGACAGCGTTATAACGCCTGCATTCGCCTGACCACCCCCCGTCACCACCCACAAACGGCATTACCTGTCAATCAATATCGGAGGGGTCTGCGTACACACTGCATGTAGTCTGCGTACCCTAACCCAATCGCACTGACTAGTACGCGCATGTGCAATGCAAAAACATTGTCCGAGTGTGTGCGTTCTCTCCTGTGAGTTCCTTGTTGAAACAGGCCCTACAGTATGTGCGGTGTAATGTGGATAAGATTGTGCAACTGCTGAGTAATATTTCTTGTGGGTGCCTATAGGTGTTTTTTTTTCCTGTGGGTGTATATTGTGTGTTTAGTTTTTCGTGTGTGTGTCTGTGTTTTTTTTTTCATGTGGAGCCCATGGTCCCAATTTCACAATGAGACATAACCCCTTTTTACCACCCGCTAAAGGGCTTATGTCCTGCTTTCAGTATTTAACAAACAGCACTGAGCTTACCTTCTCACTGTTTGTAACGCTTACAAGCGATACAGGGCCTGA
The DNA here is from genome assembly GCA_031769625.1 of Taudactylus pleione. NCBI lineage: Eukaryota > Metazoa > Chordata > Amphibia > Anura > Myobatrachidae > Taudactylus > Taudactylus pleione. The sequence continues at coordinate 20,609,429 of JAUIMM010000197.1, forward strand.
TTCAGAGCCGGACGGTATTTGCGCTCGCTCGTTTAGAAAAAGGGTCCGGCTATTTAAATTGAGCGCTCGCTCTTTGTGGTCTGTTGACGCCTCTCTGAGCGAGCGAACTAAATATGCCCTCGCTATTTTGTAAAGACGCCCCCTGGCCGCTCGCATCCTATGTCATCTCTGCTATTTATTTGATTAATCGAGTACATCGAAAGGCGTATGAACTGCTCGCAGTGCTTGTGGTTGGATTTTCCTACCGCAATCATGCGAACAGTTCAGGCTAAGAGACAACCAAGTGACGTGGTCGATGACGCTGCTTTGTTAATTATGCACACCCTTAAAATGCCCGTTTTGACCATTTGGCACGCCTGCGTTCGGATCTCCACTCCCCGTTTTCGCTTGGGGCGAACGAGCGGCCGCTTACGAGCGGCTCTGAATCAGTCCCACAGTCCACATTGCGCCCATATTTAATAGGGGCCCCCACATGTTTGTTGCCCAGGGGCCCCCACAGACCTTAATTCGGCCCTGTGCCACCAATGTGTGTATGCTGCAGTCCACCAATGTTTGCCCCCGCAATATTACTGCTGTCACCAATGTGTGTATACCAGTGTGTTTCACCCAACACTGATGTCCATTAATATGGTGCTGCCCACTGTGCAATTAAAAATGCAATACTAGTTTTCTTTAGATTTTTTTTTATTAAATCGTACACAAACAAGTGTAAAAATTGCATTGATGCAAACACTTAATTGTAAAAAATTTTTTTATAAAACACAGCATAAAAACTTTGTGAAATAAAATTAAAAATGCTAAAACTGTTGTCTTCATCATTCCACTTGTAGAGTGGGTGGAATATGGTGGTGGGTGCTGTTGGGTTGGTGGTGTGGAAGCACTGATTGTGGTGACTGGATAGATAGCTGGCTGCTGAGGGTTTGGAACAATAGAACAATACTGGAGTGATAGGTTGGTGTAGTGGGGGGTGGTGTCTTGCCTCTTGTGACACTATGACTTAATGCTCAGATAATTTGCAACTGAGACCACGTACCATAGCATCGTATACCAGAAGTTGGAAGTGCAGGCATTGTTTTGGGTCCATTACTCTCATTTGTGACCAAAAAATGTCATATTTGTCAGGTGGTTTCTGAGCAACCTCCTCCATGTTTTAAAAAAATTTCAGTTGATGCCATTGCAGTGCTGTTTGCTTTTGGCAGGTGGCTGGGGTGTACATATTTCCACCTTACTTTCCTCGACTTCTGTTGGGTTATTGGTGGCAGTGTCTAGATCCAGGTCAGGTGTAGATGTCTGTAAAATAATAAAGTGAGTTAAGGTTCATGTATTTAATTTTGTTTTTTATTTCATTCTAGTTCCCTTCAAATGTGGAGGAATGGAAAAGCATTGCTGAGGAGTTCAAATCACGGTGGAACTTCCCTAACTGTGCGGGGGAGCCATTGATGGCAAACATGTGAGGATAACCCTACCTGCCAACTGAGGATCCTTATATTATAATTATAAGGGATTCTTCAGCATTGTCATGATGGCCACCGTCAGTGCTAGCTATGAATTTATATTTGTAGACGTTGGCAAGAAAGGAGGTGCCTCTGATGGGGGGTCCTTCAGGGAGACGCTTTTTTATGAAAGGCTCATCTCAAAAACCCTAAAGTTACCAACTGCTGAGGAAAGCAAGTACGGGCTAAATTTTGTATTCATTGCAGATGAGGCCTTTGCACTGCATGAGCACAAGCCATTTGCGCATATGGGGCTGAACAAGGAGAAGCGTATCTTCAACTATCAGCTTTCTAGGACACGTCGTATAGTGGAGAAGGCGTTTGGCATCCTGAACAATCGCTTCAGGATATTCCACACAGCCATCAACCTACGTGTGGACAAGACAGAGTGGGTTGTTTTTGCATGCTGTGCCCTGCTTACTTTAACACGGAGGAAAAGCATACAGCAAAGCGCAAGAAGTACAGCTGTGCCAGATTTGTCATACTACACCGAGGAAATAGGGCCTGATTCAGCAAGGAACGCAGTTGCTTTTATGCATGCAGTTGGCCAATTGTTTTGTTCTGGCATGCATATGCATGCGCGTCTGTGAACTAGCCACTATGACCAGGACTGCAATCGCAGCGGCTTTGCAGACCCATGGCAGAGTAATTGACAGGAAGTGCCATTTGTGGGAGGTGACGGGGGGGTGGTTGCCGGAACACAGGCGAGCCAGTGCATTCACCCGCCGTTTCAGGGGCGTGCATTAATTATCCACTGCAATACCATACGCAGCCTGAGGCCTCATTACATCCGCTAAAGTAAACAATTCCTGAGTGAGGTCTGACCTGCCTTAACTATGCATATGGATCCGATGTTACTCGATGTTACCGATTGTTTCGCTATGTTAGCCAAGTATACGGATGTGAGTAAGGGGAAGTGGGCGGTTATCGCAATGCGAATGCAATCATTTACATGTCACCGCTGATATTAGCAACTGCATTGTGTGCGTATAAGCAGAATAGCGATCCATGCTGACTCAGGGCCTGATTCAGAGGCGCTCGCAAAAAGCGAGCGCTCGCTCTGAATCAGGGCGGGCACAGGTTTTTTTACTTGCGGCCTCTTGGCCGCTCGCATAGCTGTGGGTTACCACCCACAGCTATTGCGAGCGGCCATGATGATGGTCGGGCTTGCGATGAGACCCTTGTGGTAGGGTCTCGTGGCCGCAAGCACCAGAGAGCTTCTGGCTCAAACAGAGCCGGAAGCTCTCTCACTGACATCACTGGTGATGTCAGTGGGGCTGCCCACAAACGGAAGGCGTTCGCATGGGAACGCCTCCGTTTGCGAAGCCACCCCTCCGCCACACCTACAAAATAGGGCGAGCTGTCGATCAACATCGACAGCCGCCCCTTTTGTAGTTAGTCCAGGAGCGAGCGCTTTTTGTGCTCGCTCTGGGGCTCTCGCACGCGCAGTACACACGCCGCGCGTGCGCACTGGGCCACCATCGACCCGCTTGCGAGCAGGTCTGAATCAGGCCCTCAGGCCCATAGATTGGTGGACTTCTGTTGCTGGAGCAGGGGTTCCTCAAGCGGCCACTGTACGCGCAAAACAGGCCAGGTAGGAGTACCTGACCTATTTTAATGGAGTGGGGCCAGTGCCCTGGCAGGAAGACAGCATAAAATAAAGTACTCAAATTAAATTGAAATATTCTAAATAAAACTGAACATTGTACATGGTGTGTATACACTATGGAGCTCATTCAGACCCACTCGTTAAGATGCATACTCTCGCTGCTGCCGATGGTATGTAGTGTGTATCCATTGTGCCTATGCATCGCAGTGTGCATGTGCATACCTTAGCGAAAGATCACAATGCATTCGCTCGCTGCGCATAGACAGCCCAGCAGAGTGAGTGACAGGGGAAGCCATTTGTGGGTGGTAACAGGGGCTGGCCATTAAAAATGGGGGAGTGGAGGTGCAAACGCAGGCGTGCCTTAGCATCTCAGCGGCGTTTTAGAGGTGTGCATAATTAAAAGACAGCATCATAGTACACGTCACCTGGCTTGTTATTACACTGAAGTGCTCGCAGTGCTTGCGGCAGGGAATGGTCAACCTCAAGCGCTGCGATCGCATCCGATGTACCGATGGTTGCATACACTTCCTGGACATGACGTGCACAAGTGGGAGTCTTAAACAGGCTGGTGGGTGTTTGCATACATTATGTGATCGCTCTCTAAGAAATAGGGGGCATGCTAATGCACTGTTGTGCGGGAGCCCTGCCTACGCAATTTGCATACACATCGTGCGAGCGGCTCTGAATCAGGCCCTATGTCTCTACCTACCAAATGAAGACTTTCTGTTTCCTCCTCCTCAAACTCCTCTCCACAATATGGGTCCAATGTGCACTCTGGTGGTCGTTTTGGCTCCTGCCCAACGGTGAACATTAGATGATTATAATACCATAAGGATAGTTTATAGAGCTCACCTCCCCCTGCTCCAGAATGTAGGGAATCCTTATATTTTTGATGTTATTTGATTAACACGGTTCTCAGATTCTGTATCTTCTTCACCCAGGCCACGTCTGCGTCACTGTTTTGCCTTTTACTGTAGTTGACCATTTGTACAAATGCCTGTTTTATTTTTTTTAGAATAATCTTTGGACTCAACTCTCCAGAGGCACGCGTTGGACTGATATAGTTCTAGGAAGCCAGTCCAGAATTGCCGATTTCTCTCAGCCATATCTGTGAACAGATAAAATAAAAAACTATAAATATAGAGGTAGGCGACGCTACATAGCAACCATATACCTAACGTTTCAAGTTGTGTTGTGCGTGGCCCATAGCACTGGAACTATTCTTTGAGAAATTGATGGTGCAGGAGCCATCATGCATGTACTGATTTGGAAATTTGATTAATATGGCTACCCACAGTAAGGGGGTGACCATGTTACATATATGGTACAGCCTCCAACCAAAGAGGGCCTTTTAAAAAAAATAATTAAAAAAATAAAAAGTATGTTAAATTGTTTGTGTTTTTGTTAGGATGTAATTAGACTTTAATGTTTTAATGTATAGTTTGAATTATTGAATTAATTAAGTAGTCAACTTTGATTAAGTTTAAAAGCTGGTGCATTAAATATCAAAACTTACCTAAGGGTCAACCTTGTCTTGGACAACGGCAAAAACAACCTGTAAAATACAAGTTGAGTCTCCCATATCCAAAATGCTCGGGACCAGGGATATTTTGGATATCGGAATATTCCGTATTTTGGAATATTTGTATACCATATTGAAATATCTTCGGAATAGGTCCCAAATCTAAACACAGAATGTATTTATGTGTTATATACACCTTATACACACAGCCTGCAGGTAATTTTATACAATATTTTCAATAATTTTGTGGCTCAAACAAAGTTTGTGTACATACATGAAATTCATTTATGTTTCATTTCATATACACCTTATACACACAGCCTATAGGTCATTTATACTATATTTGTAATAATTTGTGCCTTAGACAAAGTTTGTGTACATTGAACCATCAAAAATCAAAGGTTTCATTATCTCAGTCATGCTAAAAATATTCCGTATTTCAGAATATTTGGATATGAGAGACTCAACCTGTACAAGGCAAAATGTAATTAATTACGGACATCATGTGGTAACACTTCTAAACGAATGAACATTTTGGACAGAATACATTGGTGGGCAGTAGTGGTGTGGGATGATAGGGGTGGCATGCAGAATACATTGGTGGGCAGTGGTGGTGTGGGATGATAAGGGTGGCATGCAGACTACATTGGTGGGGAGTGTTGGTGTGGGGCGATAGGGGTGGCATGCAAAATAGATTGGTAGGTGGGCAGTGGTGGAGTGGGGTGATAGGGATGGCATGCAGAATACATTGGTGGGCAGTGGTGGTGTGGGGTGATAGATTAGGTGGATAGGCAGCACTGTACCTACCAATATTTGCTGAATGATGCAGCGAGGTAGCAGCTCCGTTATCAAGTCTGTGATCAGCGTCTTCGGTCCAGAAAGTGGTAGTGTCCAGGGAGTGGCTGTGATGACGTCCATGTAGTTCGTCGTTCATAGCATACACACTGGATGACATATACCTAGTTGTTAATGAGAATTATAAAATTGAGCTGCAAGTACAGATGACAGAGGACCTCGCTAATGACCCGTGGGAGCGTGCGTCGCTAGCGATATAGTGCGTACATACTAGACGATAAAACAAATTTGTCGTAATGATGTGTTGTTATCGGCATTATCATTTAAAATATTGTCTAGTGTGTACGCACCATTACAATGCATTGTTACAGGTATACAATGGTCATCTGTTGAATTTCCACTAGATGGCAAAAGAATCTCATCTTAGAAATCGTTACAGAGCCCTCAGAAAAGATAAAATGGAACCTCATGTAAATCACTGTACATCACAAATGTCAGCACTTGACAGTATTATTATTATTATTATTATTATCGTTTATCTATATGGCGCCACAAGTGTTTTGCAGCGCCTTACAAGGTACATAACCAAAAAGTGACTTACAGTAAAATACAATACAATGAAGGACAAGGACATGGATAATATACATTGATACATAGGTGGCCATAACACCCACATAAGCAACAGTAAGAAGTAGATGAACATGAAATAAGGAGAAGCACAAGAGGGTAGAGGGCCCTGCTCGCAAGAGCTTACATTCTCAAGGGGAGGGGCAGACAGATAGGCATGATACAGATGGGGAAGACGGAGGAGGGAGCATGTAGTAGCAAGTTAGGATGAGAGCTGGAAAGCATTAATGAAGTAGTGGGTCTTGAGAGCCTGTTTGAAGGATTGTAGAGAGGTGGAGAATCTGATGGGGAGAGGGAGAGAGTTCCAGAGGTGGGGAGCAGCACGGGCAAAGTCTTGGAGGCGGGAGTGGGAGGAAGTAATAAGTTGGCATGAGAGGCAGTGTGCATTTGTTGAATGAAGAGGGCGAACAGGAAAGTGAAGGGAGATGAGGTCAGAGATGTAAATGGGAGAGGAGTGTGTGAGGGCTTTGTAATCGAGTGTGAGAACCTTGAATTGGGTTCTGAAGGGGAAGGGGAGCCAGTGGAGGGCTTGTATGAGAGGGGAGGCAGATGTAGAGCATTTGGAGAGGAAGATAAGCTCTGCAGCAGCATTAAGGATAGACTGTAGAGGAGAGAGATGGGATTTGGGGAGGCCAGATAGGAGAAGGTTACAGTAATCCAATCTTGAGATGACCAGTGAGTGTATTAAGCTCTTTATTAGCATCCTGGGTGAGAAAGGGTCTGATCCTGGAAATATTTTTAAGATGGAAATGACAGGACTGTGAGAGGTTCTGGATATGTGGTTTAATGGAGAGGGAGGAGTCCAGGATAACTCCAAGACAGCGCACTTTGGGGCTAGAGGAGATAGTTGTGCCATCAATTGATAAAGAAATAGTGGGAGGTGAGGTTATGTGGGAGGGTGGGAAGATGATCATCTCAGTCTTAGACATATTAAGTTTAAGAAATCTCTGGGACATCCAGGAAGATATAGCAGAAAGACAGTTGGACATACGAGTGAGGAGAGAGGTCAGGGGAGAAAAGGTAGAACTGAGTGTCATCAGCATAGAGATGATAATGGAGGTCAAAAGAGCTGATGAGTTCACCTAGAGAGGATGTATAGATGGAGAAAAGGAGTGGTCCAAGAACAGAACCTTGGGGAACACCTACTGTGAGAGGATGTGGGGGGGGGAGATAGGCAATGAGAGGAGACAGAGAAGGATCGATCAGAGAGGTAGGAGGATAGCCAGGAGAGGGCAGTGTCACGTAGACCAAGGGAGTGTAGGATTTGCAGCAGGAGAGAGTGGTCAACAGTGTCAAAAGCAGCAGAAAGGTCAAGGAGAGTGAGTAGAGAGTAGTGGCCTTTGGATTTGGCAGCAAGGAGGTCGTTGCTGACTTTAGTGAGGGCAGTTTCTGTGGAGTGGAGAGAATGGAAGCCAGACTGAAAAGGGTCAAGGAGGGAGTGGGAGGAAAGAAAGCTGGTAAGGCAGTTGTAAACAATACGCTCAAGGAGTTTGGATGCAAAAGGGAGGAGAGACATGGGTCGGTAGTTGGCGAGAGTGTTAGGATCAAGAGTAGGTTTTTTAAGAATGGGGGAGACAAGGGCATGTTTGAATGCAGAAGGGACAGTGCCAGATTGAGGAGGTGGGCAAGATGGGAACAGGCACAGGGAGAGCGGTAGTGTAGGAGATGTGAAGGGATAGGGTCAAGGGGGGAGGTGGAAGGGGGGAGGACTGGATAAGGGCCATGACTTCCTCTCCAGATACAGGGGAGAAGGATGTTAGTGTAGGTAAAATGGAAGGGGATGACCCGGGAAAGGAGGAGGTGTAGTGCTGGGGAACTGGTGGGATATGATATCCTGACATATGTAGTCAATTTTAGATGTGAAGTAGGAAGCAAAGTCAAGTTCAGAGAGCAAGGAGGGAAGGCGAGGAGGGGGTGGGCAGAGGAGGGAGTGCAGGGTGGTGAAGAGACGCTGCGGATTTGAGGACTGGGAGGAGATGAGGTGCTTGAAGTATGACTGTTTAGAGAGGGAAAGGGCAGCACTGTAGGATGAGAGCATAAATTTGAAATGGAGAAAATCTGCCTTAGAGCATGACCTTCTCCACTGTCGCTCGGCAGTTCGGGAACACTTTTGCAGATATCTGGTGCATTTGGAATGCCAGAGTTGAAGCGTGGATCTGCGAGGGTGAGTAGTGATCGCCGGAGCAACAGAGTCCAGAGCAGAAGTAATAGAGGTATTGTTTAGGGAAGAAGCTTGTTCAGGGCAGGAGAGAGAGAGAGCAAAGGAGAGAGAAGCGAGTCAAGTAGGGAAGAAAAGGATACGGTGTCGATAGCCTCAATGTTACGCCTAGTGATAGTGGCCTTGGGAGGTAGAAGGAGAGAGGGATAAGTTAAAAGAGAGAAGGTGATGGTCAGAGAGGGGGAATGGGGAATTGGAATAATCAGAAATATCACAATGGTGAGTAAAGACCAGATCAAGCGAATGCCCACTCACATGGGAGGGTGAGGAGGTCCATTTGGAGACACCAAATGAGGATGTGAGGGTAAGGAGTTTGGAAGCAGAGAGTTCAGTGGGGATATCAATTGGAATATTGAAGTCACCTAAGATAATGGAGGGAAGGTCTGAGGAGAGAAAGTGAGGGAGCCAGGAAGCAAAGTTGTCAAGGAATTTGGAGGGAGAGCCAGGGGGACGGTAAATGATAGCTACTCACAGGTGTACTGGTTGGAAAAGATGTATAGTATGAACTTCAAATGTGGAGAATGTAAGGGATGGTTCAGGAGGTATAAGTTGGTAGGTGTAACCAGGGGATAGAAGGACGCCAACACCACCACCATGGCGACCCCCAGGCTGAGGGGTGTGAAAGAAGGTGAGGCCCCCAGAGGAGAGAGCTGCAGCAGAAGTGGTGTCAGAAGGTGAAATCCTGGTTTCAGTAATGGCTAGGAGATGCAAGTTGTTGGAGATGAAAAGGTCATGGGTGGGAACCAGTTTATTACAGACTGATCTGGCATTCCAGAGTGCACAGAATAAAGTGACAGAGGCCCTGATTCAGAGCCAGATGCACTGACAGAGCGCTCGCTCTGAATCAGGGCCATCCCTCTTAGTTTTTAGAGCGGCCTCCTGGCCGCTCGTATAGCTGTGGGTGACCACCCACAGCTATAGTGAGTGGCCAAAAAGATGGTCGCGATGGTCAAGACCATCGTGACCATCGGGCTTACGATGAGACCCTTGTGGTAGGGTCTTGTTGCCGCAAGCCCTGGAGAGCTTTCGGCTCTATCAGAGCCGAAAGCACTCCCACTGACATCACTCTGTCTGGGCAGCCACGCCTTCGGCATGCCCACCAAAGGGGGCGTGCTGTCACTCACCATCGACAGCAGGCCCCCTTTGTAGCGAGACCCATAGCGACGGCTTGGCCATCGCTATCCGGGTCTCGCGCATGCGCACGATGGAGCCATCTCCCTCGTGCGCATGCGCACTTGGCCAACATCGACCCGCTTGCGAGCGCTCAGAGCTCGCGAGCGGGTCTGAATTAGGCCCAGAGTTTGTGGGAGAGATGTGAATGAGATTTTCAGGATTACTGTAACGAGTATGTGAGATTGATTTTGGGGACCGAGATGAATAGAGTGGAGAGATTGTGCGGTCACCAATGCTGGGAAGGGAACCTTTAGGTGGTGAGTAGGGAGGGGGCTTAACAAGATGTGCATGGAGATGGGATGAGGTGGCATGGAGAGGAGGGTTGGAGGAGGGATTAGCAGTGGGGTAGTAGAACCATGGTGGGCTAGAAGAGAATGCAAGTGTAGTAGTAGGAGAGGAGAGGGAGGAAGGCAGACAGAGGAGGGGAGATAAGGGAAGGAGAAGGTGAAGGAGGCAAGGGGAAAAGGATAAAGGTGGAGGAAAGGCGAAAAGCAGAGGATTAGGTAGACACTGAGTGAGGGTGGAAGAAAACATGGTCATGGTGTGGCAGAGGTGGTTAGGGGGAGGAAAACTGGAAGAAGGAATAAAGTATGAATGTGAGTGACAGTGCAGGAGATTTGCAGAAAATCACCTGAGAATACAATGGAGAAAAGTGGTCTGCACAATAACAAAAGTTTATTATTGAGGGGAGTAAAAGAGGAGATTTAATAGGTGGAGAAAATGAATGTGAAAGACTGTTAGAAGCTAGATTACATGTGGCAGGGCATAGGACTTAGGTAACAAGACATTATTTCTAAGAAGAAAACGGAAATTGGTACAGAATACAGTGGGCTTTGAGGTATGTGTAATCACAGAGCTAGGACAAAGTTTAACAAGTATAATGTTAAGTTCTTACAATGAGCAAGCAGAATACAGTGAATAATGTCCTGGCAATGCTGACATCCGGTGTTTGTATTGAATAAGTAGTATTTTGAGGTCTCATTTCATGATGTTACTTTGTCCAAATGTTGTTCAGATTTCTGGTGAAGTTTGCATGTTATCCTTCTGTTTGACTTCGGTTTAATGGCTGTATAACGGCACAATTATGTTTAAATTGCACTTTTAATTTCGCACTTCTATATTGAGCTTCTACAGCCATGTAAAGGCTCTTAAGTAATGAGACCTAGCATGTGTATGCAATCACTAAAACAACCCCCAATCCCCACCGACTGGATGGGTAGCAATAAATTTAATTAAACAAACAAACAAGAAATACCACAGAGCTAAAATCTGGATCTATACAGCTACAACCTAAGACAAAAAACACAACAACAACAAAAAAAAACATATGCTTGATAAAGTTGCAGCAATGCCTGGTATGGATTTACCTAGTAATCAATAGATTTTTGCAGACAGGAAGATAAAGTTGCAGCAATGCCTGGTATGGATTTACCCAGTAATCAATAGATTTTTGCAGACAGGAAGATAAAGTTGCAGCAATGCCTGGTATGGATTTACCCAGTAATCAATAGATTTTTGCAGACAGGAAGATAAAGTTGCAGCAATGCCTGGTATGGATTTACCCAGTAATCAATAGATTTTTGCAGACAGGAAGATAAAGTTGCAGCAATGCCTGGTATGGATTTACTTGCAGGATGGAAAGAAACAAGGTCACTTCACAATCGATGTCAGCAGAAGATAAAAACTAATAACGGTGGTATACCGGCACAATTATGTTTAAATTGCAGTTTTAATTTCACACTTCTATATTGAGCTTCTAAAGCCAGGCTTCTACAGCCATGTAAAGGCTCTTAAGTATCCATATATCTTTTCTTAAAAGTAAAGCATTTTCTTACAATGCAAGCCTACATCACTCATAGGGATCAATCCAATTCTCTGCGAAGGGTACCAGTTGCCACTGCCACGGCATTAAATGTCAGCAATGGCACTGCATCTTGCACCCTCGTGACCTGCTCTCAGCCTGAAATCACTCATTTTTGCTCGCAGTCCTGTGGGGCTTCAAGCAGTTTATCAGCAAATTCAGGCTGCCGTAATGCGTGGCTGTTACCGCACTGACTTGCACCAGTGAGGGATTTGCAACTAATTCAATTGACCCCTATAGGAATTATTGTTTGTGTTAAGTGCTGTACTCAATAAATACTGCCTCCCACAAATGTAACACACAGCAGCACCCTACTCATACACAACATCCTGTATGGGAATGTAAAACTATAAATCCACTGTGGTCTAGCTACTATGAGCTGTCTTCCTTCAGAAATACTATATATGACCTGCTTCACACAGCTGCATCTTGCGCTTGGCCACTCATGCAGCATAGGACGTATGCAGAGGAGGATGCAAACATGCTTAATGTACACATTTTGAATCTGCACTAGGACAATTGTTTTTTTTTTTTCTAAAGGGAGGACCCTACAGAACATGTCATGACAAATCATGATGTCAACAAGCCCTATAGGCCAAACGATCATCATCACTCGAGCAAACAAGGATGCAGCCATCTCCATTGGAATATGACCGCTGAAGCAAATACCAATGCAGGGAGACGGTAATGTAATCTACCATCTATCTATCTTTTGCCTTATCCTTTGCTATTGAAACAGTACTGCAATACCTGTATACAGACCATTGCACATGCTCCTAGACACCCCGTTGTTCATGCTCTCTCATCAGGACCTCACCCGTCTAGTGCTGCACTGTCATCTGACACCAGCACAGATGGGTGGTTACTGTCACAACAGCAGAAGTGCATTTCCAACTATCTTTCACCCCAGTCAGGGCCTCTCCACTCTCTCATTTAGCACCCTCTACTATATGTATGGTGATCAGAAAGCAGAAGTGAAAGGGGATTCACCTGCCTGGATTCTGTCAACCTACTAAAGGATTAATCGGTGCATTCCTTACAGTGAGTCAAATCGCTATTAAACCAAATCTGTGTCAATTATGCTTGATGTGTATTTTTTACAGCACATTAATAAGGGTAAAAAATATTGACCCTCCTGCTCACTAAGCAGGGTGAAGTTCCGCCGTAAGCAATTAGTATATACCTAATAAATGTGGTTACTACAATGCACTCTGCATTACCAGTTTTGAGACCCAAATATATCTCTACTGCTGATTAATTTCATGTAATATATTTCTTTCAGCAGGACTTTGGGGCTGATTCAGACCCGGACGCTAAGCTGGGTTCGTGGCAAAATATGCATGCGCGAACCAATCTGTGCAATGGGGAAGTGCTCGCTTGAAGCCCGCAGATGGGCCACTCCTTTGAGTGACAGATAGTGCCGTTTGTGGGTGGTAACAGGGGAAAGTCCGGGAAAACGGGGGAGTGGATGTGCGAATGCAGTCGTGTCTGAGCATCAAAGCGCCGTTGTTTGGGCGTGCATAATTAGCATGTCAGTATCATTGTAACTTCACATGGTTGTATTTCAGCCTATCAGCCTACAGTGATCGCAGTGCTTGCGGCGGGGTAGGGTCTACCTTAAGGGCTGCGAGCAGCTCCGATGGCTCTCGATGTTACTGAATTTACTGATGTTACTGATGCATTTGCATATCCGCCCCATGATGGCTGCGAGAGAGAGCAGCTTAGTGTCTGGGTCTATGCACTGAGTGAAAAAACTGTATGGATTTGTTTTTCTGTTTGTTTTTTCCTTGCTACATGAATAACAATTGTCTCTCTGCTAGCTCTTGAGCAATTGCATTGCAACATGTTGCAAGATATTGGTACTAAATGGATACAATGATATCTCCAATAACAGTATGTATGCAGGATAAACCATCTGACAAAATACTCCTTCAAGTATACTAGAATCTATGTAGTTACTGTATGTTTATCTGACATTTTTTCAAAAGTAGAGGGAAGGTTTTTCCGGCATTATTTTCAATAACAAGGGATGTTTTTTGAATGATCAATAATAGATATGTATATATATAAAGTTTTGAATCTAACCACTTACAACAATCGCCTTTTGCCTGTAACAAAAATTGGCAGCAAACTATATTGATTTCTATGTTTGTTTGTAATTATTGGTTGTATTTAAATATTATTGGAGGTTGAAAAATAACCTCTTCCCCCTTATATTCTAAAACCTAAAAAAAATCAAAGTTAAGTTTTAATCTATTCCTACTACTTTAAAAGTGCCTCCAACAAAGAGTCTTCTTTTCTCTTCCTTCTCCTTATTGATACTGTTCTGACTCAGGGGAGCACCACCAACTAAGAATTAGGAAGCAACCACTGCTATTGCTTTGAATCTTATTAAGTTGGTCTTTTACGCATAATGAAATAATATACCCTATTGTAATATTTTTCATATTGACTATATAGTGCCAACCACTTTTTTCGATTGGTCAACTTAGATTGTTTTTTTCTAGTGCGGGTCCCAACCCTTTTGCCCCAGAATCAATTACTGTAGGTTCCCTATGCATTAGTTATTTATACTGAATCAGTATGAAATACAGACTGAGGAGATGCCGACTATCAGTACAGTGACAGCAAGATCCCGATGGTTGGAATCCTGACAGGGGAATGGTGAGTACTGTTACCCTGTCCTATTTACCCCCTAACCCTAGCCCTCTTTTTTGGTATCCTAATACCAACCCTCCCTACCCCGCACCCTAACCCTCCCTGTAAGTACCTAAACCTAACCCTCCCCCCTTAGTGCCTAACCCTCCCCCCTTAGCGCCTAGCCCTAACCTCCCCCGGTGGTGCCTCAACCTACCCCTCCCTCACTGGAGCCTAACTCTAATCTCCACCCTCCCACAGCCTAACCCTAAGTCCCCCCGAGGAATCTAAACATAACCCCCTGGCTAATACTTACCTTGCCCAGGTCTCCTTATGATCGGGATGCCGGCTGCTGGGATTCCGACGTTGGCATCTCCAGTCTTGTTGGGATTCCGATGCCCGTGTTCTCTCGGTGATTGGGATTCCGGAGCCGGGATTTCAGCAGTCAGCATCCCAATCATCTGGATATTAACTGCATTATACCTAGTGCAACTTATGCCTAGTGCAACTTATGCCCTATGGGTCTCTGAACTTAATTTTGTTGAAAGAGGAGTGCACTACTGTGCAGACTCCAGTCTTCTTGTTTCTCCAGGTGGCTTCATGCCCTGTCCCAAGATGGTCAACGAGCTCACTACTGAGCATGTGCAGGGGCCAATTTGTCCTTACTGACTACTGTGTAAGGGTGACATGGTGAGAGACAATAGTCTCCTAATTAGCACCTATGGAGAACCTGGTTATAACTAGAGATGTGTGCGGACCTTGTGTTTTGGGTTTGTTTCTAAATCTTCATCGTGTTTTGGTTTTTGGTTTTGGCAAAACCACCCTTAAATGTTTTGGTTTTAGATTTCTTTAAAATGGATGAATACATCCATAAATATGTCATTTGGACCTGTTTTTGTTCCTATGGTATTATTAATATCAATAAAATTTATTTCCAGTCATTCCCATTACATTTTTTACCATTACCACCATTGTTAAACAACAGAGAAGTTATACACACTATATTTAATTGTTAAGCAGCAGAGTTCTATTAAATATTAAATTATACTTAATTGGCCTCAATCTATTGTTTGTAAATTAAAGACTTTAAAATGTCAAAACACAGAGAAATTTAAGTAAAGAGAAGGGTTATACTGTATATAAATGTATTATCCCACTGTCTGTTTGCATCTGCCCAAAGTTGTAATTAAGGGGCCTATTCATCATCGAAGGCCGTATGGCCTTCAATGATGAAGCATTCAACTCGCTGCAAGGGATACTTAAGTATCCAAATCGCAGCGGGGGAAACGTGACACATTTGAGCAATGACA
This sequence comes from Taudactylus pleione, assembly GCA_031769625.1. NCBI lineage: Eukaryota > Metazoa > Chordata > Amphibia > Anura > Myobatrachidae > Taudactylus > Taudactylus pleione. Next base: position 20,624,674 of record JAUIMM010000197.1, read on the forward strand.
TCATTGCTCTGGTGAGGGGAAAACTGCTCCGAAAAGCAGCTGTCCCCTCGGTTAGTATCAGAGCTACAGATGTAGCTGCATTACTTACCTGCTCCCCATCATCCCGGCTACGCATGCGTGACCTCGGGTCACACATGCACAAAGCCGCCGGGGAGGTAGTGAGGAGGCGGTGGAGGGTTCCTTCCCATAGGAAGAAGCAGGGCTATGAGACCATGCACTGTCTGAAGATGGCGCTTGTTCTTGGAAGCAAACTCTGAAAACTTTCAGTTTTCGGAGCTTGCTGAATACCAAGGGGGTCCTATCGGACCTTTCATGATAAATGGCCCACTAACTTAAATATGCGTTTCTGCATGGTTACCGGGCCATTTATCATTTGATTAATAGGCCCCTAAATAATACAAATAATCCAGAAAAAAATAGCAAATTATTTAGTTATTTGACAGCAGGAAAAGTGGATTTTTCCTTATTAATAGATCTAGTGGTTACAGTGCTAATATTTGCCTTTTAATTGTAGTATTCTTTTGAGTAGAAATGAGAAGGGATCTGTTGTAGCTTTAGTCCTGCTCTCTGCTTAGTGCTATAAGATAGCTTCTCAAACAAGATTTGTACTGGAGGTGAGATCTGAATAAGGTGGAAAAAACCCAACCAATATCTTCACACACTTATAATACCTATTGTTTTTACACTTTAACTTATTCCTATTTAGTTTAATCTATTTTATGGTGAAATATTTATCTTTCACATTGGTACAGAAAGGTTCCTTCTGTTTGCAAAATAGGTGAGGATAGTGGAGACGTATGCAGACTCCTGTGTTTTGGTTCTAAACCACCCTCGTGTCTTGGTTTTGTCAAACTCAAGTACTTTGGTTTGTTTTGGGTTTGGTTTAAAATCCTATAAAAATGTAATAAAAACAGCTAAAGTCATGTAACTGAGACCTGTTTTCATTTCTATAGTATTATTAACATCAACATTAACATTTTGACCACCTCACAGCACCTGAAATCATGAGGAAGGGACTTAAATAAAACCCAAAATATACAAGATCCAGTTTTTAGAGTCAGGACTTGGTTCTACTCGGAACCCCAAAGTCATCTGAACCAGGACTCGGTTCTACTTGGAATCCTAAAGTCATCTGAGACAGGACTCAGTTGTACTCGGAACCCCAAAGTCATATGAGCCATTAACGATTCTACTTGGAACCTCAAAGTCATCTAAGCCAGGACTTAGTTCAAATCGGAACCACAAAGTTTGGGTGTATATTTTTTCTATTTACGTAAGCTAAGTATTAAGGTTTTCTATTAATTTTTTTATACATTACAAGTAGGGATGTGCACCGACTCCTGTATTTGGTTTTGGTTTTGGATCTGTTTCGATTCATGTTTTGGATCTGGATTTGGTTTTGCAATACCGCCCCTTGCATTTTTTGGTTTTGGATCTGTATTTGTTTTTAAAAAGTTATAAAAACTGCTAAAATCACATAATTTTGGCTTTTTTTGTTCCTACAGTATTATTAACCTCAATAACATTAATTTCCACTCATTTACAGTCAATTTTGACCACCTCACAGCTCACAATATTGTTTTCATCTGGTTAAGGCCCAAAAAATGCACCAAGCTAGCTGGCTGACTAAGCTAAGCGACAGCAGTGGGTGGCGCAAACACGTGGCAGTTCAACTTCCAACATGGCACATAAGGAAACATATGTTTTCATTAATCATGAGGCCTAAGGGAGTTGGAGTATGTATGTAGTTGAAGGCAGGGACAGGAAGGTTTGATTGGTAGTAAATTTAATTACATTTTTTGATTCCGAAGCAAATTTATAAGGGAGGAGGGGAGCATGGGTGAACAATATGTCCCATGTTTTGCCCACAAAATTAACTTGATGGTTCAGAATATATTTTTTTTTAATTAAAAGGGTATGCAGGAGATGCTGTCTGTGGTCATAAACATTTCTGGACATTTTTGGCATTCAGCAACCGCATGTCAAAGATTGCAGCAGCAGTGGCAGTTCAACTTCCAACATGGTACATCAGGAAACACATGTTTTTATTATTCAAGAGGCCTAAGTGAGTTGGAGTATGTATGTAGTTGAAAGCAGGGAAAGGAAGATTTGATTAGTAGTAAGTTTGATTGAATTTTTTGATTCCAAAGCAAATTTATGAGGGAGGAGGGGAGGGGAGAAGGTGGGGCATTTACAAAAATGATTGAAATCATTCACATCAGTCCTTGCCCCAGAAGAATCCATGAGCACTATGCTGCTGCTGCTGCTGCTGCTGGGAGTGGATTTTCATCCCAGAAGGTGATCAGGAAGACTATTAGTAGTACTTTAAAAAACACTTGACTGTTAAACAATCCTTTGCAAGGTGGAGCAAGTATGACAGCAGTCGCCCAGTTGCATAGCGGATCACTGATGCCATAACATCTATGCTGGTATTAGATGTGTGTCCAATAACCATCAATAATGCAGTGGGTTTTAAACAGTTAATTGAGGTCCTATGTCCCTGCTACCAAATCCCATCAAGATTACACTTCACTAGAAAAGCAATTCCCAACCTGTACAGGGACATTAAAAAAAAACTTAATTAGTGGCCTTCAAAATGCCGTGGTATAGTACCTACTGTCCACTTAACCACAATGTTGGTAAGCAAATTGTCAGCTCAAGTGGCACAAGATGCAGCGATGCCTTCTCCTTCAGTTTCTCCAGCAAGTGCATCTGACAAGAAAAAACAAAACTTTCCAAAAATATCCACTGGTGATGCAGGTGAGTCAACACAAAACACAAAAACTTTTTGGATGCATGCGCTGCAGATGACATAATAGGGAGGAGATTCCTAGATGGTTAAGGTTCCTACCTCTACTTACTCTGGCTTTACAAAGGGTACAGATGACTTGACAATTATTGTGTGGATTTGGGTAGAAATAATTCCACACATAAGAAGTGGATTTTTTATTCTTGTGCCCAGGCATGACAGTGGGATTTTCCTTATCAAGGGCAATACCTGTTTCTTCCACTGGTGCCTGATTTACACAAACAACATCCTCATCAACAACATCCTTATTAGCGTCAGCTACACAAAACATCATGGTGCACTTTCATCCTCAATTTTTATGTCAGCATGTCACTTGTGCTTACATCATTATAAGAGACAGAACCACCAGTCATAAATAAAGGCCTTAGCCTTTCCTTGCCACTTGATATGGTGAAAGGTATATTGCTAATTTTGTCTTTCTGCAGCTAACTTTCCCTCTGATGTTTTTTTCTTTACCACTGTAAAAGATTGGTTCTTGATTTTAGATGCCCTGACTTAAGCCGTGTATGCCCTTGGGCATCGGCTTTAGTAGATGATGTAGATGGACTAGTATCGTCATGACTGGTGGCACTGGCAGGAGCTCCAGCACTAGTATGTGGTTCCTGCTCTCCTATCAACTGATCATTCTCCATATAAACAAACACGAATGAAGTGGGGTACAGCACACATGTGAGTATGTACCAATTTTAAATATTACACTGCGATATCAATGACCTACAGTGTCACAAGATTATTTATGAATAACAAATGAATAACACACTGCATTGCCACTTACTGTAGTGTTACAAGATTATGTATGAATAAGAAAAGAATAACACATTGCACTGCCACTTACAGTGTCACAAGATTATTTATGAATAAGAATAACACACTGTGCTGCCACTTAGTGTTACAAGATTATTTATGAATAAGAATAACACACTGCGCTACCACTTACAGTTTCACAATATTTTTTATGAATAAGAAAAGAATAACACACTGCGCTAGCACATACAGTGTCACAAGATTTTTTATGGGTAAAACACTGCGATACCACTTTCTGTAGTGTCATAATATTTTTTATAAGAAAAGAATAACACAATGTGCTACCACTTACAGTGTCACAATATTTTTTATGAATAAGAATAATAGTGTCACAATACATGGACAATAAACTGCGGTGTGGCCGGCAGTGTCACCAAACAATAATAGTGCAGCTAGGTTGCTAACACACACACACACAAAAAGCACTTTTCTTTTTTTTGATACAGGGGAAGAGCACCACTGAATGAGGAAACAGCCCCTTGATGAACAACACAGACAGCACCCCTTCTTTATGAACAAAGCACCCCTGCTGAGTGCGGACAGACCACCTGCAGAGTCACAAATACGTGGACGATAAACAGCGGCAGTGTCACCGAACAATAATAGCACAGCTAAGTTGCTAACGCACACACACACACACACAAAATAAAGTACTTTTATTGTTTTTTACACTGGGGAAGAGCACCCCTAATTGACAGAGCACCCCCCCCCCTGGAGAACACAGCACCCCTTTATGGACTGCAGCCCTAGCCCTGATGGACAGGACAACAAGACAGCAGCAGCCACAGTTAATTGACAGGACAAATGACACAGCAGCTGCAGCACCCACTGAAGGAAGCCCCTCTTTATATACTGCAGCCTAAGCCCCTTTATGGACAACACAGCAGCTGCCTTCAGCCCAAGACCCCGACTGGACACATACACTGAGTGACTGACTACATCTGCTAGCTTCTCTCTCCACAGCTAGAGTGAAAGTGGCTAATGATCGCGGGGACCTTTATATAATCCAAACCCCGCGAGAATCCGAAGGCGGGAGGATGATGCGTTTTGCCTCATTTTTGCATCCGAGTCAGGTGGGAAAACCCAAGCCAGACTCGGATCTCGCCTCGGAACATGAATTTTTGGGTGGGTCCGGTTCTCAGAGAAGAAGACCCGCTCATCTCTAATTACAAGTGTGTGAAATTTTGTTTATCTTGCAACCTGAACTAACAATGTACAGTATGTATGATAATCACTGGTATCCCACCCAAGATAACTGGTTCTAAAGTTATTGAAATTTATGTCATTTGTGTTATTCTCTGGCACAATTCAGGTGTCTGTCCTGCCGAAATCACACATACTGTAGTATCCTCAATTTAAATTACGCCACACAGTAGCACAATCTTATTTAAATTACACCGCACATAGGGCCTGATTCAGACCCGGTCGCAAGTGCTGAGCACTCGCAACCAGGTCGATAGTGGCCCAGAGTGCATGCACACGACGGACCCAGCTCCGTCGTGCACATGCGCGAGACCCGGATAGCGACGGGCAATCTTCCACTCCGGGTCTCGTACCAAACGGGGTGTGCTGTCGATGTTGAGTGACAGCACGCCCACTTTGGTGGGTGGACCGGGGGGGTGGCTGCCCAGACAGAGGCATTCCCATTAGAATGCCTACCGTCTGGGGGCGGCCCCACTGACATCACAAGTGATGTCAGTGGGAGAGCTTTCGGCTCTGTTTGAGCCGAAAGCTCTCTGGGGCTTGCGGCAACAAGACCCTACCACAAGGGTCTTGTCGCAAGCCTGATGGTCGCGATGGTCTTGACCATCGTGACCATCTTCCTGGCCGCTCGCTATAGCTGTGGGTGGTCACCCACAGCTATGCGAGTGGCCAGGAGGCCGTTCTAAAAAAAAAAAAGACCGGCCCTGATTCAGAGCGAGCGCTCTATCAGAGCGTCCACCTCTGAATCAGGGCCATAGTACTTCTGATTCACATTACACCACATAGTAGTGTCTCTTGTTCACAATACGACACACAGTAGTGCCCCTTATAAACATAATGCCCACAGTAGTAGTTACCCTGTAGTAGTGCCCCTTATGCAGTGCCCCAGTAGTAGTGCCCCTTATGCAGTGCCCCCAGTAGTAATGTCCCTTATGCAGTGCCCCAGTAGTAGTGCCTCTTTTGCAGGTGCCCCCAGTAGTGCCCCATATGCAGTGCCCCAGTAGTGCTCCTTACGCAGTGCCCTAGTATTAGTGCCCCTTAAGCAGTGCCCCAGTATTAGTGTCCCTTAAGCAGTCCCCCCAGTACTAGTGCCCCTTATGCAGTGCCCGTAGTTCACCTTATGCAGTGTCCCCAGTAGTAGTGCCCATAGTGCCCCTTATGCAGTGCCCCCAGTATTAGTGCCCCCAGTAGTGCCCCTTATGCAGTTCCTCCTGTAGTAGTGCCCCTTATGCAGTGCCCCCAGTCAGGCGCGTGGGCCCGGGTGAAGAAGGGGGCATGGCCTAATTGCGGGAGGCATGGTCACACCCCCTTAGGGGAAAAAATTTTAAAAAAATTTACAGCGGCACTGAGCACTGGGGAGGGGGCTACTATGAGCCCCTTAGCCTAGTGCATAGCCAGTGGAGGGTGCGATCAGTGTGATTGCTCCCCCCATAGGTATAGGAAACTGCTGCGGCTGCTACTTAGCAGTACATCCTGTACACCCTGCACCTCCATCCCTGACTCCTGTACACTCTACACCTCCATCCCAGACCTATATATCTCCAGCACCATTCCCCCTATGTGTCTAAAACACAATCCCTCTTTGTGTCTTCAATACCAACGCACCTGTGTGTCTCCAGCACCTTCCCTATTGTGTCTCTACAGAACCATTCCCCTGTGTGTCTCCAGCACCACCCCTCCTATATGTCTCCAGCACCACCCCTCCTATATGTCTCCAGCACCACCCCTCCTATCTGTCTCCAGCACTACCCCTTCTATATGTCTCCAGCACCATTCCCCCTATTTGTCTCCAGCACCATTCCTCCTATTTGTCTCCAGCACCACCCCTCCAATATGTCTCCAGCACCACCCCTCCTATCTGTCTCCAGCACCACCCCTCCTATATGTCTCCAGCACCACCCCTCCTATCTGTCTCCAGCACTACCCCTTCTATATGTCTCCAGCACCATTCCCCCTATTTGTCTCCAGCACCATTCCCCCTGTGTGCCTCCAGCACCATTCCCCTGTGTGTCTCCAACACCATCCCTCCTATATGTCTCCAGCACCATTCCCCCTATTTGTTTCCAACACCATTCCCCTGTGTGTCTAAAGCACAATCCCCCTGTGTGTCTCCAGTACCAAACCACCTGTCTATCCAGCAACATCCACCCTGTGTGTTTCCAACACTATCCGCCCTGTGCGTCCCCAGCATCATCTCCCTTGTGTGTCTCCAGTAGCAACCAGAGGAAGTGAGTTGGTGCAAATAATTTACTTGCATTTCAAATATCAGATGCTTTTAGATGGGCATAGAATATATCTGCAGTGTCTAGTATCTAGACTGTGCATTATGCAATTTATGGGAAAACAAGCACGGTGTGGCAACAATACTTTTTTACATTCATGAACAAATAATGGTTTGAGTGCACCTGACATCTTGTGATCTGAAGAATGATCATGAGAATGCAGCCAATCAGTTCTCTAGGATTCCGTGCCTCCCTGTTGTTACTGGTTCCTGGCTAATTGATATGGGCTGTGTCGAAATATCAGTTCAGCACAAAAGTGGTTACTCCTTCTGATGCAATTTAAATATATTGGTCTTTCAACAGTCAGATGGTCTTATTTGATTAATAACCTGTTTATTTCAACAGCAAAAATTATATAATCAGATATGATTTACAATAATAATCGTCAGCACTGACGTCCTCCACATCACTTGTCTGGGTTTACACTTGCGAGTCCAAAGTGATGTGAAATGACAGCGGTGCCTACACTCCAGGAACAATAATGAGAGGTAAATATTGAAAGCCCCTCATGCCTCAGCAAGGTCACTGGTTCCTATTTAAGTGACAGGCTGCGTTCAAAAAAAATTTATTCAGCCCATAAATATTTCACCAGAATTTAAATGGGAACCTAAACAACATCTACATACATAATAAGTAGAAAACAAGGAAATTTTCAATATTTGAAAGTGTTTATTATATCACAACCTTCAGGAATTAAGTGGAATCATATAAAAAAAAACCTTTACATATCCATAGTCTTGTTTAAAAAAAGGCACAAAGTATCAGGATCACATTTTAAGGACTGGTGAATTAAGCAAGGCCATAATCAACAGCTCCCAAGTCGTTCTCAGCATAGAGTTTGAAGAAGGTTACGAGAACATCAGGTTCAGTAAAGGTCTCCTTCACGGCTGGGTCCTGCTGCATTAAGTTATACCAGGCATTGATGTGCGGGGTCTTCTCCAAATATCTACAGAGGGAAGGAAAATATTTATTTGTAACCATTTCCATAAAAAGGTCTACACCCCCTCCCACCTTACACGCAAAGGGCTGCAATCTAATAAGTGTTGTTGTTTTTTCTACAATCTGCTACTATTTTTTTGTTTCTTTATTGATCAGTTACTGTATATAAGTATTATAGTTTATCAAAGCAATATGGAATCTACATAAAGCTATTATAGAATTCATAGTGTTGAGATCCCCACTTGTTCTAGTTGTCTAATATAAATTTAGGAAATCATTGATTAATAAACGTAGTAAGCTCTACCCAAGAGATTTGAAAGCTTACATTTGTATTTAAAGACAAATATTATTATAATTATAATTATTATTATTATTATTATTATTATTATTATTATTATTATTATTATTATCCTTTATTAATATGGCATCACAAAGGTTCTGCAGCGCCTTACACAGTACATAAATGAGCACACAAGAAAAACAGTTAATAGTAATACAAAACAATCTAGGACAAGGACATGGTTTATACACATAGCTTAGCTGCATAACACAAGCAGCAGGGCCTCAGAAACCAAATGTTGGGTGCCAATTGGGGAGTTAGGAGTAAATGATACTATAAGTAGGGATAGGAGAAGCACGTGAGGGATGAGGGCCCTGCTCGTGAGAGCTTACATTCTAAAGGGGAGGGGCAGACAGACAGGGGTGACTCAGATGGGGTAGATAGTGAGGAAGAAGCAGTGGGTTAGGATATGTGCTGCGGAATGTGTGTGTTTAAGATGACCTGATGTTGCTGTATCCGGGCCCAGAATTTCTCTTGGCAGCCCTGGAGGTGACAGGCAGAACCAGGAGGGAATAGGGCTTAGTGGTGGGGTAGCAAGGCCATGGAGGGAGGGAGGTGGTGAGAGTGGAGGAACAGGAAAGGTGGGGGAAAGAAGCAGAGGGTTGGAAAGCAGACTGATGAGAGCAAAAAGGGGGAACAGCAAGTGGAGAAGACAAGAGGGGGAGGATGGGGGTGGATAAAGTAGAGGATTATGTGGACATTGAATATGGGGGTGTTTGAAGAAAGGGTGCTCATGCTGTGGACGAGGTAATAAGCTAGATGAAAACTGGAGATGAGGCTGTGTGATATAGAGACAGTGTGATATAGAGAGAGTGTGATGTAGAGACAGTGTGGATTAAAGTTGTTAAATGTTCAAAAATGCAGGTAAAAATACAGTATATGCATAGGCCCAATGTCTACACAGTCTACAACTGATTCATTACATTGTGACAAATTCAAGTACAGTAATTGTAAAGATATATTATGTTTAGTATCCTCTTACTCTTTAACATCAAAAACAATGAACCGCTCAAATCAGGGCCAGATCATGTAGTCAGTCATAGGCACCGAGTTCCCAGTGAAGTATGGGGTCTTCCTTTTAGCGAAACCGCTGAAAATAAATCAGATACACAAGTTGGGGAGTCAGGATTACACAAATGTTTATCCACAATGTTCAAGTCAGAGATGCTACATAATTCATATATCAATAACTACATTATAGTAGAAAGTATCAGATTTAAACAATAGGACGTATTACAGGTTGAGTGTCCCATATCCAAATATTATATAAAATTACCTTCAGGCTGTATGTATAAGGTGTATATGAAACATAATGAATTTCATGTATGTACACAAACTTTTTTTGATGCACAAAATTATTAAAAATATTGTATAAAATTACCTGCAGGCTGTGTGTATAAGGTGTATTAAAAACATAAATACATTCTGTGTATAGATTTGGGTACCATTACCAAGATATATCATTATGGTATGCAATTATTCCAAAATACGGAATATTCCAATATCCAAAATACCCCTGGTCCCAAGCATTTTGGATATGGGAGACCCAACCTGTATCTATATTTTCCTATGTTTACTACAGTGAGCATTCTTAATGACAAGACCACACAGGATAGCACATAACCTACCTATTGTCACCTACCGTACCTATTGTGTATTTAGCCCTCTGGAAGTAAACATCATAAACCTGCCTTCTGAGGTCACAATTACATTTATGGCTACTGTATATACTATACTCAGAATTATTATAGCCATTAAAAAAAGCAAGTTTTAGGAGAATCAGAGCTGGGAAGACCAGAGGATGAGGGAGTCCTGTACTCCCCCAGCCACAAAGCCCATATGTCCAGAAGAGAGAGAGTGGGGCAGCCTGCAGTGAGAGGGATACATACAGCTTGTCAATGATCAACATTCCAACAAGCAGAATGGGTCCCCTGGAAGGCAGGAGTCATGATGTTGGCAAGTTTAATAGGACACTTTAAGCATTTTGACACTGATTCAGAGTGTCGAAGTTGAATAATTGAGTGAGACAAGTTCAGTTTAAAATTTAATCTCAGCGACGCCATCTTGCGAATGGCCGCAAGACTCCATTTTGGAAATGAGATCACAAAACACCATTTTTTGTGGTCAGCATTAATTCAAGTTATAACCCAGGAGCTAAGAACGGATGGCAATGTTTTTGTTAACCTACCAAGGGCAACGGGAAAAACCAGCTTTCTAAGTAGAAGTAAATAAGAAGAGACAATGGGTATTTTTACATACAAATTGGGAATCCCTGGATGCAGATAAAGTATAGTTGTGGCAATTGTAATATAATATCTACACAATTGGATTTGCCTGAATCCTAGACAAGATGGCTCCAAATCCCACAGTTTGAGGTGATAATACATTTGCACTTCACACAAGAGTCTGTGAGAACAAAAGAGGTTTTGTTTTCCTTTGAACACAGCAGGTGGGGGCCTGCTGACAGAGGGCATGTAGAATTACAACTCTCAGCCATCCACACTGCTGGATGTTCACTTCGTGTATGAGAGATTATGCACTTAAATCTCACCCATTAATAACTAGCGTCCTTATACCAAACCCCGAATACCCACACACTACATATTCGCACATAAGGTTCCATAAGCATCAAATTGTATGATTCAAGTTGGTTAAGTTAGTTTAAATGCTAAGAAATAAAGATATTTGTTAACTAAGGAATTATACAAGATAAACATGTAATTCTTGGAGTTGTTCTGATGCATACTCTTTCCACAGTTTTCCGGTGCTATCGGTGAGGAGATCGCATTATGCATTCTCGAGTTATGGACCGCAGAACCTACAAGCAACCAAAATGTATATTTTAGATTCAACTGTTAGGATGCTAAAGGAGGCGTTACCAGAAAGACCCCGGCTGTTAGAGGCAGGAAAAGTCTATTTGAAACAAACCTGTTAAATGTGTCATTACATATGCTTCTCCTCTGGGAACCAATGAGATCAGCAGGAAGTTCTCCCTTTGTCCTGTTTCAGTCTGGGGGGGAATAAATACACATGTCCAAACACTGGTTTGCCTGTTCATGCTGAATTTTGGGTGAACTGAGGATATCTAGTCAGAAGTCTATCTCTGGGTCCAGAGGCGCAGCGTATGTATAACCGTACTTGGTCTGTATTATTTCCTTTTACGCCTAAATTATGTATGTATAGATTGCGTGTAACTGACTGTACTTTTACCTGAATAATACTTGTGCGTTGGAACCACAGATTCCACTCCTGTCTTTATTTGCGGTCATACTGCGTACGCAATTAGCGTTGTGTTTAGAGGTTTATAGGCAGGTTTTGTCTTAGAGGTTCTAGGCAGGTGAATCTTAGAGGTTTATAGGCCGGAATGTATTAAAAGGTTTATTGACAAATTCAACAGTGGGGGCTCATCGGTTTATCACACTATCTGATACACGATAACACTCGGTCAGTCCTCTCTCAGCAAAAGGGTGGAGGCGCCTTTTGAAAGACGCATTAGTCTTTCATTACCACAGTGTTGCTGAGAGCGTACTGCTGGTTATTGTGTAGAGGAAGCGGTGATCAGAATCCAGGGACAAGAGAGAAAAAAAAAAGTGTTGTTTTTCTCTGTTGATAGAACCTTACCTTTAGAGGGGTGCCGCAATATTGAGTATGCGGCTGAGATGCATTTTTGCGTATGCAGTTAAAAAGTCATTATACGCTTGTGTGGTAGTCGCATAATTGTGTATGCGGCCGGTCGCACAATAAGCGTATACGCACTTCCGGTTCTGCTGCCACGTGTTTGAACAAAGCCATTAAGGTTTACATTTTTTTCTATCTACCAATATCTGGGTTAAACGTTTATTTTCTGCGCAGAGAAAAAGTGTGTAACAGTGAGTATGTGTTGGACAGTTAAGGGTATCATATGATCCTTAAGGGCTAGGTGCAAGGGCTAGCCTAGCCGCTCGGTAAGCAGCTTACCATTCAGTACACAGAGCAGGTGTATGGTTTGTTATTTTTGTTAGGGACCGGCTCTCAGTGTGACTGCAGTGTTCAATAAAATTTGAGCATTGTAGTTGAGCCGCACTAGGTGTGATTGTGAGCTGAGAGATAATAGGTGAGCGTGGCGCATCTAGCAATTTCGTCCGTAGGTGAGCGTGGTGCATCTAGAAATTTCGTCCGTAGGTGAGCATGGCGCATCTAGAAATTTCGTCCGTAGGTGAGCGTGGCGCATCTAGAAATTTCGTCCGTAGGTAAGTGAAAGTATCTTGATTGTCTTTCACCAGTTTAAATTTTTATTGAAAAGCATAGGAGTTGTCTCAGAATGGGAGCCACGCAAACAGTAGAAATGTTAGGCAATGATGTGCTGCTAATGGAGGTGGATCAGCCCGTCGTATTATGCATACTATATATGGTTTAATATGACGAGAAAGAGTGTTAGACCGTTTCCCAGAACTGGTAGTTTTGATAAAAATGTGTTATATAATGTCCAGGATCACATCAGTATGGTGCGATCCCTAGAGAAAAAGATTAAGTATTTTGAATGTTTAAAAAATATGGCAGCATGAAGGGGATGCTTGGCTTAAAAATGTGCAAACGACGCAAACTAGCGTTGCGAACGCATTGCCAGAAAATACATCCACGACGCTGAGATGCAATACGGGCGAGCCGCAAATTGGCGCGCACGTGCGGCAAAGTAGCGTCGTGGAGAGTATTGCCAGCAGTTCACGCTCACCTCCCCCACCTTATGTGGATGGAGGTGCAAGTACGGTTACCAAAAATACCAATAAAAATGTAACAAGCAACTTGTACCCTCTCTTAAGCAACCATAAAGAAAGTGTTTATGATATGGATGATGAGCCTATTGTAATGTCTGCCATTTCCCATGCTGTGCAAATGATAGATGCTGCATCACCACAATCACGGGTGGTGCCGCCATCTCCATCGGTAACAGCAAGGGAAGTGTTAATACACTCGGCACCCATTGAGGAAGTTGTTAATACCATACGTAGCAGCAGCAGATTAAACCCCCAGCCAGGTAATCAGGTCAGAGGTAGCAGCGCTGCCGGTCTGCATCCCATTCGGACAATAACTGTTCCGAATGGAAATGCAGATGCAAACGGTATAGTGCCCATGAGGGAAGTAGTAATGCATTGTCCATGGACAAGAGCAGAACTGAATTCCATCATAAATGATTTCCCCAATCCCAAAAAGGAACTAGCCAAATGTCAAAGATTTTTGAGAAATTTGGGTAGTTCTCATGAGCCCACTAATAAAGATTGGCGTGTGGTGTTAAGGGCCTGTCTGCCACACAATACCGACGTGACAAAATTTATCACGGACTGTGTATTGGATGGAGACATTCCCTTAACACACCAAGTAAACCAAGGTAACATTTCCCGCATTGTGACTCAATTGGGTGTATATTTTCCAGTAGTAGTTAACTGGAACAAAATCTTCACAATTAAGCAAAATGAGAGTGAAACTGCAGAAGACTATTGCGACCGGGCTCTGCAGGCTATCGCCCAGTACACTGGGATAGAAGATATTAAAGATAGCACTCACCACAGGGGAATGATAGTCACGGTACTCATGGATGGTCTGAAAGACGATTTAAAGATTCGGGTTCAGACCTCACAACCTGGCTGGAGGGGACTTACAATAGATAACCTCATAGAGTCTGCCATAGAACATGATAAAAACATCTCCAAAAAGAGAGAGACCCAGAGCGAAAAACTAATGGCTGTCAGTATACAAGCTCTGGAAGGAATGACAATAACATCACAGCCAACCTACACACCTGCACCCACACACACACCGGCACCTGAACAGTTACACGTCCTCACCAATCCCACACCACAGCAAACACATCCTTACCCCACATATCATACACAACCACAGGTCCCATACTCATATCCCCCGCAATATCCTTACCCTCCCTATCCTTACCCATACCCACCACCTTTCTCTCTTGCTCAAATCCCACAACAATCTTTTCATCCACCCCGTTCAAAATTATGTTTTAACTGTCACCAAGTGGGACACATAAGTAAGTACTGCAAAGCGAAGAACACCACACAGGAACACTAGTTTCCCATGAGTTCATAGGTAACCCCAGTATCTTCTCCCAGGCCTTATATGACTGTTTATAATTATTTCAACCTATCAATGGATCTGTTCTAATGTAATATGTGGATGATTTATTGTTGTATTTTGGGTCATGTTTAAATGATATTAAACTGTTGTGCTTTATCTCCCACTCATAGGACACAAGGTTGCTAAGGATAAACGGCAGCCATGCCAGGCTGAGGTCGACTACTCGGAAAACTATCCAACCCAGCGGCACAGGCATTATTTAGAGCAGTAGCTATTAATAACAAGATTTAATTGCAAGAACCTGTATGCAGATACTATATCCCTAGAATTATTAAAAGTGATAGGGGGACTTATTTTACAGGTGACGTTTTCAAGAACATGCGTAAGATGATGGGTAACAACACTAAGATTATCCCAGACTGTCTTTTCCTTTATTTGCCCCCGTTTGAGATACTGTCCAAACAGGCAGCCTCATGTGAAAAATTGATAATGAGGTTACTGTGCAGGGTCTCACAAAGATGAATGAGAATAACCGAAATTGAAAGTGTTATTAACTAACATGTCTAATGCAACCTGTCATGATGTCAAATCTGGAAGAATTTGTTATGATCCAAATTTTTTTTAGCTCAGGTTGTTTGACTGATCGGTGGAAAGGTCCGTATCTGACGATACAGCATCCTCAAAGGGTGGCTGGGGAAGATACGTGGATCCATTCCGCTCACTATAGGGAGGTTAACCAACCGGTGGAGATACAAGGCAGAGACAAGGCCGATAACGTGGACCTGTCGATTGCGAGCTTGTGCCGGAAGGATTAAAAAGGTGACGGTGAGATATCTGAGCTAAAGAAATGTGTAGATCAGTGCTTCAAGCAATGGAGTGGTCTGCTGTGGTCATCCTAGTTCTTTTTTTTTTCCAGAGTTTTATTTATATTTTTTGTCATGATGATCTGTTTGGGGATGCTCGGTGTCTGTGATGGGGGACCAATAAAGGAGATGTGAGCTGATGGCGGAGCTGATGGAGTGGAGTCAGGAGGAGGAGTGCTATACCAAATCAGGGGAGTGCCGGTCCAATTTCAGTACAGTAAATTGTTGTGAAAATGTGAATAATAATAATAAGGAAGAACTGTATTTCAATCCTGAGTTATGACGTAGTGTATAACAATGTAGCCTGAGTTTGAGTGGTCGTGCATGGATATAATGTTTTAAGTCATCTTAGGCAATGCAGTCCCAACCCCTTCCAAGGCTCTCCTTATAGGATAGGTGCATCCCCACATCTTTCCCATGATCCCTTAAGGATCCGCGGTGTGCGTATAAGGGCAGTTTTATGTCCCTCCCGGAGACGCATTATCTAAATGGTTCAAATGACCATACTGTGTCATACCATAATAACATTGAATGGTATATTCTCATGCATGGCTAAACAGATTCAAATAGCAGATTGTGATAGCATGTTGTTTGCTATCAAAGGGTGGACTGTCGAAGTTGAATAATTGAGTGAGACAAGTTCAGTTTAAAATTTAATCGCAGCGACGCCATCTTGCGAATGGCCGCAAGACTCCATTTTGGAAATGAGATCACAAGACACCATTTTTTGTGGTCAGCATTAATTCGAGTTATAACCCAGGAGCTAAGAACAGATGGCAATGTTTTTGTTAACCTACCAAGGGCAACGGGAAAAACCAGCTTTCTAAGTAGAAGTAAATAAGAAGAGACAATGGGTATTTTTACATACAAATTGGGAATCCCTGGATGCAGATAAAGTATAGTTGTGGCAATTGTAATATAATATCTACACAATTGGATTTGCCTGAATTCTAGACAAGATGGCTCCAAATCCCACAGTTTGAGGTGATAATACATTTGCACTTCACACAAGAGTCTGTGAGAACAAAAGAGGTTTTGTTTTCCTTTGAACACAGCAGGTGGGGGCCTGCTGACAGAGGGCATGTAGAATTACAACTCTCAGCCATCCACACTGCTGGATGTTCACTTCGTGTATGAGAGATTATGCACTTAAATCTCACCCATTAATAACTAGCGTCCTTATACCAAACCCCGAATACCCACACACTACATATTCGCACATAAGGTTCCATAAGCATCAAATTGTATGATTCAAGTTGGTTAAGTTAGTTTAAATGCTAAGAAATAAAGATATTTGTTAACTAAGGAATTATACAAGATAAACATGTAATTCTTGGAGTTGTTCTGATGCATTCTCTTTCCACAGTTTTCCGGTGCTATCGGTGAGGAGATCGCATTATGCATTCTCGAGTTATGGACCGCAGAACCTACAAGCAACCAAAATGTATATTTTAGATTCAACTGTTAGGATGCTAAAGGAGGCGTTACCAGAAAGACCCCGGCTGTTAGAGGCAGGGAAAGTCTATTTGAAACAAACCTGTTAAATGTGTCATTACATATGCTTCTCCTCTGGGAACCAATGAGATCAGCAGGAAGTTCTCCCTTTGTCCTGTTTCAGTCTGGGGGGGAATAAATACACGTGTCCAAACACTGGTTTGCCAGTTCATGCTGAATTTTGGGTGAACTGAGGATATCTAGTCAGAAGTCTATCTCTGGGTCCAGAGGCGCAGCGTATGTATAACCGTACTTGATCTGTATTATTTCCTTTTACGCCTAAATTATGTATGTATAGATTGCGTGTAACTGACTGTACTTTTACCTGAATAATACTTGTGCGTTGGAACCACAGATTCCACTCCTGTCTTTATTTGCGGTCATACTGCGTACGCAATTAGCGTTGTGTTTAGAGGTTTATAGGCAGGTTTTGTCTTAGAGGTTCTAGGCAGGTGAATCTTAGAGGTTTATAGGCAGGAATGTATTAAAAGGTTTATTGACAAATTCAACAAGAGTTGTAGGCGATTGCTGTCGCATTTGCCATTTTCATAGCTATGGATGTGCGAAGAAATGCTAATGCAACAGCGTCCGGGAATTGTACTTAGACGCCCACCTGAGCCATCGCAACTGTCTGCAACTGCGTACACATACGCAGCATCACACACAGATCAGGCAAACATTGACTCCTCTTGTGTACATGTTCGCAGATGCAGGATGGGACACACCCCTGAAACGGTGGAGACACACCTGCATTTTTAGCCAACACTCCCCGTTACCTTCCCAAAATTGTCAATGCCTGTCACTCACACTGCAAATTAATACTCGCAGTGTACATCTACAGTAATGTACCTTGTCATATGCGCAGTGGCATAAAAGATCGCTCCATTTGCAAAAACATTGACATAGCGTACAACTCTGAATCAGGACCTTTATGACACTAGCAGTGCAACTGTGAGCAGGATGGTCATTCATCATCTTTACAGTTATCTATCTATCAGAGCCAAAATCACTCCCACTGACATCACTAGTGATGTCTGTGGGGCCGGCTTCAGACGGTAGGCGTTCCCATGGGAACGCCTCCGTCTGGCAGGCACGCCCCCGGCACGCCCACCAAAGGGGGCATGCTGTCAATCAACATCGACAGCACGCCCCCTTTGGTGCGAGACCCGGAGCGATGGAAAGCCCGTCGCTCCCCGGGTCTCGCGCATGCGCACGACGGAGCTCCCTCTGTCGTGCGCATGCGCAGTGGGGAACATCGACCCGCTTGCGAGCGTACTGCTGCTCGCGAGCGGGTCTGAATGACCCCCAATGTGAGCAATTCTTACTGTGACTCAGTGATGGCAATACGATTATACCAGTTATACCCCTTTCAGACATACGACCTGGGAAATTTCCTGCTCAGACCCAGGAATTTCCCCTGTGTAAAATCCCGGGTATTTGGTGGAGACCCCCCTTTCACACTACATAGTCTACCTGGGAAATTCCCGGGTAGACCCCTTTCAGACACAAGCCGGGTATTTCTGTTTTATACACACTGGATGTCTGATAATACCTAGTGTTGTAGGTGCTTATAGAAAGTGAGATGCCTGAGCCTGCAGTGTGACAGACATTTATCCCACGCTGCTGCCGTAGCTTCCCCACCTCTCACTTCCTTCTCTGACACGTCAGCGCCACAGCCTAATCAGGACATGTCCCCCGAGATGTGCTAGGGGAGAGCGAGGGACTAGCCAGGCTGGAGCCAGTACTGCCATTCTGTAATGGGTCCCCGGGCTGCAGTGACAGGGGAGGCCCACTCTTGAAGCCAGGTTGATGGCGCTGCGCTAGAGCCGAGCTCGGTGACCCCGTGAAACCCCTGCCCCAGTGACCCGGAGCCGCCTCTTCTAGTATCCTGCCCGTCGCATTGTCCAAGATGCCGGTGAAGAAGAGCTGCTGAGACACAAGTACCGGCCGGACTTAAATGCTGGTGAGGCTGCATCTATGACAGGTGTGACCGTCAGTCGGCCAATCAGAAGCTGCTTGGTGCTACCCGGGAGTAAATTCCCGGGTAGCACCATTCAGACATCAGCTGGGTAATTTCCCGGGACTTAAGTCCCGGGAAATTCCCTGGTCGATTGAAGGGGCGGCTACTCGGGAAGGTGTTCCTGGGTAAGTACCTTTCACACATACATGAGACCCGGGAATTTTGGCTGAGGCAGGCCAAAATCCCTGGATTCTCAGTATGTCTGAAAGGAGTATAAGGAGCTACAAACATTCACAATTGGGACACTGCAGTAGTCAAGATACATAGGGGTCTACTTACTAAGCAGTGATAAGTGACAGAGTGAAAAGTGATAAGTCTGTGATAAGGTGCCAGCCAATCAGCTCCCAACTGTCATTTTTCAAACACAGCCTGTGAGATGGCAGTTGGGAGCTGATTGGCTGGCACCTTATCACAGACTTATCACTTTTCACTCTGTCACTTATCACTGCTTAGTAAATAGACCCCATAGTCTGATACAGAAATGGCCACTGTCTTGTTTCAACACACTTTTTATTTGTTAAGACATTGAATACATATATCTAAACCTTTCTAAGACTTTCTCTTGTCTCAGAGTGACTAACTGGGATATTAAACTGCAAATTTCCCACTGACTGCCAAAAAATGTCACTAAACCAAACCCAGGCTCAGAAGACAAGTCAGAGGGTGCGTGTAGGCAGGGTTTCAGAATTCAGGTGAGTAGGTTAAAGGGAAAACATATATATTCTTACTCTTTTTATCTGCAGGGTGCACTCTACCATTGATGTCTGTGTGTAAATATGTCAGTATTGCATTTTTATGGCACTGCCTGTAATTATCCAGCACTTATGTGTGCGATATGCCAGGTGATAATGAAAATCATAATATGTGCAACCAATTTTAAGTTTAGCATTCATTTATTTCTATCTTAGTTCCCACCTCACGCAGATTAGTTATATATACCTCAGAAAGATTAGTTATACTCCCTTGAAAGCTTTTGGAATAGTATATCTCATTGTCAGAAGGTGTGACATGGAAGGTATGCAATGAAAGAGTAGAGGATGAAATAATATGTATGTTGTCCATTTAACCTACTCACCTGAATCCTGAAACCCTGCCCACATTCACCCTCTGACGTCCCCTGAGATACAAGAAAGCCTGGATTTGGTATAGTGACATTATTGTCAGTCAATGGGAAATGTGAAAGTTAAAACAGCCTGTCCTGAGCCTTCCCTACCCGCAGGCCGCAGTGTCCCGCAGGTGGGAAAAGTTGCGGTGACTGATCACTGCCAGGTGAATAGACGCCAAGCGCATGCACAGGGACGCCGAGAGGGGGGGAGCGGGTACAGATTACCCAGGCCCGGGCTTCCTGAGGTGCCCGGCGGGGGCCCGGGTCTGGCGCCACCCCCCCCCTCCCTCACAGCAGCCCAACCACAGCAGTCTCCTATGCCTGTGGGGGGGAGCGATCACACTGATCACACACCCCCTGGCTTTGAGCAGGGCTGAGGGGGCTCAGAGCGCCCCCCTCCCCAAGCGGCGCGGCAAAGCTTTTTTTGGGGGGGAAGGGGGCATGGCCACGCCACCCATGATTAGGCCACGCCCCCTGTTAGCCGGGCCTGCGCATGCGTACGGCATCTATTCATCATGCGTGGAGAGCTTAGGGGAAGCCAAGAACCTCTGTAAGTGCTGGGCAAGCCCCCAAGTGTGACAAATTAGAGGTGTGTCACAAGGCCACATCCCTTCCTGGCCGGTCACGCCCCCTTTTCGGGAGTGTGCACGCCTTTGGCGCGTGCAGAGACTCCCTGCCGACAACCCCAGCACCATGCCCTGCCCTCATCATGCATGATCTGAAAACAAATATTTCCTGGTGCCTGAGATTAGCAGTGACACCTTTCCTATAGACAGAAGTCTGGTTTAGGAATAAAAAAAACCAATCTGAATAGAGAGTAGCTAAATTGTGGTGAAATTTAGTGCAACAAACAGGTTCATGTAGCAGGGGCGCAGAGTTCTGACGATATACTTGTCAGAACGAGAAAGGAGATATGAGTTCTGTATTTGCTTTACCATTCTAAGGAATGGTCATTTTATGCTGCATTTGTGCAGACTTTAATTAGAGTTGGAATGTTTGTGGACATTTAATACAACTCTGTAATGTGGTTGAGGTACTGTAGGACTGAATTCCAGGCAGAACAATAATTATAGGGGCATTCTACAAGGAACAATTTAGGAGAAATTGTCAGAGAAATGTAGAAACCTGTGCACACAGATGCAGACAGATAATTCTGACAGACAGTAAGAAGTCAAATTGAGTTGCAGAACATAGTAAACCTCCTGAGTGGCTATGGGACTTACAGTATACATAGGTTAGTCATCTAGACATATACTGTACATTGGTTAGAAGAACAGGATCTTCATAGTGATTTGACTTTCATAAAAATGTCCATAATATATGTCTATGTGTTAATATAATATAGTAAATGACACATCCCTGCATAGTGTATGAACTTCTGCAATTCTAGCAATGGCTATACTTATACTATACCAGATCTGAAGGAGGAATGCTGGACTCCTGCAACACCCTGATATCTCCCCGCATCTTCTTAAGATATACAGTATGTATTCAAAGTCTTAACAAATATTGAGGGGTATAATTATAATTACTAAAGTGCAGGTTTTTAGAATTGGAGATGTTGCCCATAGCAATCAATCAGATTCTAGCTATTATCTTGTAGAGGTTGTTAGATAGCTGTTAAGTAGAATCTGATTGGTTGCTATGGGTAACATCTCCACTTCTAAAAACCTGCACTTTAGTAAATATACCCCCTGGGTGTGTTGAAAGACAGTGGCCTCTTCTGTATCAAACAATGTAAGGATCTTCACTACTGCAGTGTCCCAAGTGTGACTGTTTGGAGCTCCTTACTGGTATAATCGTATTGCCATCACTGAGTCACAGTAAGAATTGTTCACATGATCCCCAACATCGGTGCCAAGTCCAGTAATAGAATGGTACACAAGTATGAGAAATGTTTAACTAGTCATTGATTTATTAAACTAAATTGATGAGCTGTGACAATCTTTACTAACAAAGTCTTAAAGCCCAAAAATTCTTCCTCCATTTATCTAAGTAATCTGTGTAATTGCATTTGGAGCACACAGGGTGATAAAGGGACCATAGTCTTCTACAACAACAGGGGCTGACACTGAAAATCGTGCAGGTCATCCTCTCCAAGGAAAGTGCTGTTGTCACTCAGGGCGGGATGTACTGAAATGAAAAATGCGGTAAAACCCCCGAAAATACAGTTTTTTGGGGTTTTACCGCATTTCCCATATGTACTAAGCACCAGGATGCAATGCATTCTAGTGCTTCGTCCCGGTAGGTAATGCCATCTTCAGGTGGCGTTACCGAATAGAGGCCTATGGGGAAGCCCCCTGAGAGGGATCCACTTGGATCCCACCCATCTCCCCCCCCCCCCGTGGCTCGAACGTCCTTCTGCGAATGACCAGAAGGACACCAGAGGGACTTCTAAGTTTTAAACCAAGAAGTCCCTCTATCCAAAGGTATCGCAAAGGACAGCTCTTATAATTAGAGCTCTCCTTTGTGATTTAATTTGCATTTCTAGGTACATCCCATGGTAATCAACCCCGGTATGCAGCTTGTAAGAGGCCGATGTACCGCATGGCATCATTGGTATTCTAGAGGTGCTGCACGTTATAAAAACACAAATGCAAAACATATTTCTTTCTATTGCTAAATAAATTTATATGTTCTTGTTAAATGTTATTCTCTAGAAAGATGCAAAACCGAGCAGTGCTGTCCATAAAGAAGACTATTACTGCTGTATCCTTTACAGATTGTTTTCCACATTAACTCAGACAGATTAAATTGATCTGAACGTATTAAATTATCCAAAAATAAAAAATGTTCATTCTTATTTTTGCTAAGAATGGCATGTGAACAATTTTAAATAATTATAACATTAGATGAATTAAAATATAATGATGTAGCAGTACAAAAAGAATATAGCGCTTTGATTAAATTATTAAAGCCAAATGTACATACTGTATTTTCTAATACAACATGGTCCCCATGAGCCTTACATTTGAAGATCCTGCAATAGCTGGGCTCCTGTGGAGTCACATTTTTTGTTCTTTAATTGCTATGTTACCCTTAGATACTGATTGTGGGGTCTTGGAACTGACTTTCTCCTTCCTACCACAAATGGTATTTTGTGTTACCTATTCTGCAGGTTTTAGCTCTCAGGTACTAGCTGATGTGACCAGGATGAGGGTAGTTTGGTGTTGATATCACATTGAGAGACAGATTTATTTGGTAATGTAGTGGCAAATGCAGGATTTCTAGAGGGAGGTTTTCAAATGCTTGATTTTAGAGCAAGTATGGCCAGTCCATGAAGAGGGTAGAATTAGAACTTAACCAGCTTTAATATGCGTCATACAATGTGTATTGTGTGTCATAATTCCAGCATATACAGGATCACAGTAAGTCATTTGATGTGGCAGTAAGACATCCTGCCTAAGCTGAATGTTTTTATTTTAGATGTGGGCACCATTCCAGAGCATTGGAGCAAGTCAAGGAGCCTGGAAGAGCAGTAGAAGAACCTAGCACTGCCCTGGACATATATGTACATATTGGGCTCTATAGCAGTGCATCCTTAAAAGTGCATGTTTTCCAGATCTCCTAGTTGGTGCACGGGTTATTTATTACTGGCTATACTGGCTATGTTAAAAGATCCACAGGTGGTCCTAATTATTTAATTTGTGATAATGAGAAGAACATGCAGCAAAAGTAAATTCTATTATATTACTATTTCTACTGTGGTCATGGTATGTGCTGGGGAGAGGGGTTTCCAGGCAGAAGGAAACCCCCCCTGCATTTACCTATGTAATGATTTAATGCTTGTTAATTTGCAATTATGTGAGGTTTAGCGTATTTTCCATTCATTGTACATTGTAGAGTGATGCAATTGGGCTTCCCTAGGCGAAAAAGACTGCAATTTGAAAAGATACAAATTCAGAATACCCACAAAAGTTCCTAGATAAGACATTGCTAGAGGCACAATAATATTACAAAAATACAAACACATTTCTTGGGAAACATTCTAATAGAGATTTCATTGTCAAACCTGATTATTTTACTGGTATAATATTTATATACATCACAGAGATTTCTTTATACTCTGCACATCCAAAACTCAAAGCAAATGCAGAATATGCTTATGGCTCAGAATATCTGTTTTTGTTTTGTTTAAATGCTTCAGGTAATACACATTCCTTACCCCATGTCGGTAATTTTATAGGAAAACAGCAAAGTGTCTGCCTTGGGGACATTTCAAAAACTTTTTTCTTTTTGTTTTCACCTTTTTTACTGTGCAAACATTTTTGGATACTGTATGTTGCTGTCTGCCTCCTATTTAATTTTACTTATAAGGGTAGGAGAAGGGAAGGGATGCCACCGCACAGGTCAAGAACTACCTATTGATATTAGAATAAATGAAGTATGCCATCTCCTGTGGTTTTCCATCATAATCATAATTTAGATTTATTAACCACTTAACTGACAAATTCTTTTTCCAAAAACCGCTCCAAAATTGTCGGTTTCTTTTATGATTGAATTAGGTCAAGAACATAATTTTAAATTTATCCATCACTATTTTATTTGAAACATTTTTTTTTTTTTAAAACCCAGTATACCATAAAAATAGCACTTTTTATGTTATACTGTAGTGATGGCCATTGACAGCTGTACCATTGATGGTTCAACCATCGTTAGAAGCAATCAATTGTTTAGCGATTGGGCAAGATCTGTGTAGACCACAATTGTCGATGTTTCCTAAACATCGATTGATGGCTACCATCGATGGTGCAACATTGATGGCCACCAGCAATGGCAAACCACTTGTTTTCAGTCAGACCATCGATGTTTGCAAACCATCGATGGTTGGTTGACATCCCTAAACAGAGGCTCTGCGAAATCTATCGAATATATATATATATATATATATATATGTATATATATATATGCATATATATATTATATAGAACATATATGTATATATATATATATAGAATATATATATATATATGCTTATATATATATATATATATATATATATATAACATATATATATATAGAACATATATGTATATATATATGTATATATATGCATATATAAATTATATATATGTATATATATATGCATATACATATATGCGCATATATATATATATATATGTGCATATATATATATATATATATATGCAATTATGCATATATATATATATATATATATAAAAATATATATATATAATATATTTTATTATGGCCAGGCCCCTTATAAATGTGGGCATTATGGGGGAGGAGGAGCAGCTGAGGCTGGAGGGAGTGGCCCGGATACTTAGAACAGCGGTGGCTACCAGAGCCGCCGCTGCTCTCTATACACGGCCAGCGATCACTGTGTGATCACTGCCGGAGCCGCAGCGGGAGAGTGTCCCGCTGGCGGCCCGGACCCATAGCACAGCGGTGGCTACCAAGGAGACGCCGCTGCTGCTTCTGCTCAGCCAGTGATCACTATGTGATCACTGCTGTGCCGGAGCCACAGCGGGAGGGTGTCCCGCTGGTGGCCCGGCTACTCAGCAGCAGCGGTGGCGGCTACCAGAGCCGCGCTGCTGCTGCTTCTACACAGTGATCACACTGATCACTGTGTCTTCCAGGAGCCGCAGCGGAAGGGTGTTCCGCTAGCGGCTCCGATACATAGCAGCAGCGGCGGCTACCAGAGCCGCCGCTGCTGCTTCTCACTGAAGGGGGTGGGCTGCCCGATCACTGCTGGCCACAGTGATCGGGATATACTGGAGCCTGCAGCGGCGCTGGGAGGGGGGTGCCGGGCTGATGCCCGATCACTGTGGCCAGCAGTGATCGGGACACAAAGGAGGGGGTGCCGCGGGTGTAGAGGGACCAGAAGGTCCCTCTGATATAGGCAGCAGTGGGAAGATTAACTTCCCATAGCCGCCTAGTGGCCATTCCTGACTGGTTGTATCAGATACGACCATATCAGGGAAAGCCCAGCCTGGTGTGGTCATATCTGATACCAGGCAAATGGTTAAGGGATTTCAGGACCTGTATTTTTTTTACTTGTTGTTTGAGCAGTAAACGCATCTGTCAATTAGCATCACTTAGCAGAAACTGGGTGGGCAACTGTGCTTAA
Organism: Taudactylus pleione; assembly: GCA_031769625.1. Taxonomy (NCBI): domain Eukaryota; kingdom Metazoa; phylum Chordata; class Amphibia; order Anura; family Myobatrachidae; genus Taudactylus; species Taudactylus pleione. Next base: position 20,650,696 of record JAUIMM010000197.1, read on the forward strand.
CAGATTTACACTAGACTTGCATACAGCCTTAAATTCAGGGACGTGCAGTTAGGGTAGGTAAAGGAACAAGGAACACTGAAGCTTAGTTCAATGAGGGCAGAGTTACAGGGGTCTATTTACTAAGCTGGCACCTTATCACTTTTCACTCTGTCTCCTAACACTGCTTAGTAAATAGACCCCTCAGACCCATATCCATGTGTGCCTCCACAGCCATTGACCTCACCGCACGTCACTACTTAAATTTGTACATAATCTGGATTGCTGGAAAGAAAATCACACTGGGTCTACAAGACGCTGATAAATGATATATTAGCTAAGGATTAATTGTTTCTTTTTTTTGAATAATATTTTTATTATTATTATTACACAAAATTTGACAGAGAGCATATTTCTCGATATAACATACAATTGTAACATTTCCATAACATAGTAATGTAGAAAAAGCAAAAACATGTGTCATATAATGATAGAAAGAAGCAATCTCCACTCCATAGTCAGCATCTTAAAGGATTAGTATATAAAACAAAGCATGGACCATTTAATGACAGTATTGTATAAAATATTCCCGTACAACCTAGTTGAATATGCATACCATGGTTTACCCTCAGAATGGTGGATGACCTTCCTCTAGTATCTCCGTATTATACCATGTGGTCGTAACTGCCACCTTGCGTATATTTTCTTTGATAGATGGAGATAAATTATTGATATAGGGGAGCCATATTTCAAAGAAGTTTTTTGCACTATTTTCAATATCAAATGAACTTTCTACCCAGTCCATCTGATAGAGATACGTTAGTCTTGGTAGCATAAGCGTTAAAGGAATGGAATTAGGCTCAATCCACTGTGACAAGATAGTTTTTTTTGCCGTTCCCGCCACTCTGGCTAAAAATAAACATTATTGGGTCTCATTTGAATAATGGTTCCATAGCGCCCATGCCATTGATATCTCAAAGGAAATATGTAATATATTATTTATATAAGATTGTACTTCTTTCCAAAATATCTGAACAATCTCACACGACCACAAGCAATGGACTATGGCCCTCATTCAGAGCCGCACGCTATTTGCGGTCGTTCGTTTAAAATCAAGGGGTGGCTATTTAAATGATCCGTACGCACATTGCAGTGTGGTCACACCTCTAAGTCTGAACGAACGAGCAAAACATACGCTCGTTTATTTGTTAAAAACGCCCCCTGGCCGCACGCATCCTACGTCATGTCCGCTATTTATTAGATTAATCGAGTACATCGACCAGCGTATGAACTGCTCGCTATTCTTGTGGTTGGTGTTTGCTACCACAAATTTGCGTGCAGTTCTGGCTATAAAATAACCCAGTGACGTGGTCAATGACGCTGCTGTTTTAAATATACACACCCATAAAACGCCCGTTTTGACCTTTAAGCACGCCTGCGTTCGGATCTCCACTCCCCATTTTCAAGCACCTTCCCCTGTTACCACCCACATACGCCTCATTCTGTCACTCAAAATAGCAGGCACTCGCTATATAGCGTACAAAGGATTTTCGGCCGCACTGACTGGTTCGCGCATGCGTACTAAAAAGCGTACGCATGCGCAGATGTGCAAACATCGCTCAGAACGAGCGTACTGCCGCTAACGAGCGGCTCTGAATGAGGGCCTATGTCAGCATTGGGAGCTGAGCATTTAAAACAATTAGAGTTGTCTGATATTCCTGTTAAATGTCTACGTTTTGGTGTGTAATACGCTCTATGCAATATTTTATAGTGCATCTCAGCATATGAAGAAGAAACTAACTGCTTATTTAGTGTAATACAGGACGTAATGACACACTGGAGCGTTAATTCCGGAAATGTATTTTTTCCATTTGGCTAAGCCTGTATCAACTTTAGCAAGATCCAATCGTCTTCGTACATAATCATAGAGTAATGAAGTAGACCATGGATCTCCCCTCCTACTCCTCACTACAGCATCTAGAACATTGACTCTACCCAATTGATCAAGATGCGACAATTTTTTTTAAATATAGCTTCTTACTTGAAAATATGCAAATATTGGAAAATTAATATTAGGATAACGCTCTTTAAGTATAGACAAAGACAATATTGTGGAACAGCCTTCATCTAAAAATTGGTAGATCAAGCTAAGTCCCCGAAGATTCCAGTCCCTAAAAGTCTTTGCAGATATATCATCTTGTAGAGTGACATCAGAAAAAATAGTTTTAAACAAAGACTTCGTGTGTGAAAGATGAAGTCGTTTCCTTAATAGTCGCCAAGCAGAACAAGGATTAGAGGATTACATTTAATATCTGGAGCAATGATTAATTGTTTCTTAATAAGTTGTTTCGCAATGTCTGGACAATTTAAACCTATGCAAGACATACTCAATGCTTTGTAATACTCCTTTTTCAATCACTTTTTTTGGTTAGTCATTTAATGAACTTGAAATTACTTTATATCTATCCTATGAATCAAATGTTACACGAGCCTTATTGAGATTTCAAATCAACAAGAGACTCTGTCAAATCATTTTTATCTAATGATCTCTCAGGATTTATTTACTTTTTCATAAGACGATTCATAAGATAATATCAAAAAGTATACATTTTTATATCAATTGGATACCACCTTGATATAAAATGAATATAAACTTTATATTAATTTAATATAAATTTGATATCCATTTGATATCATATTTCTATAAACTTTATATTCACTTAATATAAAGTTTAGATCAATTTGATATTAAACACTATTAAAGGAGGCGTGTCTGGGGAAGAGCAAGGGCGTGTCCACCTGTCAAAAAAAGTTTGATGGAACGCGGGGCTCTCAACTTCTTAAATTCAAGCAGTTATGTAGAATGCAGCCAGAAGCAAACCTTCAATTTTAATGAAATTCTGATGGGTTCAATTCCCATTTAAACATCTGCAAGGTCATTTAATAAAAATATTAATGACTATTTACATTCATAATACATATAAATCAGCATATAGCTGTTTTCCCAGCATTAAATTACATTCATCACTCCACAAACTAAAGACATACATACATTTGTGGGCTAAACAAATATCACAAGCAACCAGAGACGTCACAGAGGCATTCTGTAGCTGCATTCTCACACATATTGGTACAGAGCACAAAGGTTCTGCAACCTCACAGTGTGGGAACAAGTCATCCATGTTAAATTTGGTAAAAATAATATTGTTACCTCTTCAAGGTTTGTGAATTTCTCCAAAAACTGTGCTTTCAATTCAGGTACATCTTCCTTATTGTTTATTGCAAACAAAATCTTGTACAACAGAGTTATAATCTGTATAAAAATAGGTTACTACTTTAGTACATTGCATAAAACTTGCCTGACATGGACCAATGCTTGCTGGGTAATACTAATGAGCCATTCAAATTAAAATACAGTTTAAACCTACGATCTAAAAAAGGAACACACCCTCCTCATTCCCCCAGTTTTCTATCCCCCTACTTTGACTCAGTCTTTCTCTACCATCTCCTTCTTGCTCTTTCCTACTATATCTTATACTGATTTACTGTATTTAAACATTTTTCTTGCTGTTTAACATTATTATTGTTTTTTTGTGGTAATGACACCTTTAGCAATACTACCTTTTTTGTTTGCCACCCTCTTCTGCATACTGTATAGATTTTTTTCTGAGTCTGCTATTTTTTGTTTTTTGAAGGTTTTCACACCATATTTTACTACAAGGCCTGCAGCAACCCCCGATTGCCCCATGACACCTCCTTTTGTCCAACGCCTTCTAATGTCTGTCCTCCACCTCCAGGACCTTGCTCACATCCACTACCTGTCCTCCACCACCGGTATCACAGACCCTTGTCTCCAGCATCCTCCACTACCTTTCCTACATTTCCTCCACCACGTGCCTTCACACACACACCACCATTCCTCCAAAATCAACACCTCCTTCCTCATTCAATCAAACCTCACTTATCCCAGCACCTCTCCAGTGTGTAAAATCAAGTTCAGTCCGTTGCTCTAATGCCCAGCTGCAGTATCGTTAGTGTGAGTAGTGCACTAAAATGATCAGACAACTGCAATCTGACCGCACTATGGCCCAAATTTATCAACAAGTGATATTCTTGTTATCACTCATTACTAATCTTAAATGGTGCTCCAAGCTTCTAATCAGCTTCTAATAGTCATTATTGAAACACATGACATTTAGGAGCTGATGCCTAGATAAATCTGGACCTATGTACAGTATGTGGACAGTATAATGAAAAATAAAAATAGCCAGATCACTCTGCTTCAATGTGAAATCTTAAGTACATCTATATGTAACCCTTCTTTTCTCTATATAAAGGGACAGTAGGCAGGGACGCCAAGAGCTGGCCAGGGTTGGGTAAATGGGCCATGACCTAATTGCGGGAGGCACCGCCACTCTCCCTTAAGAAAAAAAGGAAAATAAAACTATAGTTGCAATGTTGCGAAGTGCGCTGGAGAGGGGAGCGCTGTGAGCCCCTCAGCCCAGTGCAAATCCAGGGAGGGGGGCGCGATCAGGATGATCTACACTTCTGAGGAAGCGGCTGATTATTCATAAAGGCAGAGAAACGCGTAAAGTAATGTGAGATTGATTTTACCAGCTGGTATACACCATCCCTACATCTCTAGAGATAGCCGTGAGTACGGAACTGAACAAGTGACAGAGGATCTTGATTGTGCTTTGAAGGGAGGCTTTAAGAGGATAAGATTTTTATGTCTTAAAAGTGACTGCTCTATTTCATGCTTTGAGAAATTCTACTGACGTTACAACTGTGACTGCCTAACTCTGCTTACATGCTTGGAGAAATCCTACTAATGCTACAAACTGCTGGTGACGAGTAACAAAGTTCTGCACTAACAAAATAAGAGCTTGTCGATCACTCTCTCACCTTACTTCCCCTCCTCTGTTTACAAATAAGACAACTTCCTTCACATTCTTCCCTGCTAATATATTACAGCCAGAAATTATAATCATTGCATTTGATGGTTGATAGTCCAGAACTCCATGAACAATCTAAAATTTCAAGTTACAAAGTAACATACGCGAGTGTTCTATTAAATGCTCCTTTGTGCTTGGAGAGTAGGAAAATATAGACACTGTTTCTTGTCTTTTTATATGCTTAAATACTACTTAGAAATAGATATACCAGCCAGTAAATAAGTGGTTATTTTTTCTTACTTATTTTTTTAGTTTTTTTAATAATTTTTTGGCATATGCTCAATTGATGTCCTAATATGGGTAATTCATATTAAAATATATATTGCTTGTCTATAAGCGCTGTCCACATCTTTTTGTACTGGGTAATTAGTACCCGCTCCCCCCCTGGCCCCCCCTGACAATAGGTTAGTAAGGCGTCTATTTACTAAGCTTTGTTAGGAGATAAAATAAGCAGTGATAAGGTACCAGTCAATCAGCTCCTAACTGCCATGTCACAGGCTGTGTTTGACAAATGAAAGTTAGTAGCTGATTGGCTGGTACCTTAAGCTGGGTACACACTGACAGATATATCGGCTGATCAATTGATCGGCCAATGTATCCGCTGCCCGTCGGGCAGTGTGTACAAGCGATATGTCGGTGAACGTCAGCGTTCACCGACATATCGCTTTGGCTGTGCTGCACAGCCGATGGACAGATATGTCTGCAGACATTTCTGTCCATCGGCAGGTGTGTACAGGTGGTCGGCAGACAGCCGTACACACACAGCGGCAGCCGCAAGGAGGGGGCGTGGGACGAACAACCATCATCTGCAGATATATCTGTATAGTGTCTACCCACCTTTACCTCCTTTCACTTTATCTCCTAATAAAACTTAGTAAATAGACCCCTAACTCCCTTACTCTCTAATATTTACCTTAATGTTTACTAATCACCCACCCTTAACCGCATGTTAGGTAATGTTCCTTTTTAGATCAGTGTCTCCACCCAAGCATTGGTAGTCTGTATGGGCCTACTTGAGAAAACTCGAATTATATTGCTTTAGGTACAGTGTGTTTGTCTTACTTATTTTGTTTTCTTACTCCCGATGGTGTTTCAATCCGTTACTAATAATTAAGTAACACAATTAGGGGTCTATTTACTAAGCTTTGTTAGGAGATAAAGTGAACGGTGATAAGGTACCAGCCAATCAGCTCCTAACTGCCATGTCACAGGCTGTGTTTGAAAATGACAGCTGGGAGTTGATTGGGTGGTACCTTATCACCGTTCACTTTATCTCCTAACACAGCTTAGGAAATAGACCCCTTAGACATAAAGGTTTAAATTATTGTGTTTATGAAAGTGTTGATTGAATAGTACAAACATTCCATAACACTAAATAACCATAAAATCAATATTTTTTTTTTCCGATCAATACATATGTTTACATAGCATACAGTACGTAGTACAGCATGCAATTGAATATTCAACTTCACGCATGGTGACATCACCTGCTCCTTTATCCTATAGTGTCAAACTTTTCACATTAAAGCAATCAAGGTAAATTAGATTAACAGTGTGAGTGGTATTACTCACCAAATATGAGACACAGGTTCACTGTATTTCATTTATATTTATGCCGCATTTCATTTATATTTATGCCGCACAGCATCCATAAGCGCACGCAGGGGGGGTTTCTGAGTGCCCAGAACCCCCCCTGCCCGCCAATCAGTAAATGTAGTGCGAACCGCACCACACAGTAACAAGCACACCGCCACCTGCATCGTGTAGTACACTGTTACTACCCGGTGGTGTGTTTGTTTGTTTAAGCAGCCAATGAGAGTATCACTCTGCCCCCTTCTCCTATAGTGCATGTGTATCCCATACACTGGGACACATCCTCACCACAGAGATAAGTACCATATAAACTTATATGTAAATAAATTAAATACATATACCTGTATACATAAATGATAGAAGTCCCCACCTACATAAATACATAAATAAATTCATATATATATATATATATGTAGGTCATAATACAGCCCAAGTGATGTCAGTAGGGCCGCCCTCAAACAGCAGGCGTTCCTTCGGGAACTCCTCCATTTGGCCAGCCTCCCCCCCTCCCCGCCTACAAAAAGGGGCGAGCTGTCGATCAACATCGACAGCCGCCCCGTTTTGCCGCGAGCCCCGAGCGAGTGAAGTTCTTGCTCGCTCCAGGGCTCACGCACGTGCTTTGGACACACGAGGCATGCGCTCTGCCCGGCCATCGACCTGCCTGCAAGCGCTATGCGCTCGCGAGCGGGTCTGAATCAGGCCCACAATTCCAAAGTAGGCGAAATCGGGAACAGGCGAAACCTGGATCGGCAAAAAAATACGGGAATTTTAGGGAAATAATTGTAGGACCCCCCTAAAGATGTCCAGTCCTCGGGGATCACTATGGGTACCCTCGTTTTTGCCTGCAGAGGAAAGTCGGCTTTTTAAATAGCTGTGGCAGGTGTTTTTTTCCCAACATTGAAGAAGTGATGCAAAAGAGCAAATAGGGTTTTGTTTTTTGTTTTTTTGTTTTTAAAAGTGGTCCCATCAAATTTGGGGTACATGAAAATGGGGGTAAGCATATTTTTAAGTCACTTAATGTAATTTTAAAAATTCTGCAAAAATACACCTACGCTACTCTGCGCAATGATAAAAACACTTGCCACATACTTGGGGACCCCACCAGAATCAATTTCGTTAGTTTGGCATTTTGTTTCCCTATTTTTTATTTTTCAACCCAAAATTTTGAAAACATTTATTGGGGTGTCCCGATTTTTTTTTTTTTAACATTTTTTTTGACACATTTCGTTTTAAGGGGGCAATCCCAAGGGTGCAGGCTATTTTTTTTAAGCCTGCACCCCTAAACCCCAAATCTGCACTGTTTTGCACCTGCTATAGGTAATTGAAAAATTATCTCTTTTTTTTAAAATTACTTTTCACCCCATTTATGAAAAAAATGGGAGTTTTTAGGAAATATGCATGGGATGCCCCTAAAGATGTCCAAACATGGGGGATCACTATGGGTACCCCCATTTTTGCATGATGATGGAAGTAGGGGTTTATAATAGCCACGGCAGGTGCATATTTGCGGCTATGAAGAAGGGGTGAAGAATAGCACTTGTTTTGTTTTGGTTTTAAATAACTATTCCTATCAAACTTGGGGTACATGAAAATGGGGGTAAGCATATTTTTAAGTCCCTAAACTTATTTTTAAAAATTATGCAAAAATGTACCTGCCACTAGTCCCTGCAATGAAGAAAACTTCCTATAGTGTCAAACTCGCATACTTCCGACCCCCTCTGGATTAAGGCCTTCATTCAGAGGCGGCCGTACGGTCTACGACCCCACGGCCGCCTCGACGTTTGTCAAGTGCACATGCGCACGATGGAGCCGGCTCCTGCGTGCGCATGCGTGAGACCCGCTACGACCGACAGCGCCGGTCATAGCGGGTCTCTTTCCAAAGGGGGCGAGCTGTCGATGTTGATTGACAGCTCGCCCCGTTTGGAAGGCGTGCCGGGGGGTGGCAGCCCAAACGGAGGCGTTCTCATGGGAACGCCTACCGTTTGGGGGAGGCCCCACTGACATCACTAGTGATGTCAGTGGAGAGCTTCCGGCTCAGACAGAGCCAGAAGCTCTCTGGGGCTTACTACAAGTGAGACCCTACCCTAGGGTCTCGTCGTAAGCCCCGATGGTCGCGATGGTCTCTGACCATCGCGACCATCACCCTAGCGGTCTTTAGAGCTGTGGGTGTAAACCCACAGCCTAACGACCGAAACAGAGGCAGGCGGTCAGGATGCAAGCGGCCGCCCAGTTTCTGAGCGACCGCTTGCATCCTCTGAATGAGGCCCTAAATGTAACTATTTTATGAGTGGTATTTAATATTTTTTTTTCACCCCAAAATGAAAAAAAAAAATTGGGGTCTGTCCCAATTTTTTTTGGACTTTTTTTTGACACAGATCATTTTAAGTGGGCATTCCCAAGGGTACAGGCTAATTTTGATAAAAACCCTAAGCACCGGCGAAAAGTCCATGTAATTGAATATGGGGATAATTGAAATAGGTGAAAATTATGCCATCGCCGATAAATCATCGCCGATTCCGACATTTCGCCTCAAATTGAATACGGACCTAAGGGCCTGATTCAGAGCCGCTCGTAAGCAGCCGCTCGTTCGCTCCGAGCGATGTTTGCCCAACTGCGCATGCGTACGGATCGTTATACGCATGCGCGAACCAGTCAGTGCGGTCGAAATTCATGTGCTCGCAAAATAGCGAATGCCTGCTATTTTGAGTGACAGAATGAGGCGTATGTGGGTGGTAACAGGGGAAGGTGCTTGAAAACGGGGAGTAGAGATCAGAACGCAGGCGTGCTTAAAGGTCAAAACGGGCGTTTTATTGGTGTGCATAATTAAAACAGCAGCATCATTGACCACGTCACTGGGTTATTTTATAGCCAGAACTGCTCGCAAAATTGTGGTAGCAAAAACCAACCCCAAGAATAGCGAGCAGTTCATACCCTGGTCGATGTACTCGATTAATCTAATAAATAGCGGACATGACGTAGGATGCGAGCGGCCAGGGGGCGTATTTTTTCAAAAAACGACCGCAAGTTTTGTTCGCTCGTTCAGACCTAGAGGCGTGAACAGACCGCAAAGAGCGAACGGTTGATTTGAATAGCCACCCCTATTTTCAGGACGAGCGAGCACTAATTGCGTCCGGCTCTGAATCAGGCCCTAATGGTGCGTACACACTAGACGATATGCTCCCTGAGCGATATCGTCTAGTGTGTCCCCGGCAGGCTGTGCTCAATGTCGTTCATGACATTGAGCACAGCCGCTGAACGATATCATTAGCGATATCGTTCAGCGCCGGGCTCTCTCACCCATTCCCTGACATGCAGCAACCTGACGAGGTCGTCAGGTTGGCCTGCATGTCAGCCCGATGAACGAGGATGACGAACGACCCGCGGGAACGCGCGTCGTCGTCATCGTTCATCTTTTTTGTGTTAAAAATGGACGATAAAGTGGACGACTGAACGATAACGATATCGTTATCGTTCAGTCGTCCACTTTAATCGCCCAGTGTGTATGCACCATTAGTCTAAAATAAAAATAAATTGATGTATTGTCATCCCACTTGCGCCATTTGTGCTCCCATCATTCCATCTATTTATATTTAAAGGAGATATCTAATTTTATTCTAAAACCACCAAGGATCATGTGAAAGTATTTTTGTGATGTTTAGGGGGAGATGTATCAAGTCTCGGAGAGAGGTACAAGAGAGATAAAGTACCAACCAATCAGCTTCTGTCATTTTAGAGGCTGTGCTAGTGAAGTCAGTTACAAGCAGTGGCGTAACTATGGGGGGTCGAGCAGGGCGTGTGCCCTGGGCGCCGTAGGACCGGCGGGGGGGAGGGCAGTGTAAGTGGTCAGCACTACCCATTTACAAAGGACCGTTGCTAGGCTTCCCTGCGCCCAGCGCCGGTCCTTTGCTGCACAGCCGAGACCTTCCCTCCCCCTGAGCGCTTACCCAATAGCGCCAGGAGGAGGGTGGGTGGCGAGCGGTCTCAGGCTGTGCAGTAACACACACATCACCGCCAGTGTGGCAGCGATGTGTGTGTTACCCAGCAGCCAATGAGAGTCAGACAGACTCTCATTGGCTGCTGCTGCTGCACACACATCACCGCCGCGCGGCAGCAATGTGTGTGTTACCCAGCAGCCAATGAAGGTCAGACAGACTCTCATTGACTGCTGAGCTCCCACTGCAAGAGCCGGCTCCCTTCCAGCTCCTGCAGTGGGTAATGGGAGAGACGTCATGATGTCATGACGTCTCTCCCATAATGCAGAGCACGCCAGCCCGGGAGGACTGACGTGTGGCGTCGGGAGCAGTGGCTGGAGCCGGAGCGTGGATTCAGGTAACTGTATTTTTTTTTTAGTTGTGTTAGTTGTGTCTGCACATCGGAGGGGCACCAATACAGGGGAGGACCACTACTGGGGGCACCATTACAGGGGAGGACCACTACTGGGAGCACCATTACAGGGGGGGAGCATTACTGGGGGCACCATTACTGGGGGGGGCCATTACTGGGGGCACCATTACTGGAGGGACCACTACTGGGGGCACTATTACTGGGGGGGACCACTACTGGGGGTGGAGCACTACTGGGGACTAAAACTGGTGGGGGGGACTACTATTGGGGACACTGCATCAGGAGGGGGGGGGGACTACTGGGATCACTATATAAGGGGCTTACTACTAGGGGACTACTACTGGGGGCACTAAATAGGGAGGAAAACTACAGGGGGCACTGTATAAGGGGCACTGGATAGGGGGGATCACTGCTGGGAGCCTGCATAAGGGGGACCACTACTGGGGGCACTGCATAAGGGGGGGACTACTGCTGGGGGCACTATATAAAGGAGCACTGCATAAGGGGTCCACTACTGGGGGCACATCATAGGGGGGGGGGGCACTGCATAAGGGAGACCACTACTGGGGTACTGAATAAGGGGAACTAATGAGGGGCTGCATAAAGGGGACCACTACTGGGGGCATTGCATACTGGGGGTACTGAATAAGGGGAACTAATGAGGGGCTGCATAAGGGGGACCACTACTGGGGACATTGCATACTTGGTGGTACTGAATAAGGGGAACTATTTGTGGGCTGCATAAGGGGGACCACTATTGGGGGTACTGTATAAGGGGCACTACTATGGGCCTGCATAAGAGGGACCACAACTAGGGACATTGCATACTGGGGGTACTGTATAAGGGACACTACTGGGGTTAAGGTGCATATGGAAAGGAATGTTCAGAGTGATGATAAAGGGGTGTGTCATGTTCACACACCCCATTTTTAAGTGGCCATACACATTTCTTGCCACGCGCGTCTTAGGCGCGCATACATAGGGGGGGGCTCCATTTTTACATTTGCCCTAGTTATGCCACTGGTTACAAGCGGATTAGTTGGTACTTTCTCTCCTCTTTATCTTGAATCAAATGTTGTATGCTAGTGATGCTTTTTTAAATATCATTGCTTATTTCATACAAACAAGTTGCAAACAAGACATTTTTTTCTAGTACTGGGCAGACCCCCTAGAACAACTATGTTTTTTTGTAATATGAATTCAATAAAAGAGTAGAAGGACTTAGTAGAAATTCTTGTCCATGTTTACATGAGGTGCATACCTCCCATCATTAGAGGAGCAGGACATTGAGTAAACTGGGCACAAAAAAGCGTGGACTTGTGGCACAGAGGGGTGGCCTCACAGTACAGTGGCGTTGTACCCCATTCTTTGTACGATGTACTTGAAATGCTAGGCATGGGGGCCTAGCATTTCAAGAGCTTCTTGGCTGTGTCCAGTTCCTCTACCCACTGTTTGGAGGCCGTGCACATGCAGCAGGCGAGAGGGAGGCCTCCCAACCTTGCCCCTCCTCCCCTACGTGTCCTATGGCAGGAAAGTGACTGAAAAGCAGGATGGTTGGGAAGTCTGCAACTGCATGATTCAAGCTGCTAATCTTCTGTTCCACCACATCCCAAAGGTGCTCTATTGAATTGAAGTCTGGTGACTGCGGAGCATATTGAAGTGCACTGAACTCATTGTCATGCTCACAGAACCGGAGAAGATGTGTGTGCTTTATGACAGGGTGCATTATCATGCTGGAAGCAGCCATTAGAAGATCAGCAGACTGTGGTCATAAAGGGATGTCAGCAGAAATACTCAAGTAGCCTGTCTTATTTAAACAATACTCAATTGCTATTAAGGGGCCTAGTATGTGCCAAGAAAACATGCCCCATACTATTTTTACACCACCATAACCTTGTACTGTTGACAATAGGCAGGATGGATCCTCAAAATCATGTTATATAACTATGTGCATGCTACAGTATAAATTGATTTTCTTTAGATGAGGCAACGTTATTGAAATCTTCACCAGTCTAGGTATAGTGAGTCTGTGCCCACTGACAGCAGTGGAGCCTGGTGCGCATTTCTGCAGCTGTAGCCCATGCAATGCTGAATGAGCTGTGCATGCCACTTTCCAGCTTTAGATGGTGTTAGCCACTGTAGCCTATTAGCTACATTATTGCTGCTTTTTCTCGGGTATCTAACACCTGCACATGTGCAGCCCAATAACCGGGCATGCGCATTGGCAAAGCTGGGTCCGAAAACAAAAGTAAATAGCGGTATCTGTCACTTTTCTTCTTTCTCTACACAGCACAGGCTCTTATCAGAGCCCGTGCCCTTGCAAGAGATTATTAATGTATTCCCCCGACAAAAATTTTTTTATTGCCATGATAAGTAACTATGCAGGCGGCAGGTCATAATACATTGGCCCCTAAAAATATCAATGAAGGTTTGAAAAGCACTGAGAACAATCTAAGATTTATATGAATGGGATATGTAGCTAATGGCTTACTTTATTCCCTTGGCAAGGAGGACATGCCTGGCTCTCTGGGCAACGGGAAAGAATCTCATGCTGTAAAGTCGAATGACCCCTTCTGGTACTGGCCCCGGGGCATCACTGCCTGAAATAAGTAACTTTCATTCAGTATGTACATTACAGACACATAGCTGAAAGCGACCTGCAGTATAAATGTTGCAGTAATTTCCATTTCATGTCATGCTAAAATAAAAATTAGCGATACCTTTCCTCAAGAGATTAATGAAACATACTTTCTTTTTAAAGGCGGTAGTGGATAGATCCCCTTCAGTAGATGTACCCTGATGTCATCCTTTATTGTCCAATGTCTTCAGTTACTATCCACATGGACATAGAATGGGAATAGTATTCTGTGGCGAGCGAAGCAAGCCCGCAAGGGTACAAACTTTTTCTTTTGGTGGCCTTTATGGGTATGGAACAGCACTTCCGCCCTCACTCTACGTCACTTCCAGGTACAGCTACTGAAGGGGACCTATACACAACCTATGTACTAACATTCCCTATGAGCATTTCCCAGGTGGCTCAGAACATGAGAGTGAACGATCAGTCGCAGTTATCGGCTGGTGATGATGTAGTGTGCCGGGCAGCCCTACTTTCTGCATATAGCAGTGTGCATCACATTATGGCCAGCTCTACCTAACAGAAGAAGAGCTATAAAATGACACTGAGCGGGTACCCTTATGTACTGTATTTAGCAAGTTGTCATCCTAGTGCATATCAGGACCAAAGGCTTCATAGAAATGATAACTTCTGCTGCAACCATAAGACCAGATGATAATTATTTAGATGCAGATTAAATAAAAACACCTTCTAGAACTTTTGGACTGGGACCCTAGATGGCCATCACAGGAATCATAACTGTAATATACTGTAGACATAGTAGACATTTAATTTATAGAAAGGAAAAAGCACAATCTGATACATATGAAATGCACGGTCATATTGCAACACTGCCCAGGGAGCTCTCCTTTTTATAGCAATGTCTGTCCTGTCTACACACAAGCTGAGCTATAATAACACACTTCCCCTTCCCCAAACTCCTCTGTGAGCTGGACAATTCTGAAGCCTGTCACTGCCGCCGACTAAGTATTCTATGTTACAGTAGAACAATAAGAGATTAATGGCATCTGTTATTTATACACAGCAAAACTCCGTATACATTCACATATCCAGCCTGACTTACCAGAGGGAACCTGTAATAATGAATGCTTAGAAACAAGTTTCCCTATAGCCTATATAGCATAATAATGTCATGGTGTTACAATGTTAACAAATACAATATAACAAGACTTATTTAAAGTCCATTGTCTAAGTTTGTGCTTTTATTTAGATCTAACACTGTGGCACATCCTGTTAACTATATACTGTATATACAGCACTGGGAAAATGTCTGTTGGAAAATAAATTGTAGTTGTGCTAATAACTGGTGATACGCTCCTTGTTGTCAACTGTCCCTAATTTCCAGGGCTAGCCCTGTTGATAATGGAGTGCGCTGCTACACTCACTCCATTTTGTTCCTCCAAGGAGGCTTCATTCCCTGTTCCAAGATGGCCACCGAGGTCTGTACTACACATGCTCGGCACCATCTTGTTCACTGTGTAAGAATAGAGACCTGTGATATCAACAGTATTATCACTGTTCCAGTATCCTGGACCAATACCCACTAAAGAAATACACTCACCGACTGGTAATCTGTATCACATCCAGCTCCACTCAAGCTCTGCTCCATACCAACCAGTATATTATAGTGATAACATCACCTACAGTATCTCCAAATAAACAATCCAACTGGTTAAGCAACTGGGCTGTCTGTAGTATTATTAATGCATTCCCATGGAATACATACAGGAGACTGGCAGTCAAAAGACCAACAGCGACATCCTGATGGTCAGAATCCCGACAGGGGCTCAGTAAGTATCCTATCCCTCCTTCCTTCACCCCCTAACCCTCCCTTCCTACATCCTAACCCTAACCCCCCCCCCGCAGCCTAACCCCCTTGGTGCCTAAACCTAACTTCCCTCCCAGTGGTGCCTAAACCTAACCCTCCTGCCTGCAGCCTAACCCTAACCTGCCCTGCTATACTTACGTTCGGGATGCCAGCTTTCGAGATTCCGGCATTGGCATCTCAAGTGATGTCGAGATTCAGGCACTGGTATTCTGCCCGTCGAGATTCTGGTGTAGGGATTTCCACTTACCGGCATCTAAACTGCATCCCCTTTGCCATTGGGATGGTACAGAGTATGACCACCTACCCCCCTACAAAATTAACCTTTTCTTATGAGATGGAAAAAGTTTTGTCTTTGCCTCAAAACTTGCTGTTAATAGAGCTAATGCTCGGCAGTTCCTCAAACAGAGAGCTCTGATCAGCACAGTATTTAAGAAGATGATTGAAGGGTAAGGGGGCTGCTGCACATGCCCAGCCGAAGCTCCTCTTCCCTGGTGCTTTGTGGGCTGTCACTGGCAGTGAACGTACTTCTTTGGTGAGCAGAATCACATAGTCATAGAGTAATGAAAGTAGAAGAGAGAAATTGGTTAGTCAAGGATCTACAGTGAGGACTGAGTAGAAGAGACACATGGTGGAACTGGAGCATGGCAGATGAGACATGAATTAAGAAAGGGAGCAGATTATACATGGGAAAGGCAATGAAGGAATAATGAGTCCAGATAAATGCAAGATAATCTGTGTCAAATATGAGGCAGAAAGATGAATTAAAGTGAGTGCATGGGCATAGCTTGGGCAGAGCAGGTGGAGTATGTGCCCTGGTCATTGGAGCTGGCTGGTGGCGCTGACATGGGCACATACAGTAAGGTTTGTTGTTAAAAACATAAGGTTTTGACTCTTTTTCTTTTAAATAATCAATTGACCGCAGGGACACTCCACTGACTGATACCCGGCAGAACAGCGCATTAATGACTTGGGTGCCAGTGCAGATTTCCCATTTACAATTTGCATGTGGCCATTCTCTTTATATACAGGGGGACCCAACATTTCCTGTATGCATGCTGTGCCCCTGACTTCAACTCCTCCTCTGAAGAAAGACGTTGCTCGGAGATTGAGATCTGTGGATTAATCACCGCTAATCAGTAATCTATTAGTTAATGTAAGTGAATTACGCTCATATACCAAGAACTTTTATATTACACACTGTTCATTTTATATATCTGCTGCTCCTCGGTCAGGCGCTCCCTGCTCAATTCTTCTTCACCTCTGTACACATGCACTGGGGCCAGCACCTGCCAGATCCATTGTGCAGGAGTCGGGATCCGTCCAGCCGGGACTGTGTCCTCCTCTCCTCGGGGAATGGCAGCCCCCTCATCCAAGAGGGTAGGAGCCGCTGCTGCTCACTACCCTATCCTCAAATTACTTAGAACCCTCCCAGATATCCATGAGGATATCCATGCTTGACCACAGGTGGATTAATAATATGTCAGTCAATTTGATTTAACCACCTGTGCTCAACCAAGGATATCTCTAAAACCTGCACTGTTGGGGTGCCTTGAGGACCGCGTTTGGGAATCTCTGTGTTAACAGATTAAAATCATTTAAATTGCTTTATTTCTTGAATAAAGTATTTCTTATTTTATAAAGGTTTCTATATAGTTTTCTTTTTTTCCCCATAAATAAGATGAAAAACACTTTATTCAGATAGACTCCTTAACATGCCCATAGCAAGCAATCAGATTCTACTTAACATTTATGTGGAACCTTCTAGAAGTTAATAGCTAGTTGGTTGCTATGGGCAACACTTTCACTTCTAAAAACCTGCACTTTAGTAAATATACCCCTTACAGTATTTACAAATTTAGATGGTACTTTGCCTTTAAGATAATAGTTTATAACACTTATCAGTGCCTAACTGTTCAATGTGCTACTTGCGCTGGTCACACGGCCTTGGGTGGTTTTTATCAATCATTATCCTTCAGATGAGTGGCGCTTTGGCGGTGTCTAGCACAGGTTCAGTGTGACACACTGGCCACACACACAGAATGCAGGGAGGAATGATGCGGGGTTGGGCTCAGTGACTCATCCAGCTGAGGAGCCTGTCTGACTGCAGCATAGTCAGAGGCTCCCTCACCCTGCAGCCATGCTCCTACAGTTAGTGATATGTTTATTTTTATAAGGTGACGATGACTACACACTGAGGGCCTGATTCAGAGCCGGATGCTCTGACCAGAGCGCTCGCTCTGAATCAGGGCCCTCCTCCATGAAAATGGAGCGGCCTCCTGGCCGCTCGCATAGCTGTGGGTGACCACCCACAGCATATGCGAGTGGCCAAAAAGATGGTCGCGATGGTCTTGACCATCGCGACCATCGGACTTGCGACGGAGACCCTGTCACTCCCACTGACATCACTAGTGATGTCAGTGGGGCCGGCTTCAGACGGTAGGCGTTCCCATGGGAACGCCTCCGTCTGGCAGGCACGCCCCCGGCACGCCCACCAAAGGGGGCATGCTGTCAATCAACATCGACAGCACGCCCCCTTTGGTGCGAGACCCGGAGCGATGGGAAGCCCGTCGCTCGCCGGGTCTCACGCATGCGCACGACGGAGCTCCCTCCGTCATGCACAAGAGCAGTGGGGAACATCGACCCACTTGCGAGCGTACTGCCGCTCGCGAGTGGGTCTGAATGACCCCCTGAGGGCCTTGTCCTGAGTCGGAAGCAGTGGCGACGTCGGACACAGTGGAACAATGTTTTTCATCTGCGTCAGAGTCGCAGCACAATCTTATTCATACAGAGTCGCAGCACAAAGTTAGACGCACGGTAGCAGAAATGTAAAGCATTGCCATGGATGATGACTGTGAGCAGTGGCGTCACTCACCTTGGTGACACCTGGCACGGACTGAGGGCCTGATTCAGAGCCGCTCGCTCTGACAGAGCGCTCGCTCTGAATCAGGGCCGGGCTTTTTTTTTTTTTGGAGCGGCCTCTTGGCCACTCGCATAGCTGTGGGTGACCACCAACAGCTATAGCGAGCGGCCATGATGATGGTCGCGATGGTCAAGACCATCGCGACCATCGGGCTTGCGACGAGACCCTTGTGGTGGGGTCTCGTTCATCACAAGCCCCAGAGAGCTTTCGGCTCTAACAGAGCCGGAAGCTCTCCACTGACATCATGGGAACGCCTCCGTTTGGGCAGCCACCCCCCCGGCCCGCCCACCAAAGGGGACGAGCTGTCACTCAACATCGACAGGTCGCCCCCTTTGGTGTGAGATCCGGAGCGACGGAGTGCCCGTCGCTAGCCGGGTCTCACACATGCGCACGATGGAGCCGGCTCTGTCATGTGCATGCGCTGTGGGCCACCATCGACCCAGTTGTGAGCGCTCAGCGCTTGCGACCGGGTCTGAATCAGGCCCTGAGTCTCGAAAGTATAGTAGACAGATAGACAGATAGCGCGGCAAATCCACACGCTGGTAAAAAGGGGGCGTGGCTGCACATGTAAGGGGTGTGGCCTCACAACCCAAACCCCCGTTTTAGTTAACCCCGGGGGTCCTGGGGAGATGCGGACTGACCCCGGGGACCACTTTGCGTGCAGTGCCGGCTCCCACACTGTGTCAGGAGCAGAGTGCTGCACGTCGTGCTACAGTGCAGCACCTGGATCCTGTTACTGAGTAGGAGTCGGCACTTTTGTTTCAACCCTGGGCGGGTGACACCCGGGTGTGGCCCGCACTCCTCTTGTGATGCTACTGACTGTGAGGAAAGAGTGGAATGGCTAAACAGATGCACAGAGATGGTGAGCCTTTTGAGAATGTTGTGCGCATGTCGCTGATAGTGAATGCAATCTTATATGAAGTCATGTGCACACTGATAATCTGCACTTGTCATAGGATTTGTTGGTGCATCTAAAGCTGCACCAAGCGGTATTTCAGTGTCTACAGATGCAGAAAGTGGGCATCTCAGTCCTTGCACATTCATACGCATGGATGTACACCAGGGAATGGCATTGTAGTGGCAGTTGCATAAAGTCACAGGCATAATTGTGGTAAAACTAACACGCCTGCATCCAACTTAGAATCAGGTCCTGAGTCTGATGGTATAAGGAGCATGTAGAGGAGTCTGGTGGCATAAAAGAGGCAAGTGGAGCAGCTGGTATATAAGGAGCATGTGTAAGTATCTTATGGTACAAGAGTGGCATGTGAAGGAGTCTGATGGCAAATTAGGGGCATGTAGAGGGTCTGAAGGGAGATAAGAGGCATGTGCAAGAGCCTGTTGGCAAATTAGGGAAACGTAGAGGGTCTGAGGGCAGATAAGAGGCATGTGCAAGAGTCTGATGGCATATAATGGGCATGTTAAGTAGTCTGATGGTAAATAATGGGCATGTAGAGGAGTCTGATGGCATATAATGGGTATGTGAAGGAGTCTGATGGCATATACTGGGCATGTGGAGGAGTCTGATGGCCTATAATGGGCATGTGGAGGAGTCTGATGGCATATAAAGGGCATGCGGAGGAATCTGATGGCATATAATGGGCAGGTGGAGGAATCTGATGGCATATAATGGGCATGTGGAGGGGTCTGATGGCATAGAAGGGGCATGGAATGGTTTTAGTTTAAGGTATGGTATTTTTTTATTGAATCTTTAATATCATCAATATTATTATTATTTGAAAATGGTAAGGCGATTTTTTTTCTATACAATAATATCTTCAAATAAAATATTTCTTACTGAGAGCCCCATTTAACAACAAAGCATAACCCCTTTAGGACCATAGGACACAGTATTCTATTGCAAGGATACATAACAGTCAGCAGCCATCAGAAACGGCAAGGAAAACAGGACAAATCAAGCTGTGATCATATTATAAACAGGACACAGCAAGAAAAATAATACTAGTAACATAAACGGATGATTAAGTATTGTCAATTATAAGAAATCAGGAACCACCTGGTCATCGATGGCATGTAGACACTGAGGGGCATATTTAATTGGGCGTGAAGTTTAGCAAGGAAAAAACCTCACGCCCCATTTTGGATTACCGCGGGTATGTGCACTCCCGATACCAGCGCTATCCAACTAAAAAAAGTGGTTGCGGGGTATTCAGAGCTGAAAACCCTGTGCTGCATAATAAAAAAAATATGACACCTGCCTGGTGGTCTCTGCGGCTACCGGTGGCCTCTCCTCCATCTTCTCACTGGGGAGGGGGCTGCTGGGAGGCTACAGGGGCTGCAGGGAGGCACAAGAGCTGCTGAGAGATGTAGTTCTCCAAGCACCCATTACGGGGGTGATACTCACACTGGGGGGGGCACACACACCGGGGGTCACACACACACTCACACTGACATACTAACCGCTGCTGCAGAAGACTGGGTCCCGACACTGGATGCAGAAGACAGCACTTCGGTAGGTGAGTATTATGATTAATTAAGCTAATTGGACTCTTCCAATTGCTTAGTCATTAGGAGGGGTGCCGCCAGTGTCCCAGAGCATTTCCCGACCTTTTTTCCTAAAATTGTGGATTTTAGGAAAAGTTGGTCGTACTCTGGAGGTGCGCTAAAAAAAACCTCCTGGTGCTCAAAAAATCAAAAACCCTGCTCCTAATTGAATAGCGGGTGTGGGATTTTTGCTGTTGCCCCCTATTGAATATGCCCCTGAGCAACAATATTGGAAGCATAGGGGGACTGAAGCCATCGAGGCCATACCCAGTCAAATATAGACATAGGGCCAAATTAAATAGGGTGAGAGTTTTGATAATATGAGAGTTTAGCAATAGCTGTCACATTGGTCAAGTTTTATCTTCAAAATAGGAAAACATTTGGATGAGAGTTTAAATCGTGAGAGTATTTTGAGTCTAAAAACATGGGAGTTTGCCGGTTCTCGGCTCTATTACATTGGCCAAGTTTAAAAAGTGTCAGAGCATACTGCTAAACTCTCAAGCTGGCCACACATCTAAAGATTATCTGTCCAACCAGCCAACTAGTTGATTGGTTGGAATGAAAACCTGGTAAGGAATGAAAGCAAATGACAATCAGCAATTTGATCCCAAATGCCGGAAAATGGACCAAACTGTTGTTTGAACAAATAGTTTAGATCAAACATTTAACAAACTTGTCTGAATGACCATTTTCATCTATTTTCTGGCATTTAGGAGCAAATTGCAGATCATCAGTTACTCCCATACGTTACCAGATTTTCATTCCAACCAATCAACAAGTTGGCTGGTTGGATGTAAGTTGGTCTAGTGTGTGGCCAGCTTCACCCTATTACATTTGACCCATAGCATTTTGTTTAGACATGAGTGCTAGTGATCACCAGACAGACCAGTAATTATTTGGTTGTTGTACTATTACTTTCATGTCTAATAACACTTGGGTTATTATTTGGTGAAAGGCATATTTCCAAAAACCCTTGTGGAAATCTTGTGATTGCAATACAGATATATATTGATGCAACTGCAATACATAGATAAAACCCTTTAGCTACATTCTATAGATTGCAAGCTTGCGAGTAGGGCTCTCTTAGCGGGATGTAGACATTAGGTTAACATTTACAATGTTGATATAATATCAAATTAGAGTGCAATATATCTTTAGAGCCATTTTACTGCACTTAGCAACATCTAACGATTGTTATAATACATTACATAGGATATAGAAGGATTTAGCATATAGTTAACATTAATATGAGAATATACACTGCTACGTACTGTATTTTCCTTACAGCACTGTGACCCAGCTCATTTACAGTGTGTACTGTATCTTTGCCTCTTATCAAACAGTTTCTGGTCTCATTACCTAAACAAATCATTTAACACACAGCGTGGTCACCATGACTAGTAACTGGTATGAGTAGCCATAGGTTGTATATGCACATTTTAAAGTGTGTTACATTAGTATCTGAATCATATTTTTCAAATTTGTTAATATAGAAATCCACTTTAGGTTAATGGGTGTACAGTCAGAATGTCGACAGGCTCTGAATGTCGATGTATACTTTTGGTTAAAAATCAATGTCAGCATTAAAAAAAAAAAAGTCTATTTTTATTGTGATAGAAGCACTGGTAAAGTGGTCAATGGCAGGTACATTTATCCTAGGTTTTGGCCTATGTGTTCTAAAAACCCCCAGGAGAAGTCTGTTTTGAAAGCAGACAGAAGGATCGGCTTTTGGAAAAGCCGGTTTGGGTCCTGGGGGTGTGGATGTGAGGAGAGGGAGGGCTCCATCCACAGGCCACTCCAGGTATTGGGCCTTTCAGTCTGGTAGCAGGCTCATTAGGGCTTACAGCTGAACTGGCTGATATAAGCTGTGTTCTGTTGTATCTGAGTATCTCACAAGTGGGGAAGTAGGCATGCAGGCTAGCATGTCCAGAGACACTGTTATGAAAACCCTGTAAGTACTGTGCACGTGCTGTTGTTGACGGTGTGGGCAGTAGGCCCTACCGTCCTGGTAGTGAGGGTACCTACTGTTTAGTTATTGCCCAGACGGGCTAGGATTTTGGTTTGATTTGGTATATTAATTTGGCACAATAAAGACTAGTACTGACCAGTTTGTACGAGAACCCCAGACTAGTGTCCTGTTTCTATGGCTGCCCAGGGGAGGGACCCTTATCCTGACTTGTCACATTTGGTGGAGAATGCGGGCAATCACACACTGAAATTGCAGCAAGGAAAATTTTTTGTTTAAAATTTAAAGGGGCAGACACCAATTCGTCAGTGTCGACATAAAGTTGTGTACTTTGAAGTCCATAGAGGTGGTGTCCGCAGAAGCTTAGGGAAGCCACATTCTGCTTCCAACCTACATCTCAGGACAAAATGGAGGACATTGTTAAAGCCTTGTTCCAAGATACGGCAGCTCAGCAAGAAGCTACCAGGGCTCAGCAGGAAATGAATAAAATCCAGCAGGAATCCACCAGGGTGCAACTATTGGCTTGGAGACTGCCCAAAGGCAACAACAAGTCACCATGGAGGAAACCCGCCAGGCCTTAGCGGAAAACCGCCAGGCTTTAGCGGAAAACAGCCAGGCCATAAAAGAGGTGGAACAACACCTAGTAGCCCGGTCTGGAGATGCATCCTCTGACCCTCCAACCCACACTCGCTCCATACACGCCAGCCATTTTTTACAGAAGATGACTTCAAGTGATGATGTGGAGGCGTATCTCACGGCGTTTGAGAGAACCACAGAATGGGAGAGTTGGCCCAAGGAACAGTGGGCAAGTCTTGTGGCACCCTTCCTGTCTGGAGAACCAGAAAAGGCCTACTATGACTTGTGAAAGGCTGATGCAAAGGACTATGTAAAACTAAAATGGGAGAATTCCTAGCTCGCTTGGGAGTCACCTCATTTATTCGTGCCCAACGAGTCCACTGCTGGGAGTTCCAAATGGAAAAGCCTCCATACTCACAGATGCATGACCACGTCCATCTAAGCATAAATTGGCTACAGCCCGAGACGCTGACAGGACCACAGATTGTGGAATGAGTTGTGATGGACCGGTATCTGCGATCGCTACCTGCAATTCTGCGCAAGTGGGTGAGCCATGCAGACCCTAAGTCCGCAGACCAGTTAATTGAACTGGTGGAGAGGTACGTGGTGGCTGAGGAGCTGATGAGTGTGCCCCACCAAGCCCTGATGGCGCATCGGCGAACTCCCATTGACACTGGTAAGACTGTTCCAGGGGAGAAGGGTGTTGGGCGGTGGAAGGGTGTGGAACCTGGAGATGGGTCAGCCAGGCCAGGAAGGTTACTACCCCGTAAAAGACTAGATATTAATGTAATTCAATGTTTCCAATGTGGTGGTTTTGGCCATATTGCGGCTAATTGTTCACTTACCTCTGAACCTATGCAATGTGTTACTGCTCATGTCAACCGCAGGATGTCTTTCTTTGCACAACCAGCCTGTACTGCTGACCGGCATGTTGAGACAGATAAGCTCATGTGTATACTCACTGTAGAAGGCAACCGAGTAGAGGCGCTGTTAGATTCTGGTAGCCTGGTTACACTGAACTGGTGAACCCCTTGAAGCATAAGGGGAAAACTGTTCGTGTGACCTGCATACATGTGGATACCTGGTATTATGTTACTACAGAAGTGAACATAGAAACACCATGTGGTTCCACAATAGTCTCTGTGGGTTTGGTACATGGCTTAATGTATAATGCAATATTGGGGAGAGACTTTGCTCACTTCTGGAAGTTGTGGGAAAGCCGATATTGCACAGAGGTAAATCACCCTGACTCGTTTGAGAAGGTTACTGACGTAATAGCAGAGTCAGAGATGTTCCCTTTTTCTAGTATGATTGGCGAATTAGAGAATGCAGAGCATGATGGTGGCTCGCCAAATGGTGTGCCTCCCACTGAGGTGGGGAGTGTTATTGAGCCCATGGATTGCCTGCCTGATCTTGAGGTCAGGAGAGAGGTCTTTGCCATTGAGCAGTTGAATGACCCTACTCTGGTAAAAGCCAGGGAGAATGTCAAGGTGATCAATGGTAAACCCATAGACCCTGATAGTCCTTTGTCATATCCTCACATGGCAGTATGTCAGGATTTGTTGTAACAGGTGACTAAGAAGGGGGAAGATATTGTGGAATAATTAATAATTCCCAAAGCATACAGAAGAACAGTGTTAGATCTGGCCCATGGTCATATAATGGCAGGCCACCTAGGGGTAGAGAAAACTACTGAGCAAATTGTGCAGAGGTTTTTTTGGCCCGGGGTCCATAAAGAGGTATCTGACTATTGTGCATCCTGCCCTGAATGTCAGTATCATGCTCCAAGGCCACATTTCAAAAGTCCCCTGGTTCCGTTGCCATTATTGAGGTTCCGTTTGAAAGAATAGCTATGGATTTGGTTTGGCCATTAATGAAATCTGCCCAGGGCCATCAATATATTCTGGTGATAATGGATTACGCTACCAGGTACCCGGAAGCGATACCATTACGCAATAGGTCAACCAAGACCATTGCTAGAGAAATAGTCCATGTCTTTAGCAGGTTGGGAATACCTAAGGAGATCTTGACTGACCAAGGTACCCCATTTATGTCAAAAATCATGAAGGAGTTATGCCGCCTGTTCAAAATTGACCAATTAAGAACCTCTGTGTACCATCCCCAGACCGATGGGTTAGTGGAGAGGTTTAATAAAACTTTAAAACACATGCTAAGGAAAGTAGTGGACAAAGATGGTAGAGATTGGGATTACTTGTTACCTTATTTGCTGTTGGCCATAAGAGAGGTTCCTCAATCCTCCACAGGGTTTTCCCCTTTTGATTTATTGTACGGGAGACATCCAAGGGGGTTACTTGACATTGCCAAAGAGACATGGGAGGGGCAGTCCAGTCCGTATAAAACAGTTATTGAGCATGTTTCTCAAATGCAAGAAAGAATCCCTGCTGTGGTGCCGATAGTAAGAGAGCACTTGGAACAGGCCCAACAGGCACAGCAGAGGGTATACAACCGCAATGCTCGCTTATGGAACTTTGCTCCTGGGGACAGAGTGTTGGTGTTGGTTCCCACAGTAGAAAGTAAACTTTTGGCTAAATGGCAAGGACCCTTTGAAATCTTAGAAAATGTGGGGCAGGTCAATTATAATGTTTACCAGCTGGGGAAAAGAAAGCCAGAACAGATATACCATGTAAATCTTATAAAACCTTGGAAGGATAGAGCAGCACTGTCAGCCGTCCGTGCCCCTCCAGTAAACCCAGGGCCCATGGTACCTGAAGTGACAGTGGCAAAAACACTGTCAGCCAGTCAACAGCATGAAGTTAAGGAATTTCTGATCAGAAATAGGGTGCTGTTTTCTGACCTACCAGGGAAAACCACGGTCATCAAACATGACATAATCACTGACCCAGGGGTTAAAGTTAACCTAAAGCCCTATAGGTTACCAGAAGCCCAAAGAGAATCAGTGTCGAAGGAAATAAAAAAAATGTTAGAGTTGGGTGTAATTGAAGAATCGCATAGTGAGTGGACAAGTCCCATTGTGCTCATTCCAAAACCCGATGGGAGTGTGCAATTCTGCAATGACTTCCGGAAATTGAACAGTGTGTCAAAGTTCGATGCCTACCCTATGCCTAGTGTGGACGAACTAATTGAAAGGCTGGGGACAGCCAGATATTTAAGTACTCTTGACTTAACCAAAGGGTATTGGCAAGTGCCATTAACTGAGAACACCAAAGAAAAGACAGCTTTTTCTGCACCAGAGGGGTTGTTTCAATACAAGATGTTGCCCTTTGGGCTACATGGGGCACCTGCTATCTTTCAAAGAATGATGGATAGGATTCTAAGGCCCAATAGACAGTATTTTGCTGCTTATCTGGATGATGTGGTCATTCATAGTCCTGATTGGCAGTCTCACTTGCCCAGAGTACAAGCAGTGTTGGACTCCATCTATAAGGCAGGTTTGACAGCCAACCCAAAAAAGTGTTGTCTGGGGATGGAAGAAGTAAAATATCTTGGGTACACCATTGGCAGAGGTTTGATAAAGCCACAGCTCAATAAGATTGAGGCAATCCAAAACTGGCCATGACCCCTGAATAAGAAGCAGGTGAGAGCCTTCTTAGGGATCACTGGGTATCATAGGAGGTTTATTCCCAATTTTGCCACTATTGCAGTCCCACTGACTGACCTTACCAAAGGCAAACAGAAAGTCATGGTGGAATGGGGTCCTGAAGCAGAGAAGGTTTTCCAGGAGTTAAAAATAGCGTTATGTACCCAACCAGTTCTGATGACCCCTGATTTTGACAGAGAGTTTTTTGTACAAACCGATGCATCCGATGTAGGCATCAGAGCAGTCCTGTCCCAAAGCAAAGAGGGTGAAGAACACCCGATTTTCTTCTTAGGCTGGAAATTAAATGTACATGAATGAAACAATGTTACGGTCGAGAAAGAAGCATTGGCCATAAAGTGGGTGTTAGAGACTCTCAGGTACTACTTGGTGAGATAAAAGTTCAGATTGATCACTGACCATGCCCCTTTGAAGTGGATGTCAGAAAACAAGGACAGTAATGTGAGAATAACGAGATGGTTCTTGGCATTACAAACCTTTAAATTTACGGTAGAACACAGGCCAGGAAGCCAGCTGGCCAATGCAGATGCTTTGTCATGTGTCCATTGTTTGGGGGCTGCGGTTGTTCACCCCCCACAGGTCGAAACAAAGGGGGGGATATGTGATATAAGCACTGGTAAAGTGGTCAATGGCAGGTACATTTGTCCTAGGTTATTGGCCTATGTGTTCTAAAAAACCCCAGGAGAAGTCTGTTTTGTAAGCAGACCAGAGTATCGGCTTTTGGAAAAGCCGGTTTGAGTCCTGGGGGAGTGGATGTGAGGAGAGGGAGGGCTCCATCCACAGGCCACTCCAGGTATTGGGCCTTTCAGCCTGGTAGCAGGCTCATTAGGGCTTACAGCTGGAACTGGCTGATATAAGCTGTGTTCAGTTGTAGCTGAGTGTCTCACACCTGGGGAAGTAGGCATGCAGGCTAGCATGTCCAGAGACACTGTTATGACAACCCTGTAAGTACTGTGCACGTGCTGTTGTTGACGGTGTGGGCAGTAGGCCCTACCATCCTGGTAGTGAGGGTACTTACTGTTTAGTTATTGCCCAGACGGGCTAGGATTTTGGTTTATGATTTGGTCTATTCATTTGGCACCAACTGCGCCAACCAGTTTGTTTGAGAACCCCAGACTTGTGTCCTCCTTCTATGGCTGCTGTGTGTGTACAGAGGGAGTCCATCTACCCCAGGGGAGGGACCCCTATCCCAACTGTCACATTATCATGTTGACACAGTTTTTTGCTTATTTTTAGGGTTAAGGCCCCTACACACTAGAAGACTTGCAAACGATGTGATATCGTCAACGATTTCCCTTGACCTCCCGGACAAACGATCTAGTGCATACACACCACGCAATCTAAAAAATGACCAAATGATATATCTTGCATCGTTTGATTATTTGATCGTTAACTATATAATGTAACCATATCGCCTGGTCATCCAGTAGTGCATTCACACTGCACGATCTGCGGGGAATCATTAACGAGATTGACAGATCTTCCTGCATACACAAAAGATCTGAAGATGCGACGAACGACGCCACAGGAGTGCAGCAGTGCGCATAGTGCGTACACACTGGACGATTTGAGCGAGTTGTCGTCTGATGCATTGGTAAATAAGCAAAAGACTTCAATATTCTGGTGTTGACAATATGAACATGTAGACTTTTTTTAAACGTGTCAACATTTTTGTATGTCAACATATCTGTTGTTGACCTAAAGTCAATGTCAACAGCTGACTGTTGACATTCTAAAAGGTCAACCTTCTAAAGGTCAACTTGTGAGATATATATATATATATATATATATATATATATATACTGTAGAACAGTGTTTCTCAGTCTGGGGTACTCACTGTGAGGTACATGATTACTTGAAACATTTACTGTAATGTGGGGTCGGAGGGGAATCCTGATTATAATTAACCCCAGGCATTAGAGTATCTCCAACTGTCTTTCTGCTGTCTCTTCCTGGATGTCCCAGCGATTTCTTAAACTTAATATGTCTAAGACAGAGCTGATCATCTTCCCACCCTCCCACATCATCTCACTTCCCACTATTTCTTTATCAATTGATGGAATAACTAACTCATCTAGTCCCAAGGTGCGCTGTCTTGGAGTTATCCTGGACTCATCCCTCTCCTTCAAACCACATATCCAGAACCTTTCACAGTCCTGTCGTTTCCATCTCAAAAATATTTCTATGATCAGACCCTATCTCACCCAGGATGCTACTAAAACCCTCATACACTCACTGGTCATCTCCAGATTGGACTATTGTAACTTCCTCCTATCTTGTCTCCAGAATTACCCATCTCTCTCTGCTCCAGTCTATCCTTAATGCTGCTGCATGGCTTATCTTCCTCTCCAAGCGCTCTACATCTGCCTCCCTTCTCCTACAAGCCCTCCACTGGCTCCCCTTCCCTTTTAGAACCCAATTTAAGGTTCTCACGCTCGCTCACAAAGCCCTCACCCAATCCTCTCCCATATACATCTCTGATCTCATCTCCCTTCAAGCTCCTCTCCGCCCTCTTCGCTCAACTAATGCACACTGCCTTTCATGCCAGCTGATTACTTCTTCCCACTCCCACCTCCAAGATTTTGCCGGCACTGCTCCCCACCTCTGGAACTCTCTCCCACTCCCCATCAGACTCTCCACCGGTTTGCAATCCTTCAAACGGGCTCTCAAGACCCACTATTTCATCAAAGCCTTCCAGCTATCATACTAACTCCTTGCTACATGCTCCTTCGTCCCCATCTACCCCATCTGTGTCAACCCAGTTTGTCTTGCCCCACCTTTTTAGAATGTAAGCTCTCACGAGCAGGGCCCACTACCCTCGTGCTTCTCCTTACTATAGTGTCATTTACTTCTTACTCACCACTAAGGCACCTAACACTTGGTTGCTTATGCTCTGTTGCTTATCTGGGTGATATGGTCGCTAATGTAGCAATATATATTATCCATGTCCTGTATTGTATTGTTCTGTAAGTCACTTGTATACAATTTGTTTTTGTACTTTGTAAGGCGCTGCGGAACACTTGTGGTGTCATATAAATAAATGATAATAATAATAATAATTAGAGTAGGACCCTCCACCAACACACACATAAATCAGTCCTGACTGGAAATAGCAACTAAAAGTGAATTTTAAGCAATTGTGTAAGCTGCACAGCTCACACAACAGTGTATAATTACAAACAGGAACACAACTATCTACACAACCCTCACCCAGTCATCCCCGTTTTCTACTATCTCCCCAAAATCCATAAGAACACAACTCACCCACCCGGCAGACCCATCATCTCAGACATTAACTCCATTTCCTCTAACCTTTCTGAATACATCGATCACTTCCTCCAACCATATGTCAAACAACAACAATCACATCTGAAAGACACAACGGACATCCTCAAGACACTAGAAAAGACACCCTGGGGCGATGACTACTGGCTCGTCACCAGTGACGTCATCTCACTTTACACCATCATAGACCACCAACACGGACTGGACAGCACCCGACACTACCTCCAACAAGATAACTCCATGGACCCACTACAAACAGCATTCATCCTGCAAGGCATAGACTACATCCTCACACATAATTACTTTTGGTTCAACAATAACTTCTACCTTCAACAAACAGGGACCGCAATGGGGACCAAGTTTGACGCCAGTTATGCTAACCTGTTCATGAGCCGGTGGGAGGATTCCCACATATGGACGGGTCATGACTGGCAGGCAAACTTGGTCCTCTGGAGGAGATACATAGACGACATCATTTGCATATGGAAAGGACCAGAATCCACACTGCTAGAATTCATCAACTACATTAACAATAACGACAAAAATCTCCAATTCACCACAGACTATAGCAAAACCTCGGTAAACTTTTTAGACCTACAGATATTCATACACAATGGACAAATACACACAAAGATCTTCCAAAAACCCGTCAACGTCAATAGCTACATCTTATCGAGTAGCGGTCACCACCCCAACTGGCTCAACAACATCCCCATAGGACAATTCAAAAGACTCAGAAGAAACTGCACCAGACTAACAGACTACATATCACAGGGAGAAACTCTTAAACAACAATTTGCAGATAAAGCTTATCACATACCCACACTACAAGACACAATGGATAAAGTAGCAGAAGAAGCAAGAGCACCACTTCTCGAATACAAACCCCACAACTCAACGACACATGACCACCCTGCTTTCATCACACAATATAACACCCACGCCCACGACATCAAGAAAAAAATAAACAAACATTGGCACCTTTTACAAAAAGACGAAACACTAACACATATACTACCACCCAGAGCCAGAGTAATCTACAGGAAAGCACCGAACATACACAAAAAGCTAGTCATGAACCACATTCAATACACACACAGACCACAATAGACAAAGGTACACTGAAGGGAGGCTTTTACCACTTGCACCAATTGCACCAATCTAAACTATAGGAGTACAAAACCCGCCACATCCTTTACCTCCACACAGACGGGCAACACCTACAAGATACGGGAACACATCACATGTCACACTAAAAATGTGATCTATCTCATACAGTGCCCATGCCACAAGCAGTATGTAGGGAGAACAATCAGACCATTACATACCAGAATCAAGGAACACCTCAGAAATATCATTAACAAAGCAGACAGTCATAACATACCGGTACACTTCCTCGAACATCACCAGAGCAACATCACTGGTCTACAATTCATAGGGATCAGACACATACAAAGGAACTGGAGAGGAGGGGACCACACAAGAATGCTCAACAAGGAAGAACTCAAATGTATAATCACACTTCGTACCCTGGCACCCAGTGGTCTGAACATCGACAACGAGATCAAGTCTGTCATTAGTAAATAATACCCCCCTAAACCCCCCCCCTCCTCTTGCTATATCACACACCTCCTCTTGTTTCTGACCCACTTCCAGCACCCCTCCCCCTTCACACGCCGTTTACACCCCTTAAACCACACTTAGCCCCCTCTCGACACCTACATCACACACACACACGTCCCTACAACCAAACCACCCAGTCACCAACCCCCTTTCACTACCGCACTGACCCACAACATCCACCACACCCCCCCAACCCCCCTCCCAGCCCATCCACTCGACAGTGACACTTGCACCATCCAGCACCACCTCCGCACTACAGCAACTTACCTACATGTGACTTTACCACCCCTTATCCGCACGACTGTCAACAACCTCATTTCCCACTTAATTCCCCCAGTCCAGTCATCCTCCTCCAACACCACACAAACACACCAAGTGCAAAACACACACATATACAATACCCATTGAACCCATACACTAACATACAATCACACCGGAACGCAGCACACCACACGCACCCATCACCACCTACCACGACCCACCCGCCCTCCCCTCCACCAGCCACCCCCATGCGACCGGCTGAACCCCCGGCGCCACCATCCCACACATCTACCACACTTCACTACCCTTACATCCCCACGTTACCACTTTACCCTGACACACCCAGAGAACACCCGGTGGATACATGACTTCGCCCATATCGTCACAGCAACTCCCCAGACCATGTCCGATCACCCCCTGCTATTAACCTTTACCACCACGCCATTTAACCCCATCGCCTTTAACCCTTACACACCCAGGCTACACCCAGTGGTCACATGACATCGCCCATATCGCCACACTAACTTTCCCTATCATGTCCGATCACCCTCTGTTATTAACCATTGCCACCACGCTACACTCTGCTCCCCAGAGCGCCACCTCCTACAGACCTGCACACTCGTTATTAAGCCCGCCCACACACCTGTCATTACCCTTTCCCATCCGACATTATCCCATTGGCCTCCAACAACAGAACACCTCCAGATTAACATCAACTCCTGACCACGCCCAGTGCACACACACCTCCCCCCCATTGGCCAATTCCGTACACAGCCACCTCCACACCAACCTCAAAAATGCTGCTGCACCATGTAACAGTAACCTCCATGATTAAGGCACAGCCGAAACACGTTGGAGACACACACCTACCATCACGTCCTGGAAACCTTCTTTCCCGCCAAAGAACCCCCCCCTGCCGTCCCAGCGACCGCTGATCACAAGGAGCTGCCAGCACCTCCAGCGAGCGGCACCCCCGCCTTGTGACCGCGACACGCCCGGCTCACAGCCTCCCCACCCCCGCCCCACATTGGGCGCCAACAGCCACTGGAACCACGAGGAGCCGGCGTTCACTGCACACACACGGCATCCCTCATCCAAACAGCCTCACCCGGCCATCCCGCTGCACGACGTGACACACGCGCAGGTACTGGCCCGCATCCCACAACACGGAGACGCCGGCCTGCCGCAGCCCGCTCATCCATCCAGGCTCCATCCACCACGCTGACCCACCCTGCCAGCACAAACAAGACCATCGGTGCCACCGCCACGGGGCATAGCCACACCAGCAGCTGCAGCACAACAAGAACGGCCATCTAACCTGCCGCTATATACCATCAGAGACTGCCGGCCACCACCCCCAAATCGCAACGCCTACACAGGCACCTACTGGTAGGTAAGTTGTACAAATTGCGGGACGCCGCCTCATCATCCATCCTTACCAGACTTCCACCTACACTGTGCCGGGCGTTAAGACTGTCGACCAAAGGTCCAGCAGGGACAATGTGCTGGTCCAGAACTGCACGGAAAAGGAGCCCCCTAAAAGCGTCTACCCACCTTCCCCCCCGTGCACCCATCCTGCTCTTCCCCCCACTGTCCCTGGGTCAATCACCCTCTAGTAGCATTGTGCCTCCATAAAGTAATAAAATAAAATACCTTGACCCAACACCACCGTCTATGTCTCTCTGTCATACAGTTCACTCATACCCAAGCACTTTACACACTGCCCCACCATATAGAGAGCGCGCCTTACCAAGCTTTTACCAGTCTCTAAACTAGGTAGGAACAGGTACTCCTACCACAGGCGCAGCACTCTTACACCCCCTACCCCCATACCTCCAGATACACGCACATCCCCTCCCCCCACCTCCCTCCCCCCCCCCCACAATCCCTCCCCCCCCACTGTTCTTTCCCTCTCCCTCCTGCCTCAATCCACCCCCACAGGCATATCAGTGAGCGCGGTTCACCACCTTTTATTCACGTCCTTTTCAGTACCATGAACCGCAGCACATGCCCCTGCTTCATCACCACATTACCCGAGACTACTTATACTTGACACACACATGGGCATTTTCGACCTCAGAGAGACTAGACTAGATAGGGCCAACCACCTACTTGCAGAACTAGAACACAGAGTTAAGCTACAATCCAACAGCTCATCATTCTGCAGTACATACCTACAACTAGAGAAACTCACAACAAGAGAATCCAAAATCTGGTGGGACTCACACATTCTTCAATGGTACCTCAAACATAACATTACACCAAAAGGTCTCACTATCCACAAAGCACCAACCCATAACACAGACAACCTTGATTTCATGTCCAAATGGAACAAAATTCTCCATGACTGCTTCGCACAGCTCATACAACTCATCATAGACACACACGGACAAGAACTCCAAGCCATGGAAACACAAATAACCGATCTCGACATTGCACTAGAACCATACAAGCGGGAGGAAGAATTCAAAAACCTAGTCACCCTCACGAGACAGAAGCTCCACAAAAGTGAGGAACTGATCATAGAAAAGAAGAAAGCAAAAATTATCAGAGACAAATGCAACAGCCCCAAATCCCACAATAAACAGAAACACCCAAACCCTCCCTTCCAGACCAACACACAGCCAGATTATAAAAGGAGCCACAACACCCACCACACCAGGCTCAACCACAGGATCACCCTGAACTCACCTATCTACAAAAAACTCAACCTGACATACCAGCAGTACATGACCAAAATCCACAAATCCCAAATCACCGACACAACACGAATACAGCTAGAACACGTAGATCCAGACACAGACTCCGACACGGATATCTCCTTCAGTATACATGACATAGAGGACCCATCCGACACAGAGAACTACGAAAACCTGGCAAGACATTCAATAGAACAAGGGTGGGTAAACACACATAGAGGGTCGACACACATCATCCCACCAACAGCAGACCAGCAACAGAACACCATACTTTACACAGAACACCTACACCCGTCCCAGGACACCAGCACCAAACCAAACAACCAAGAAAACGAATGGGCACTCCATTTTTTAGAACTGGAGGCAGGCAGCCGCACCTGCCAAATGACAACAAGCACCACTGCAACACGAATGAAAAGAAAACTAGACCAACGAGACGAGGCTGCAGAGGAGGTCAAACAACCAAACCCAAACCCCCCCTCGTCTCACACACCACCACTACCGACACCAAAGGAATCTTCAATTTAAGCAGCCAGACACTTACAGATAGTGACAAGATACTACTGAACAAAGGCCTCAAATTTGCCCCCAACAACAAACTCAATAAATTTGAAACTTATCTAGACCTAAACAGGTTTGTCCGCAAGTTGACCCTAAAAATTTTTTTCGCAAACAACCCCCCCATACAGGACACCACAACAGACCGCTTCAAACACACCACACTTAGACCACCTTCCAAATTTTTCCCTAGCCACCTCAAGGGACACTTAATACATACCTTTGAACACCTAGTGATGGAAGACATCAACAAACTGAACACCCCCACTAAACACCACAACAATAACCTCACCAAAAAAGAGCTAGCTTCACTCAACAACCTAAGAAACAACCATGATCTCATCATTAAACCCGCAGACAAAGGAGGAGGAATAGTACTACTGGACAAAGCAGACTACATAACAGAATCCCTCCGCATCCTCAGAGACTCCAATACCTTCAAAGTTCTACACAAAGACCCCACACACAACTTCAACCAAGAACTCTCACGCATTCTGACAACCGGTAGCACTTCAGGCATCCTCTCCAAACAGGAACACAACTATCTACACAACCCTCACCCAGTCATCCCCGTTTTCTACTATCTCCCCAAAATCCATAAGAATACAACTCACCCACCCGGCAGACCCATCATCTCAGGCATTAACTCCATTTCCTCTAACCTTTCTGAATACATCGATCACTTCCTCCAACCATATGTCAAACAACAACAATCACATCTGAAAGACACAATGGACATCCTCAAGACACTAGAAAAGACACCCTGGGGCGATGACTACTGGCTCGTCACCAGTGACGTCACCTCACTTTACACCATCATAGACCACCAACACGGACTGGACAGCACCCGACACTACCTCCAACAAGATGACTCCATGGACCCACTACAAACAGCATTCATCCTGCAAGGCATAGACTACATCCTCACACATAATTACTTTTGGTTCAACAATAACTTCTACCTTCAACAAACAGGGACTGCAATGGGGACCAAGTTTGCCCCCAGTTATGCTAACCTGTTCATGAGCCGGTGGGAGGATTGCCACATATGGAAGGGTCATGACTGGCAGGCAAACTTGGTCCTCTGGAGGAGATACATAGACGACATCATTTGCATATGGAAAGGACCAGAATCCACACTGCTAGAATTCATCAACTACATTAACAATAACGACAAAAATCTCCAATTCACCACAGACTATAGCAAAACCTCTGTAAACTTTCTAGACCTATAGATATTCATACACAACGGACAAATACACACAAAGACCTTCCAAAAACCCGTCAACGTCAATAGCTACATCTTATCGAGTAGCGGTCACCACCCCAACTGGCTCAACAACATCCCCATAGGACAATTCAAAAGACTCAGAAGAAACTGCACCAGACTAACAGACTACATATCACAGGGAGAAACTCTTAAACAACAATTTGCAGAT
The DNA here is from genome assembly GCA_031769625.1 of Taudactylus pleione. Taxonomy (NCBI): domain Eukaryota; kingdom Metazoa; phylum Chordata; class Amphibia; order Anura; family Myobatrachidae; genus Taudactylus; species Taudactylus pleione. The sequence goes on from JAUIMM010000197.1 coordinate 20,687,433, forward strand.
AAAGCTTATCACATACCCACACTACAAGATACAATGGATAAAGTAGCAGAAGAAGCAAGAGCACCACTTCTCGAATACAAACCCCACAATTCAACGACACATGACCACCCTGCTTTCATCACACAATATAACACCCATGCCCACGACATCAAGAAAATAATAAACAAACATTTTCACCTTTTACAAAAAGACGAAACACTAACACATATACTACCACCCAGAGCCAGAGTAATCTACAGGAAAGCACCGAACATACACAATAAGCTAGTCACGAACCACATTCCCCCATCAATACACACACAGACCACAATAGACAAAGGTACACTGAAGGGAGGCTTTTACCACTGCGGGACATGCTCCAATTGAACCAATCTAAACTATAGGAGTACAAAACCCACCACATCCTTTACCTCCACACAGACAGGCAACACCTACAAGATACGGGAACACATCACATGTCACACTAAAAATGTGATCTATCTCATACAGTGCCCATGCCACAAGCAGTATGTAGGGAGAACCATCAGACCATTACATACCAGAATCAAGGAACACCTCAGAAATATCATTAACAAAGCAGACAGTCATAACATACCGGTACACTTCCTCGAACATCACCAGAGCAACATCACTGGTCTACAATTCATAGGGATCAGACACATACAAAGGAACTGGAGAGGAGGGGACCACACAAGAATACTCAACAAGGAAGAACTCAAATGGATAATCACACTTCGTACCCTGGCACCCAGTGGTCTGAACATCGACAACGAGATCAAGTCTGTCATTAGTAAATAATACCCCCCTAAACCCCCCCTCCTCTTGCTATATCACACACCTCCTCTTGTTTCTGACCCACTTCCAGCACCCCTCCCCGTTCACACGCCGTTTACACCCCTTAAACCACACTTAGCCCCCTCTCGACACCTACATCACACACACACGTCCCTACAACCAAACCACCCAGTCACCAACCCCCCTTCACTACCGCACCGACCCACAACATCCACCACACCCCCCCAACCCCCCCCCAGCCCATCCACTCGACAGTGACATTTGCACCATCCAGCACCACCTCCGCATCTACAGCAACTTACCCACATGTGACTTTACCACCCCTTATCCGCACGACTGTCCACAACCTCATTTCCCACTTAATTCCCCCAGTCCAGTCATCCTCCTCCAACACCACACAAACACACCAAGTGCAACACACACACATATACAATACCCGTTGAACCCATACACTAACATACAATCACACCGGAACGCAGCACACCACACACACCCATCACCACCTACCACGACCCACCCGCACTCCCCTCCACCAGCCACCCCCCGTGCGACCGGCTGAACCCCTGGCGCCACCATCCCACACATCTACCACACCACACTTCACTACCCTTACATCCCCACGTTACCACTTTACCCTGACACACCCAGAGAACACCCAGTGGATACATGACTTTGCCCATATCATCACAGCAACTCCCCAGACCATGTCCGATCACCCCCTGCTATTAACCTTTACCACCACACCATTTAACCCCATCGCCTTTAACCCTTACACACCCAGGCTACACCCAGTGGTCACATGACATCGCCCATATCGCCACACTAACTTTCCCTAACATGTCCGATCACCCTCTGTTATTAACCATTGCCACCACGCTACACTCCGCTCCCCAGAGCGCCACCTCCCACAGACCTGCACACTCGTTATTAAGCCCGCCCACATACCTGTCATTACCCTTTCCCATCCGACATTATCCCATTGGCCTCCAACAACAGAACACCTCCAGATTGCCATCAACTCCTGACCACGCCCAGTGCACACACACCTCCCCCCCCATTGGCCAATTCCGTACACACCCACCTCCACACCAACCTCAAAAACGCTGCTGCACCATGTAACAGTAACCTCCATGATTAAGGCACAGCCGAAACGCGTTGGTGACACACACCTACCATCACGTCCTGGAAACCTTCTTTCCCGCCGAAGAACCCCCCCCTGCCGTCCCAGCGACCACTGATCACAAGGAGCCGCCAGCACCTCCAGCGAGCGGCACCCCCGCCTTGTGACCGCGACACGCCCGGCTCACAGCCTCCCCGCCCCCGCCCCACATTGGGCGCCAACAGCCGCTGGAACCACGAGGAGCCGGCGTTCACTGCACACACACGGCATCCCTCATCCGAACAGCCTCACCCGGCCGTCCCGCTGCACGACGTGACACACGCACGGGTAGCGGCCCGCATCCCACAACACGGAGACGCCGGCCTGCCGCAGCCCGCTCATCCAGCCAGGCTCCATCCACCACGCTGACCCACCCTGCCAGCACAAACAAGACCATCGGTGCCACCGCCACGGGGCACAGCCGCACCAGCAGCTGCAGCACAACAAGAACGGCCATCTAACCTGCCGCTATATACCATCAGAGACTGCCGACCACCACCCCCAAATCGCAACGCCTACACAGGCACCTACCGGTAGGTAAGTTGTACAAATTGCGGGACGCCGCCTCATCATCCATCCTTACCAGACTTCCACCTACACTGTGCCGAGCGTTAAGACTGTCGACCAAAGGTCCAGCAGGGACAACGTGCTGGTCCAGAACTGCACGGAAAAGGAGCCCCCTAAAAGGGTCTACCCACCTTCTCCCCCGTGCACCCATCCTGCTCTTCCCCCCACTGCCCCTGGGTCAATCACCCTCTAGTAGCATTGTGCCTACTTAAACTAATAAAATAAAATATCTTGACCCAACACCACCGTCTACGTCTCTCTGTCATACAGTTCACTCATACCCAAGCACTTTACACACTGCCCCACCATATAGAGAGCGCGCCTTACCCAGCTTTTACCATATTTTACAACCACATTAGAGATGGCGAGAGGGATTTCTGGTGCCCTGTATAAAGCGCTCGGCCTGCAGCATCTCTGTAACATCTTACAGTATTTATTTATATTTCGCACAAGAGGGTACATTATACCATTAATGTAAAGTACTGCAGCTGTACTTGCTCATCTTAATAGAAACCAACAGTTACCACATTCATAAGCACATAATGGCTGGAATGCACCTATCACCTATACAAGCTGTGGAGGCAGCCATTTTGTGGTCCATATAATAATCAAGAGAATGCAGCCAATCAATTATTTAGAATATTTCACTAAGAAGTGCCTTAGGGATGTCATTGGTTGGTGGCAAATATAATTTCATCACAGTAAATGGCTGCCCCTGTTAGTGCACACTTGCTTAAGGTGCGTACACACGGTACGGGATCTTTCAACGATATGGACGATAACGATATCGTTGAACGATAAATCATTTATATCGCTCCGTTTCTTTGCAATGAACTACCAATAATGCGCGCTCCCGCATGGACGATAACGATATCTTTCGTCCGTACATGCAGGCCAACCTGGACGATTTCACCAGAAACATCAGCCCAGTATACATCCTCAAGATATAGTTGATTGTTGATTAAATCGTTCATGTCTACAGACAATATCGTTCATTCTGTACACCAGGAAAGTTCAAGGGAAATCGTTCAGCGATATCGTTCACTGAACAGATTGTTCCGTGTGTAGGCACCTTTACTCTCCCAGTTCTGTAGCAATTTAAATATACAGTATTAGTTTGACAGAGGTCAGATGGTCTTAAATAAGGGAAAAGAAATTTGATTAACAACCTGTTTAATTTAACAGCACACAATATAATCTGATTTAATGACTGTTAGTCCATACACCCTCTACATCTTTTGTCTGGAATTAGATTTGTGAATCCAAAGTGATTTCACATGAAGGTGGACGTGCTTTGGGAGAACCTCATTGCCTCAGTGAAACAGTATATGTTTCAATATTGAAAAATATTTATTGCATCTCAACCTTCAGAAATAAATACTAGAAACTTTACTGATCCATTGTTTAATACGAAAGGCACACATTTTACGGATCACACTTAAGGGACAGGCGATCTAATCAAGGCCATAATCAGCAGCTCCCAAGTTGTCTTGAAAGAAGAGTGTGAAAAAATTAATCAGATCATCTTGTCTAGGAATAGTCTCCTTCACTGCTGGGTCCTGAAACATGAGACTGTACCAGGCATTCAGGTGTGGGTTCATCTCCAAATATCTACAGAAGGGGAAAAAAATAGTAAACCTTTTCACAAAAAAGTTCTACTCCCCCTTTTTTACCACCTATATGGAAACACTGTAGGCAATCATTTATTAATAAATTAGTATAATCTAGACGAGAGATGTGAGAGCTCGCATTTGTGTTTAAGAACAAATATTTCAAGGTACAGCACGGGATGTATTATGGGCAAAATTGCGGTCAACCCCCACAAAATGCAGTTTTGGGAGGTTTGACTGCATTTCTCATATGTACCAAGCTCTGAAATGTGATACCCACTGGGACCAATCTTCGGACGATATATATATATATATATATATATATGGCGTTACCCAATAGAAGCTTATGAGCTTCTTTCCGCATTACCAACTGAGTGGGTACCAATCGGATCCCTCCCAGCATTCCTTGGGGAGCGTGCAGAAGGATGCCAGAGGGAATTCTGGGTCATAAACCCGGAAGTCTCTCTATTGCAAAGGACAGATTTTATTGAAAGATTAGTATCGCATATGTACTGTAGGTACATACCATCATAATTAACGCAGGTTTGTACGGCATCGCGTATGCGATGCTTAGTACATCCTGTCCACTGTGTCTAAACCAGTGATGGACAACCTGACATAATTTAAGGGAAGCATGTGCGGACCCTCTATCTCTAAAAAGGACTGCACATTCGCCTTAATACCAATAAAGAGAAAATGACCCAACCATGGCACTCCCACATCACTTATACAACACGCACATCACATGCTCCAAAATTCCACCACATGCCACTCTGACTTCATCACTTGCAACAAAATACCCCCACATGCCCTAAGAGCCCACTTGGCATAAGCTTACACCACAAGTGCTGTACTCCAAATCTCCCTTACATGCCATTCAAAGCTCTGAACATGCGGACCACACCAATTCGCCCATGCCACTTTGACCTCCTCATATGCAACACACCTCCCCGAATGTCACTCTGAGCACTACAGATGTCAATCAGATCTTGACACATGTCACTTAGAACTCCACTTGCCACTCAGACCTCCACACATGCCCCACAAAGCTCCCCACATTCCACTCAGACCCCTCACATGCCACTCAGACCCCCTCACATGCCCCACATGCCACTCAGATCCCCTCACATACCCCCTTATACCATTCAAAACCCCTAACATGCCACTCAGATCTCCACACATGCCCCACACATGCCACTCAGACCCTTATATGCCCCACGCAGCTGCCAACATGCCATTCAGATCCCCGTATATACCCCATAGACCCGACCAAATGTCTCTCCATATGCCACTAAAATCTCATATATCCACACATGCTGACCAGATCTCCTTGAATTACACTGTCTGATACAACCCCCCCATGCAACTGAACTTCCCACATGCCTCTCAGGCCGCCACACATGGCACTCACCTTTCAAAACTTATAAATGCAAAATCAGAACATAATAAGTCCCAACCACTTCTGTGTAAGATCCACTCTTTTCAATGTCCATAAAACTAAAGATATGAACTATGCACTCAGAACTTCCCACTTGCCACTCAAATCTCCCCTCGTACCACCACTCACTGTTACTACCCACGTGCCTACTGACAGTCTAAAATACTTTCCTTCTCAGCTGGAGCATGCAGGGGAGAGAGAGCACACTGCACTCAGTCCTGATTCCATGGAAGTGGATAGATCCCCTTCAGTTTTTGTACCCTGACATCATCAGCTGCTGTCCAACATCATTCCCTACCATCCACATGGGCATAGAGGGGGAATATAAGCTTTTGGTGAGCGTAGCGAGCCACTGTGCCTGATGTGTGGCTTGCAAAGCGAGCCTGTGAGGGGACAAGTTTCTTCTCTAGGTGGACTATTTGAGCAGGGAACCACACTTCCGCCCTCACTCTACGTCACTTCCAGGTATAGAAACTGAAGGGGAAATACTATATACCTTTCCCTGATTCCATGTGCAGAGTGACTGATCTCTCTGTAGTTTGCAGAGGAAGTCACATGATGCAGAAGCCAACGGATCCTGTTCAGGCAAATTCTCTGCTTGACTGTCTGAAAGTCGCCTCATTACACACTATTTCAGATTTCAGCAAGTTAGCAGATAAAAGAAGTGATGTTTAGTAAGGCAAACCCATGTTGGTTCTTGCTTACTAAACATTGATGCTTTAAACCATACTTACTGACTTTTCCTCACTCCTTTCTGGGAGCAGCCGAAGAGGACCAGCTGCTCTCAGCTTCGGGGGGGCCAGACTATAGCCGTCATTAAGCCCCGCCCCCTTTACAGGAACACACTCACCCTGCGCGATCCATGTGGCCGTGCTGAGGGGGTGGGGCTAATGTCAAGATTTGTACCATTTAGCTCCGCCCACTCCCTACGGACCCGCAAATTTTGCGGAAAATCTACCCATCCTGCCCACTTCACTAGGAAGTGTGTGGGATGCAGGAGATCTGTCTACTATTCTGGAGGGTGCGGGGGGTTAGACGCAAAACTTTGGGAGCCTCCCACGACTCCCGGGAGAGTAGGCAAGTAGGCTTTAAACTTGCCGATATATTGGAGTTTTCAGTATCCTGCATTCTATCACATTTGTCCCTATCCCTCTGATCACAGAGCAGTGAAATGAGAATATTCAATTATAAACCAGGGGCCTGATTGGAAGTCCGAACCACGAGTCTTAATATACCGCTTAGGCACAGAAGCAAACTTACGCATTTGTTCTGAGTCAAAAGGATGTTGGCCGGATCTCTCATTGTGTGAAACTGGCATTTCTGGGTGGCAACGCTGGGAACGGACGCATGAGATCCATCTTGTGGGAGCGTTATGAGAGTATTGTGGGCGTGTAGCTAGAATTCAGCGCTATTTTGAAGTGGGTGCAAAGTGAAGTGAAGCCTGTTTTTGCCAGATCTCACTCAGCATGGGGAACGTATAAGTGCCAATACTATTGATGGTGGATGCGGAGTGTGCAGTGTGGTGCGGCTTTCTGCTTGAGCCATACGGATACTCGCATTAGAGCACTGTAATACCTCTTTTCCACCAAAAACCCAGGTGCGACCTGGGTTTTTGGACATGGTTCCAACCCTGGTCAGACCCAGGTCAGACCCATTTACACTGCACCTTTGATCTGGGTTACTCCCAGGTCAGCCCTGTTCACACTGAACTCAGGGCTGCCCTGCTAAACCTGTGAGGTCATAAAAAGTGGGAGGTGACTGCTCCACAACCACCAATCAGCTAATTTTAGGCATGATCCAGATTAGATAACCTGGGTTGCACCGTTTACACTGCACCATTACCTGGGTCCATCCTGGGTCCAACCCTGGTAGCTACCTGGGTTGGATTGCAGGGTCACTTGACCCAGGTTATTTTTCAGGGACCCTTTTACACTGAGCTGCGACCCGGGTAGACCCAGCAAAAACCCAGGTTTTTGCTCTGGTGTAAAAGGGGTATTAGTTAGTAAATATGGCTACCGCTGAGTTGCCCACCTGCAGCCCCTTTGCGTCCAGCTTAGAATCAGGCCATGTGAGGTAATTCTAAAGATATAGATGTAAAAATAGTTTCCTCTTACGCTTTAACATCACAAATGCTGAGCCACTCAAAAAAGGGCAAGATCATGTAGTCAATCATAGACACAGATTCTCCGCTGAAGTACGGGGTCTTCCTTTTAGCCAACAGCTGAAAAGAAAGAAATCATATACAGAAGTTGGACTTCGATGTAAAAGCTGGGTACACACTAGACGCCCGGGCAATGTTGCCGATGGTGGGGCGATTTACCTTTGCCCCGGACCATGTAAGATTGCCGGTACACATTAGAAGATTTAATGAACGACGGAACTATGGGGGTCATTCAGACCCACTCGCGAGCGGCAGTACGCTCGCAAGTGGGTCGGTGTTCCCCACTACACATGCACACGACGGAGGGAGCTCCGTCGTGCGCATGCGCGAGACCCGGCGAGCGAAGGACTTTCCTTCGCTCGGAGTCTCGCACCAAAGGGGGCGTGCTGTCGATGTTGATTGACAGCACGCCCACTTTGGTGGGCGTGCCGGGGACATGCCTGCCAGACGGAAGCGTTCCTATGGGAACGCCTACCGTCCGAAGCCGGCCCCACTGACATCACTAGTGATGTCAGTGGGAGTGATTTTGGCTCTGATAGAGCCAAAATCACTCCAGGGCTTGCGGTTGAGAAACCCGACCACAGGGTTTCACTCGCAAGTCCGATGGTTGCGATGGTCAAGACCATCGCGACCATCTTGTTGGACTCTTGTATATGCTGTGGGTGGTGACCCACAGCTATACGAGCGTCCAGGAGGACGCTCCATTTTAATGGAGGTGGGCCCTGATTCAGAGCGAACGCTCTGGTCAGAGCGTCCGGCTCTGAATCAGGGCCAATGTGTCATTCCGTCCTTAATTAATATGCACTGCAGGCAGATCTGAAGATGAGATGAATGACGCATGGGAGCGCGCAAATAGTGCATACACACTGGACGATTTGTTGTTCTGATTCGCCACAAAATGACAAATCGTCAATACATCGTCTGGTGTGCAGCCAGCTTTAGAACAACATTGGTTTTGATCATTTACAGACAAGACAACCTGGATTACAGAAACGTTTATGCAAAAACTTCCAAATTAAGGGTATTACCCATATTGTACATGGTACTAGCTGCATGGTAATATCGATACCATATAAGTATGCAAAACAGATAGACTTTTGTTATCGGCGCTAACAATAATACACTGCAAATCTGGGTGTATTTAGCATGGGGGTTTTGTTCAACTTTTGATCAAAACATTTAAGCTTTCAGCAAATCGTTAAGTGACCCTACAGTAAGTGTGGGCATACACTATACAATTATCTGTCAGATATCTGTCCAATCTGGCTGGTTGGAATGAAAATCTGGTAATGTATGGGAGCAAATGACAATCCATTATATGGTTTTAAACACTGGAAAACGATTGTTCAATTTGGTTAAATTTGTTTTATTTAACCAATTTGGCTGAGCGTTTATTTTTGTCTGTTTTCCAGTGTTTGTGAACAAATGTTCAATTGTCATTTGCTCCCATACACTACCAGATTTTCATTCCAACCAGTCAGATTGGACAGATATCTGACAGATAATTGTATTGTGTATGCCCTGCATAAGTCTCTGCAAGTCTACACTAGCATATATGCCCAACACACCATTACATTGCAGGTAAATGCTCTAAACTCTCAGATACAGAGGGTAACATCCAGACAAGGCCCCCCAGACTTCCTTTGGCTAGTTGACACAGGAGTCTGGGTAGATACACCAGGGAGGCCACTGATTGCTTTACCCGTGGCTGTGATACGCGCCAAGCCGGTGATGTCACCATTCCCGCAGACTCACAGTAACATGAAGAAGTGTTTCACAGTTTAAGGGCTTAAGTTATCTTGTTCTACTTTGCTAGTTTTGGACTACACTACAGCCCCATTGTTATAAATGCCACTTGTGGAGTGATACCACTGTGGCTTTGTTCAGGCATGAGGTTATGCTGGGAGGTGTGTGGTCATTGAGAAATAATGCACCGTCATGTGACTCAGTGTGTCCAATCATGTTAGTGGGAGATGATGATAGATAGATAGATAGATAGATAGATAGATAGATAGATAGATAGATAGATAGATAGATAGATAGATAGTTACCTCTTCAAGTTTTGTGAATTTCTCCAAAAACTGTGCCTTCAGATCAGTTGTATCTTCATTATGCTTCTTGGCAACAAACAAAATCTTGTACAACACAGATATAATCTGTACAAAACAATATACAGTATTAGTATTTTAGGATGTTGCATAAAACCTTCTTGCCCTTGCCAGAATGCAGGCACTGGTACAGTATGACGGTTAGCATGATACTTACATTATGTTATTGGGATCAGCAACTGCTTTACCGGCATCTTTACAGTATTTGCTGACCCCGCTAACATGATGTAAGTAGCATACTAACCTTGCTGGCATACCAGTGCCTGACTCCTGGGATCGACATGGTGACTATTGATCTGGCACAACCATAAATAGGCGATTGGTATGATTTGTTTATATAGACTGCAATAAAATCAAAGAAAGGAAGAAAACAGAGTTTTTTTTTCTATGGAACACATATAACCTTAGAAAATCACTTCATTAATTGTCAGAGTTCCAGACAGAACTAGTGTTGGTGGGATCGGTATTATAACTGTAAAGATGCATAACAGTATTAAAAATGTATATATACTGTACAAAAATAAATACATGAAATATAGGCAATTTAAGATCCATATTTTGGAACATAATAATAATAATACTAATAATACTAATAATAATAATAATAATAATAATAATAATAATAATAATAATAATGTGTCCAGAAACACTCTCCAGAATGCCATAAGTATAATCCAAAAAGTCTAAAGGTGCCCATCCACTTGCAGATGCGGGGACGACGGCACGATTACAACATCATAATTGTGCCGTCGTCTCCCTAGGGGTGAAGTGCATACACTGAACGTTCAGACGTTCAGTGTTTGCACAACAATCATCCCCGAACATGGGTAACCTGACGACGGTCGTCAGGTTGACCATCATGCTCGGGCAATGATAGATGTCAGAAACGACCAGCGGGCGCACGCCTCGCTGGTCGTTTTAGACATTTAAATGCCCGATTTGCAGCCGATAACTGAACGGTTGCACGATTACGATGTCTTAATTGTGCAATCACTCAGTATTATCGGCAAGTGGATCAGCACCTTTAGATTTAATGCCCTGAATATGTTCAGCTTGAGGTAAGGGGTGGTGACAGAATCCTCAAATTAGCCAGAAACATACTGTAAATTGTTACTCTCCTGGAATTTCCAAGATGCTCCCAAATTTCTCCTGCACTCCTAGGACAGAGAGGAACCCTCCATGATCCTGTCCACTTAATAGTGAAGTGTGTGGGGCAAGGGTTTGATGCAAATTACAACTTCATGGCTCCTCCAACCATGAGGTGATGCCATTATAATGCAAGAGGTGGAGCCATTTAGATGATTAACATATACAGTACGTATTGTGTATATGTTAGATTACATACTACATGGCCAAAAGTAAGCGGACAACTGTACATCATACCCATATGTGCTTGTTGAACATCTCATTCCAAAGCCATGCTCATTAATATGCACCTGGTTGAACCTTTGCTTCTATGACAGCCTCCACTCTTCTGGAAAGTCTTTCTACTAGTTTTTAGAACTTGGCTGTGGGAATTTGCACTGATTTAGCCACAAGAGTATTAGTGAGCTTGGGCAATAATGTTTAGATAATAAGGCCTGGCTTCTAGATGGCAGTCCATTTCATCACAATGGTGTTTGATGGGAGTTGAGGTCAGGACTCTGTGGAGACAGTCACGTTCATTCAGACGAACTTGACAACCATGTTAATATAGACCTTGCTTTGTGCATGGGGGTATTGTCATGTTGAAAACAGAAAAGGGCCTTCCACAAAATTATTACACATAACCCTCTAGAAAAGAGGAACTACACATCCCAGCATGCCCTGCCACAGTTTTGCTATTTGGGCATGCTAAAACTGTGGCAAGTCATACTGAGATGCACACAACAGCTGGGATGCTGCAGGTTGCCTAGTCTGCGGATCGGGCTAACATAACGTCCACATCGGCAAATGTGTACCCACTATAGACGACCATGCCTGCTCCCACAGGTCATCCATCTGGGTCGTTCTGTTGACCTGCATGAGGAACAAACAAGCTACCTACTCCAGGCAGGTGCATGGAAACGGTGCTAGACATAATGGGCGGTCCTGCACCGGATTGTGTAATGTTTACCAGCTGCCTGATATGTCAGCCCATCCGGCATCGCATCACTGGGTACAAACATTGTTAAGTGTGTACCCAGCTTAAGTTTAGCAGCTGCGGATCTGGGGGGATCACGCGGGGACAGCGGTGGCGCATGCATGGTCACACTGTCAGCATATTTACTGCAAATAATACCCTGAAAAGTGTGCAAAGAGGATTCGCAGGGACAGAGCTTTCTCGAGAGCGCTGTCCCAGCATGCAATATTTGATAGATTGTTGTAATGTATTCAAATATTGCATTGCGCATCCTGGCGAATTTAGCAGAAGCACCGATATATCTGCATGATACAGTATGTCGGCATTGGCTGTGCAATCTGAAATGTCTGAATGACGTTGTTCACAAATATATCGGGTCAGGTGTACACACCCACCAATCCTTTACCGATAGATCGTTCGATCAAACAATATATCTAGTACTGTGTACCCCGCATAATACAGTACTGTGCAGCTTGTCCATTTATTTTTGTTTTTATCAGTCAACAAATGAAGAGTTAACAGATTTTTTTATTATATGAATTCAGATCTATAGATATAGATTTTCCTGTGTGTTATTTCTGTATGTAGATGGTGTTCCTGAAAGCACGGAGTTATACGGGCCATACATCAGTGCTGCGATTCCCCAATGCCGATCTATGACCAAAAACACAGTTCCACGGACATCGATGATCGGCGCTCCTTTGGGATAACGGGGGAAAACCATGGGCCTCATTCAGCAAGGATTGCAACTGCTAAAGCGTACGCAGATGGGCGATTGTTGTGTACTGTGCATGCGTATGCATTGCCCATCGCATGCGCGAATGCCTCACAGCGATCGTGACTGCGATCAGTCAGTACGCAGACCCATTGCAGAGTGATTGATAGGAAGTACCGTTTGGGGGTGGTGACGCGGGGTAGTCGGGCAAGTGCAAGCGTGCCAGTGCGTTTCAATGCCATTGCAGGGGCATGCATAAATTAGCCATTGCGATGACCTCCGCAGTCTGAGGTCTCATAGATTGCATGGTTGTTAGCAATTTAGTAGTAGGGTCAGACCTGCTTTAAATATGCAAGTGGCTCCGATGTACTTCGATGGTGCCGATGTTTTGGCTGGATTGCAAGGTTTTATGGATGTGCGAGAGGTGAAGTGAGTGGGTGTCTGCATGTTGTGTGTGTAAGTACTTTGCGATTGCACATATTAGTATACTTTTGCAGCAGAACTGCGTACGCGATTGCAGCCGCGACCGCATCAGCGATCCAAGCAGAATCAGGCACTATGTTCATAATCCCCAACTTACCGATCCTGATCCTTTTGTGGATGAGATCAGCGAATAGAGGATTTACAACATATTGGATTTTCCCAATGCCCCGGCAGAAGGGGGAATTGGGGTAATCCATTGTAAATGCATGGGCCCCTTTAGTTGAATGTTGTTCCTTGCTCTGCACAGATCTCTCACGCTGTCTATGTTGATAATAGCTTGAGCAGTGTGGCAATCTTTATGATCAGGTTTGTAGCAGTATTCTGTTATCTAATGCATTCCATAAGACACAAGTGTTCTTTACTGCAATAATGAATGATGAAAGTTCTGCACAAATGCAGAATTCATCAATCTCTGCTCAGATGGGGGCTCGTATCCGTGTCCAACAATCTGAAGCCACGGAAGCTGGAGATGAAGGCATCCCTGCACTGGTCACAACGGTAGAGTACATTCTCGTGGCTTAAGGTAATATACCTTTCTTTTTATGTATATTTTTTTCTCATCGCTCGTGCCCAGTGCTGTGATCCCTTTCTTCTGTGTCTCTTAGAGGCTTGGAAAAAGAACTCAGGGCCTCATTCAGACCCACTCGCAAGCGGCTGTCCGCTCGCAAGTGGGTCGATGGTATGCACTGCGCAAACGCACGACGGAGGGAGCTCCGTCGTGCGCATGCGCGAGACGCGACGAGCGAAGGACTTTCCTTCGCTCTTTGTGTCTGTTCAAAGGGGGCTGTCGATGTTGATTGACAGCACGCCCCCTTTGGTGGGCGTGCCGGGGGCGTGCCTCCCAGACGGGGGCGTTCCCAAGGGAACGCCTACCGTCAGAAGCCGGCCCACTGACATCACTAGTGATGTCAGTGGGAGTGATTTTGGCTCTGATAGAGCCAAAATCACTCCGGGCCTTGCGGTTGAGAAACTCAACCGCAGGCTCCGGCTCGCAGTGGCGATGGTTGCGATGGTCAAGACCATCGCGGCCATCAACCTGCACGCTCGTATAGGCTGTGGGTGGTGACCCACAGCTATACGAGCGTCCAGGAGGACGCTCCATAATTATGGAGGTGGGCCCTGATTCAGAGCGAGCGCTCTGGTCAGAGCGTCCGGCTCTGAATCAGGGCCTCAGTTTGACGTGAGTTAAATTTGTGATAATCAGCATATTTTATTTTAAGTTATATGATAAGGGTTAAAGGGTTGTTAAGTTAATGGTATTGGTAAGTTAAAGTTTTTGTACTAACCAATCATCAATCACCTGTTTTATATGTTGTTATATGTTAGATATGGCTGAAGTATGAGAGACATTTTGTCTGTGTGAATTTATCTGTCAGAACTGTGTCTCAAAAGAGTGTTGTCTTTTTGCTATTGGGAACAAATGGGGACTAACTTTGACTTATGCTAGGCATACACTACCAGATAAAATGTCTGTCAGACCGACAGACATTTTATCTGGCCGGCTGCCAGCCGCAGATGTCGCCGGCATACACTGTGAGATTTCTCTCACAGTGTATTCGGCAGACATCTGCGCTCCGCCCCCGGGGGAGGAGACATTTCCCTGTTCCTTCCGTAGGAAGGAACACAAGAAAAGTATGTCTGTCGGCTGCGCTGGGCATACAGTGCCCGATGCGGCCGACAGTTTACCAGGAAATATCGCATCGGACGGGCATGCTGGACAATCCAGCATGCCCGACCAATATTTAACCCTCGGTCGCCCCCCCACATACTACAATTATCGCGGCGATCCGCCGATATCGGGCGGATCGTCCCGATAATTGTAGCGTGTATGGCCAGCATTAGTAGCATGGTGTATACTAGACTGAGGGGTCTGTTTACTAAGCAGTGTTAGGAGACAGAGTGAAAAGTGATAAGAAAGTGATAAGGTGCCAGCCAATCAGCTCCCAACTGTCATCTTGGCTGGCACCTTATCACTTTCTTATCACTTTTCACTCTGTCTCCTAACACTGTTCAGTAAATAGACCCCTCTGTCCTTGGGTTCCTTGTGCTGAGTGATGCACCGATGTGGTTCAGGTGTGAAAGAGGCGCGGTGGGTCAGAAGGCATGTCTTGTTCATTGTTTGTTTTGTCAAAATCATGATGCTAACTTGTTCTAAATGTGTTTGCATAGTCACTTTAATATTACCATTGGATTTAAGTTCAGAGGAAGGGGGTAATGTGTGGTATGTAAGAGAAGTCACATCACTGAGCAAATTTGTATTAGGATTAGACGCTGAAGCTTTAAGTACAGGGTATTGATACACTTACTTGTGTTTGTTGTCATTTTTGGGTTTCTGAGCACCATATTGGGAGACCCTGGGATAGTGTTTATCAAGAATTTGGCACCGATTCACACGCACTGCCAGACTCAGATGAGCAAAAATAATATAGCATTTACGGAACTATAATATAGAGAGGAAGTTTTTTTCAGTGTCTCTGATATATATCTCTGCCAACATAGGGCCTGATTCAGAGCCGGTCGCTATTTGCGGTCTTTCGTTCAAAAAAAAGGGGTGGCTATTCAAATGAACCGTTCGCTCTTTGCGGTCTGTTCACGCCTCTAGGTCTGAATGAGCGAACAAAACTTGCGGTCATTTTTTGGGAAACTATGCCCCCTGGCCGCTCGCATCCTACGTCATGTCCGCTATTTATTTGATTAATCGAGTACATCGACCAGGGTATGAACTGCTCGCTATTCTTGTGGTTGGTTTTTGCTACCACAATTTTGCGAGCAGTTCTGGCTATAAAATAACCCAGTGACGTGCTCAATGACGCTGCTGTTTTAATTATGCACACCCATAAAACACCCGTTTTGACCTTTAAGCACGCCTGCGATCGGATCTCCACTCCCCGTTTTCAAGCACCTTCCCCTGTTACCACCCACATACGCCTCTTTCTGTCACTCAAATTATCAGGCATTCGCTATTTTGCGAGCACATGAATTTCGGCCGCACTGACTGGTTCGTGCATGCGTATAACGATCCATACGCATGCGCAGTTGGGCAAACATCGCTTGGAGCGAACGAGCGGCCACTTAGGAGCGGCTCTGAATCAGGCCCATAGTGTTTGTCCTGTAGGTAATCATTGATTGTGAATTGCATTGCCTGAAAGTAGCTAGGTTTCTGGATCTCTTCTGCCATTGCAATCTGGTGGTAGAAGTGGAGGATATTTTGCGTATATTGTGTTTTAAGTACTTTAGTAAGGGGATTTTAAAGATTTTAAAAGTGAGTGAAGTACTTTCCTGTGGACGCACAGGCGGGCTGCTCAGCGAAGCAGCGAGAGTTGATATAGTGCTGTGAGAGACAGTGGGCTAGCATATTGCTGAATGAGGCAACTAGCCGAAGGAACCTTGTAATTAGGGTTTGAGTTGTATACAGATTTGCCGGAAGAGAGGCAGTATACGTGAGTTGAGTTATTGTAATTGTTGTTGTTAGTGATTGAACAATATGGGTAGAGATAATTCCAAATATCCTAAAAATTCAGTTGCTTATTACATGGTAGAGAGATATGGAGATAACTGTGTTAAGTACTTAAGACCTGAGAGTGCTTCTAGCTTTGTTCCTCCCCCGTACAATATAAGCATTATAAGTGATACACTTTTTCCATCTCCTGTACCTCATACCTCCTTATATCCTGTGATATCAAAAGGGGAGTTTGAGGTAAGGAACTCAGAGCCAAGTCTAGGGAATCAGAAGCTAATTGATGACATTGAAGATGATGTCTGGTTTTACCATATGGCATCGATGTTCACCATACCTCCTGAAAGTAATGTACAGAGTGGTGGCTTGAATTCTGCTCATTCGCAACCTACCTCTAAACATTACTCAAACACACCTCATGATGTTGCTATGAGGCACATACAAACTCCTACTGACACAGCTCATACTCTATATTCCCCTAGTGATACATCAGCCTCACCACATACACTGGAGCCAAGTATATCACAAAAGTTATTTACCCCATGGATATGCTCCCCCATTTTGGATCTGGGGAAGTCCCACAGCTACATAATACAAGTACAGTATCACACCTAACAGTGACACCCTGGGTCGGACTCAAGAAGCAGTTTTGGATGACCAAGCGGTGATTGATAATACCTGGGTGACCCAGGTGACATCTATACCAGCTTTAAAAAGCTTCCCAAACTGGTGTCTTGGCACTGAACTCATGTGATACTTATTCAGATGCTGTCCAAACAGACACTAATGACCTTGCAGATCCACAATACACACCACTTTCCAGTTAAAATTCAGCTCAGTTGCAGACATTATGGAAAAAAAACATGCAATATGTAATTTGCAGGTACAGACACAAGATTTCAATATAAAGGACCCCATGAGCAACTAAGTTCTGCTATTACAGAGTGAACCCCAAAATTATGTACCTGAAAATTTGGTTATGGCAGATTTGCGCACATTCTTACATGATTTTCCACTGTCAAGTTTACCTCCATGTTATGCATTTATTGAAATGATTTAGGCACATGGACTCTCCTGGGAGAATTTGAAATCTTCAAGGTTTAGAAGTTACTTGATTTAATTGACAAAAAAATAAAAGATAATTATGAGACACCTTCAGAGACTTTTGAACCAATAGCACAACAAACTTTTAATAGTGTATTTTGGTATGGGACTAATTGGTATACAAATATTAAACATATTCCTCAGAAATTAATATTAGCGTTTGTCAGAAAGTAGCCAGTGAGATAAGACGAGTATACACCTCATGCTCACCTACCCTTAAGACATTAGTACATGATATGGTCCTTAAATCTTGGTTCATATTATTATCATATGTCCTCATGTTAAATAACTGTATTTTGCATTTTACAGGTACCTATAGTTGAAAACTATTTAAAAGACTCCATGGAGTATTATAAACCAAAGCGTTTCATTTTTTTTCTCTCCTTTTTTTTTCATTTTAAATGATCATGATCAGTTTTTCTAAATATATCTATAAAAATATATATTTTTTAATTATCTGTTTTCTGAAAATGATGATAACATGAGTGTTTTTTTCCCCAGAACTGAAGTAACTATCACAATTTTTTTTTCCCCAGGATGATCAAACTCTTTTTATTTCTTGTTTTTGAAGTACAGAAAAGCCCTAGTCCTTACTAATATATTAGATATGAACAAAGAAGTACATCTACCTCTTGTGTAACACTTCCCTGCTAAAACAGACTTTGAGCAAATGCTATGTTTGAATAAGAATGTTTGCTTTGTTTGTACTGTTTAAATATAGTTAATGTTTCACATGGTTCCAACATGAAAAAAAAAAATATATATATATATATATATTTGTCTCCAACAAAGACCTACTGTATAAGCTAACTGGTTCTTTGCTCCTAAAGGAATTACTTTATCACCCTGTTATAACTCTATAATAAACAAATCCTAGCACACTACAACACTAGGGGGCCTATTCATGATGTTAATTATCGGGGTCCCAATGGACCCCGATAATTAACATTCTAATTCGCCGCAGCCACCAGATCAATTAAGCATTGCTCCGGCGCGGTGGCAGCTGATATGAAATCAGCTGTCCCGCGAGCGGCAGTGAATCTTTTCACTGCTCCTGTCAGAGCAGTGATGGCAGTGCGAATGCGTGACCTACAGGTCATGCATGCGCAAAAGAGCCCCAACGTCCGGTGGAAGGAGCCGGACAGGGGCGGGTGGATCCAAAAGGATCCCTTCTCGAAACCTGGACCTACTTCCCATAGGGAAGAGCGGGTTGCGAACCCCAAGTGGGGGTATTTGCCATCTGAAGATGGCGAATGCCCCCGCAGCCAAGCTCCAAAAATATAATATTTTCGGAGGTTAATGAATTCTGTCCCCATACTAGTGTTTGGGGACAGAGGGCCATTCCGCAAACAGAAGGTAAGAAGGAGATATCTTTGATACTAGTGTATGGGGACAGCGGCCAATCCGCAAACAGAAGGTAAGTAGGAGATATCTGTGATACTAGTGTATGGGGACAGCGGCCAATCCGCAAACAGAAGGTAAGTAGGAGATATCTGTGATACTAGTGTATGGGGACAGCGGCCAATCCGCAAACAGAAGGTAAGTAGGAGATATCTGTGATACTAGTGTATGGGGACAGCGGACCATTCCGCAAACAGAAGGTAAGTAGGAGATATCTGTGATACTAGTGTATGGGGACAGCGGACCATTCCGCAAACAGAAGGTAAGTAGGAGATATCTGTGATACTAGTGTATGGGGACAGCGGACCATTCCGCAAACAGAAGGTAAGTAGGAGATAGCTCCTGCTTCACCTTCTTAATGAATGGCCCAAATACTTAATTGTCACAATTGCAGGTGAAAATGTGCTTTTTCACCTCCTTTTGTGACAATTAAGTGATAATGAATAGGCCCCTAGAGATTCAAAGTATTAGGTAAGAAGTATACAATGTCCTATTTAAAGTGAGTGTATCCTCTGTAACCCAGTCCTCTTGTCAGTACACATAGATTTATGAATATTCCCTTTTCATGAGTACTACAAATAGCATAAGTCACTTCAGCAGTGCAGGTCTGTATGCTAAATGGACACCTCAGGGCCCCCCTTCAAGGGCTGGTCTGCGGCTCCACTCTCCACCTCCATGTCCAGGCTCACTAACATTGCTGGTTCCTGTCAGGGGTCTTTAACCAGCACCAACATCCGGCTCTCAGACCGTTACCTCAGACTCACTCTCCCTGACCAACTGCCACATGTCTGACCACCTGACTCCTGACCTCTTCAGCAGCTGCAGAGGCTGCTGGGAATTGTAGTCTGTCTGTGTAATGAAATGCACATGTACTGTATGTGTCAAATGTAATACCTGATCTTAAAAATATATAGTATATTGGGTAGACCAGTGCTCTCAAACCTTAATTGAGGTGTGAGCTACTTTAAAATAAATGAAACCCTCTGAAGAGCTACTAAAATTGCAGAAAAACAAAAAATGGTAATAACTGATTAATGCATTTAATTATTACAGTGATATGTTGTAGTCTGTAAATAAAATTTAAGCACAGGCACATTTCACTGTTAATTACCGGCTCCAAGCAGGTACGTGCATTAGAGGAGCAAAAGATATAGGCAGGGCTGCTGTGTGATTTTCCGGCAGGGCTGGGTGGGAGTCATTCGCTCCGCAGTAGCGTAGACATTGTGGGTGGAACCACGAGGAAGCACGTCAGGTGATTGCTGTAGAGGCTGCGGCAATCACCTGATGTGAATCCCTGTGGTTCCACCCTTGGCATCAATGCCATGGGGGAGCACATGTCAGAGGTCACTTCCTCCTAGTTGACTCAGAAGTACTGCAGCTAGGTGAGCTACCAAAATTAAGACCGCAAGCTACCGGTAGCTCGTGAGCTACAGGTTGGAGACCACTGGTGTTGACAGTCTTTAATATCTTAGTTGATCAGAAATATATTCTATGTTTAATTCTGCATCTAGTAGTTTAATATATATATTTTGAGATATAATATATTATGTGGATTGGAAAGGGATGCTGTGTTTGTTTATTTTGGTTGTGTGTGACAGGATTGTCACAAGGGGTGGTAAGAGATTAAATCAGAAAAAATAGATTATTCCTACAAATGAAACAGCAAAGCAGGCTGCAATAAGAAGAATTTTATACTCCTGAAAATAAAATGTGTGCGTCACTGCAAGGTTTTACATCTGTAACTTGTGAAAAATATATTAGTCTTATTTTAAGTAAGAAATCTCCTTGTGGAAGGTATCTGGGAAAATGAGAGGGGATGACCAGTAACACCAAAATCACTACTACCTGGCCTGGGGGAGAGAGCCAAGACTGACTTCTTACAGTTTCCACCCAGTAGAGATGTAAAATATTTATTAGATATTGTGGTGTAAAGTATTAATTATACAGAAAAAACTTTTCAAGTTATTGTAATTTTAGTATACTATGATCAGGGTGAACATTTCACAGGGCAAATATTTCAGGGCACTGCACCTACAAGCCACTAGAAACGTAAAATAAATTGTCAAAACTCACATAGGATATAGGAATGAATTGGGTGAATGTCCTACCCAAGTCTTGCATAGCATCCGGGTTATTCCCAGGTCTCTATAAAATTAGTCTCCATATTAGATATTTTTCAGGAAATGCCCACATTTAATTTTAGGTCCAGAAGACAACCATGATACACTACTACTACTACTGTTAAACAAGCAGGTTTTATTAATACTGCAGAGCATTGTCTCCTCCCAGGTCACAACCTGCCATGACGTAATGCCTGGTGAGTGTGTGTATAGTAAGTACATTTTCTATGTTCAGGATCATGTATAGATTATACCAGGGGCTCCTACCACCTCCACTGCAGTAAAGGTTGCTAAGAAGCCTACCTGGATCCATGCTTCATAGTGTAAGAGAGTAGCTGACCCGGCATCTTCCAGCTCTCGACCAAGAGGCACCAATGAGGAGGCTGATCTGACCCCAGCTTTGGATGCACTGTTCAAACAGTGAATAAGGAAATAGCTTGGTATGGTAAGGGGGTAATAGAGGAGAGTGGGGCAGGTGAGGCTGTCCTGCTCAACCCAAACCCACAAGGAAGAAAGAGGGTAATAAATCTTTAGAACTTAGAATTTTTCTAATAAAGTTGATTTTAGAAAAATGAATAGTAGGAATTTTAACTTTCCAATTGGCTGGAGATCTGGAGTCAAGTGCTGTGGTAAGCAGGTAGCAACTCCCACCTATGGTTCCTACGTGATTGTTGACACTCCATTACCTCACTATCATGAAATAAAAAAATAATAATACATTGCATAATCATTATACCAGTTGTTATCTGAAGTTCCCTATTATATATGTAAATATTGAATCCCTCCAATAGGTTCTTACATAAATAGAAGAAACCATTATGATATTTAGAGCTGGTAAAATTAAACCTATACAGATAAATTTGAAGGTTTTCATGTAACAAAATATAAAATAGAAACACAGCCAAGTGCATACAAAAAACACTGCTGAAATATTACAGGGCAACCTCTACATCAGCCATTGGGAAATACTGATAATTGTATAGAGGAGGAGGTCCAAGTTAATTTTATATATATTGATAGATATTTACCAAAGGGTATATTTTTGGTATGTGGGAATAGTGCTTATTCTTACTTTCCATCTAATTCTTCTGGGGTTTGTTATCTAAGGACTGACTTTTCTTGCAGCTCACATCAACATAACCTCCTTAATGTCTTCAACACGAGGGAAAAGGTCATTACTTTCAGATTGTAGGTCAGATTTGCCTGTGCTATCTGATGCACAGTATAAAGCTTTGGGTTTCTCTTTATTGGGGATCCCAGGTCTCAGTGTGTATAATACCAGGGTCATAAATAGTATTCTCTGATTAATCATGAATTAAGAGACGTTAGAGAAGGAATGTTAGGAAACAGAGTAGTCATAGATTACTAGTTCCTAAAAGCAGGTAGCGGATGTGAGCATTTCAAAGGCATGTGCTGTTTTAGTATTTTGGATAATTATAATCCCATTGAGAAGAAAATAAAACAGTTACAAGACATACAAGAAAGCATGCACCAGTATCAAGGCTGGGATGCTTTTGGATGGATAGGGAAAGGTACAGTATAAATAATTGGTTTATGCAAATTTCACATTTCGTCATGATGGGTTTGTTAACAATTGCTATAGTATACATATGTATAAAGTGTTTTCCCACAATGATACATGGACTCAAGAATGTTTGTACCCCAAAACCAGGATCCTCAACTATCTATCTTATGACCACAAAGCTTGTTCTGTATGTACCCGCAATATAAACTCAGCTTATACATATTACTTTTCCCCCCAATATTTTCTGCTTATATACTTGCATGCAGACAAACCAGCCGCTGAAATATATATGGTAACAAGGCTTGTGCCTCAATCCAATGAAGGACTGAAGAATCTACAGTATTTACTGTCGCAAATCTCCAGGTTTTCACTGACTCTGGCGCGGGTGGTGCGCTCCACACCATTACCAATAGTCCTGCATGACGAAACCAGAGCATGTACTATGTCCCTATATCCTCATTTCCTTTTCCTATCTCACTTAGGAAGATATTTAGAACTGTGTAATTAGCACCATTTTGATTTAAGTATTTTAGGTGTTAATTGGCATTAACAAGCAGTGGAATTGTTTATGTTAAATAAAAGTCAGTATTGACTGAAATAAAGGAATTATTAAGGTTTGATTCTAAAATATGTATATGTAGCTTTTACAGTGATTCTGATTGATATGGGTTAAAAGTCTTTTATAATCGAAAAATAAGTCATAAAACAGACGTTTTACTCTGGACTACGTGATATGTGAAGTTAGATGCCTGTCAGACTGTGACGTGATACATTTGAGTCTATTTTCATGTTTGCTTAAAGAGATAACCCCAACCTTTTGAGAAGACTTCATCTAAGATGTCATGATGACCAGGGCATACGATGTCAAAGATCACAGTAGCATCATCTGACATTAATTACTTATTCACTAAGAATTTGAACCCCGTTACATGCATTATTGTATATTGTCATCACCCTTTCCTATGCATCAACCTATCAAATATCTCAATTGTAATATACATGTAAACACCCTCTTGTTAATAATTTTGTAATTTATAGCTTTTTTTCTAACCTGGAGGGTATGAAAGCAATAATGTTGTAAAGATTAAGTTCTACTTTGTACAGATCTGGTATGTTTAATTGGGTTGGGTATGGAATCCCGGCGGTTGGGATGCCACCGGTCAAAATATCAACAGTGGCACCCACACAGTCAGAATCTTGACACCCACAGGTAAGTACTACTAACGCTAACCTCTACCCCTCTTTTAACCCTTCCTCCCCGATGCCTGAACCTAACCTCCTTCCTAAACCTAACCTCCCCCTACCCACATTCTAAACCTAACCCTCCCCCTTATTGGCTAACCCTCCCCCTAGTGCCTAACCCTAGCCCCTAAACCTAACCCCGATTACTTGCGTACGGGATACCGGCAGTCAGCATTCTGGAGCCGGGATCCTGACACTGTTGGGTTAACAGCCCCGGTATTTAGCCTGTCGGCATCCCGCAATCCAGGATGCTGAGTACATCCCATTTATTTGCCTCTTTTAGCCTCAAATAAAAGGATTTAACTAATTCCAGGACTGCTAACAGTTCATGTTTTCCAGACCACTTTTAAAATGCAAACGTTAGTAATGAAACATCTGTGCACGCGCTAGTAGACCTGGAAAACATGAACTGTTACAGATCCTGAACTGCTGTACAACATGGGAAAAACATACCCACAACAAAAACCCTGATGTTGCCCACACATTCGGCCATTTGGTGTCACAGATGCATGCTTGGGATTTAACAAATTGCTTAAAATCTACTAAACATTTATTACCCATAATGCCCTTCAACATTTTTTAGCAGAGCTCAAGAACAGGAAGAAACACTTGTGATAATGTACATATGACACATCACTGAAGTACAGCTATTATTTACTTTTGAACAATGGGTTTAACAGATCCAGAACATACTGTATAGATTTTGTATGTAAACATTTTGGCCCTTTATGTAGCTCAAGCATGTGAATTAGGTAGGAATACTAAAAAACAGACACTTCTCTCCTTACAGCACCCTGGTAGGTAGGAAGCATCACGACCCCCTATCTCCACTCTACAAATATAAACAAAGCCCCCAGTAACTCCTACCGTGGAGAAATACTCCAATAGTATCTTCTCTTGGGCCTTTATATAAGGGTCTGCTGGAGTCAGCTTAGTCCCAGGAAAGGCTTCATCCAGATAGTCACACACGATGGGCGATTCATATATTATTTTACCATCAGAAGTCTCGATAGTAGGCACCAGACCCAGAGGATTTTTCACAAAATACCAGTCAGGCTTGTTCTTTAAATTAATGTTCACAACTTCATGCCTAAACAAACACAGAAATAAGAAGTTTTTGCCAAATCAAAATTGTATAAAAGATTGAGAGGACATGTTTTTTCTTTTAAATTATAAAGCAAAGAGCCTGCATCGCATGCCGCAGTCGTGTCTGCGACAATGCCGCTACAAACTCATCTGTCCGACTCAGAATCATACTGTATACAGAATGCTAGCCCAGAGGCACCCCCCTTTATCAGATTTTGAGAGTCAGCTCTTGGTGCTAGAGGACCCCAATTAAGCTCACTGGAAGCATCGCTCAGGATAGTACACAGAGCGCCATCCTACAGCCGGCTCCTAGATATATTAGCGGAAGTTTGGTGGAGTTTTTTGCTGTACATAGGACAAAGGACTGATAAAGAATTCATACGGCTTATACATAAAGGACCTGTGAGGTTTTGTCAAGTAAAGCTATAAAGATTCATACAGTAGGTGCTCTGATTTAAAATCTACTATAGTAAACTCCTTCCTAAGTCCGCACAGTACAACTCATTATATTTTGCTATGGCAAAAGAGTATGGGCATTGACATTAAAGGGAATCTTAGCCTAAGGTTTTAAAAACGGACGACAGAGGTCCTGAAAATCTGTTATTTTGAAAACCTGCAGCACAATACATTTAACAGTAAGATTGTAATTGCTTTATAGAAATATGAAAACATTTAATTAGTACTTATTGAGAGCTAAACATTAAATCAATGGGATATGTAACTTATGTCTTACCTTATTCCCTTGGTAAGGAGGACAAATCTTGCTCTATGGGCATAGGGGCAGAATCTCATGCTGTAAAGTCGGATTACTCCTTCCGGTACTGGCCCTGGGGCATCACTGCCTGTAATAAAGAGCTTATGTACATTACAGACACATAGAAGAAGGCAACCTGCAGTATAAAGCCTTCTAGTATACTCTATGCACCCCTAAAATCATAATCACTATTAGGCAAAGAGAGAACTATATTTGCCATTAATTTAATCCCTTTGAGTACAAGAACTCCCTACCCAAAGGTATATATTGGGACTCCCCTACTGTCCTTGAAGAAGCACATCCCCCAGCTTGAAGAAGCACATCAATCACTTTGTCAGAGGCTCACTTACATTTTGGAGATTGATAGCTGCTCATTTTTTACACCATCAAAGAGAGGACATTTTGATTTGGATGAAGAACCTCTCCCTGGTCAACAAGATCTGACCTAGGTGGCAGTTACAGAAGCATTCCCCATTCCAAAACAAACCACAACAAGGCCAAAACACAAGGATTGCTATGACCTCCACTTCTTATTTTCCGATTTGACATGTTGTGCAGGCAATAAGAGGGAAACGAGGGAACGTATACCCCAGCTGGAAGTTCCATGCATGAAGAGTTGCCCAGGTGTCACTGTGAGGAGTAGAACCAAGCTACCTTGGTATTCCAGGGAGTTGCAACCAGATCAGTCTGGGGGAAGTCCAAAAATTAGGAACAGTAACCAAAGAGCCTCTTTGTGTATGGTCAATTCTCCTGGATTTTACTGACTAAGACAATAGGCTATTGTGTTGTCTTTGCCTGCACAGAAAGGGACATCAAGCATTTTAATACTATTGGCTCTACAGCTTCATACATGATGCTTTAGCATAGCGTGACTTGCACAACTTTTAAAAGGAAATGAGAACTCCAACATAAAAATATGTTGTGAGGAATATCCATTCTGGTTCTCAAATCGACAGACAGCAGTCTCTCAACCATGGATTCTTCCAAAAACGCCTTGGTCACATGATCAAGTAGAGATAAACTCCAATTCCCCAAAGTGACTAAGGACCTGATTCAGAAATGTACGCAAACCCGATGGTTGACATGCCGCGGCCACTTGGGGGAAGGGGTAGGATGGCGCTCCCTGTGTTTCCAGAAAACAAGGGAGTTGGCCCCATTTCCTGAGAGTGCTGAATCCAGTGTTTTGATTTGATCCTGCATCTTTAGATGCAGGCATCGGGTCTGAGATCCTGGCAGGGGGTGTCTTCTCCATTCAGACACCTACTGCAGGCATTCGCATAGTTTTGTACAGCAGCTGCGTTCAAAGATGCAAATACTGATTGTTGACAAGACTTTTCTCTATTAAAGACACGCTGTCTCATCCAATGTCTAGCTGCTGATCACATTTTGCCATATTGATGATCCAGTAGATATTCATTGATGGCCTCATTAGAAGTGCTGGCTCCATACTGTCTCAGGTCGATTGCTCCTGCTTCTCTGAAGTGCTTCTGAGAAGAAAGAAAGAACATATCCTTGTGGCCAACTATGTTTTTTCTTACTCAAAGAATGGAGCTCATCACTGAAATGAGAAGAAGTGCCTTCAAAATGAAGCTTGGAAAATGTTTTCTTTGTTTCAGATCTGCTGGCCATAGACGCACCCAGAGAGCTCTTCTGGTGATCATAGCGGAGCCATACTCCTTAAGGTGAATACAATTGCCTCCAGTGATAACTAACAAAGAAATGTAAGTGTTTTTTGTATGATCTCTTTGTCTGCATGTAATCAGGGAATTAGCCCAACCTCTTGTTCATTTGTATATATGTTAGTGTGTGTGTATACGGTATATGTATGTGTTTGTGTGTACACTGTATATGTGTGTTAGTATGTATGATATATAATATATTGCTATATATATATGTGTGTGCATGTTTAACACGAGACACTAACCTCGCCCCCAAGTGTCTGAACCTAACCTCCCCGCACCCTAAACCTAACCCCTAAACCTAACCCTAGCCCTCTCCCCAACCTTGCTACTACTTTCGGCATCCCGGCGATCGGCATGCAGGCGCTGGGATTCTGGCCGACTGCTGGGATGCCGAAAGCATCCCATATTAGAACCCCCCAGAAAATCCTGCATTTGCCCCCGCCCACATAGCATGGTTGTGAGCCTGCCAAGGCTCCTTTTGGCTTAGTGGGGGCCCCACAACTTAGTTGCCCCAGGGTTAGGCTTTGGGGGGGGGTTAGGGTTAGGCACTAGGCGGTGGAGGTTAGGGTTAGGGATGGGGGGGAGGGAGGAGTAGCGATAGAGTACTTACCTGCCCTGTTGGGATCTTCTCCCATTGGGCTGCCAGCGTCGGGATATGAACCAGTGGCTATTCAGCCACCGGGACTTCATACCCATTCCCAATTAAAGTATGCAAAACAAACACAGTAAAAAGCACCAGTAACTAGAGTCTTACCTAGAATGGGTGTTCGCTAGCTTTTAGGTCCAAGATATCAGAATATGCTGAGAGCCCTCCATGGTACCCCGGAAGCAATGCATGGAATGGCAGCAGCAGCAGCAGTTCCACAATTTCCCCACTGTAACCAGCTCTTCGCTCTATTCCCCCGGCTGTGGCCAGGAACTGACATCATCCGCATGCCAACGCTGCATACACTGCTCAATGTGAAACAAGGCTTTTGCTACACAGAGTAGCATCTACCTTCCCAAGCAAGCAACCTCTCACCCCTGCTTCCATTGCTGAGAGTGGGACTCTCAGGAACCTAAACAAGAACAAAAGAAATGATGGTGCGTTCTGTATAGACTTCACAGACCACTAAGTCAGGTAGCTGCTAACAATGGGGACTGCTCCCCACAAAAAACATATACAAAAAAAGGAAAATGTGAAGTGCTTGTCCTGGATTTAGTTGATGAATCAGTTAAAACAATGGTTTAATTAAAACATTTATTTAAGGTCTCCATAATATCAATTGCATAAAATCACATATAGTGCAGAAAACATGTATAATATAATACTTTGTATAATATAACAGAGAAAAAACTTATATGTAAAAAGTCTCTGAATATTGAATAAATTCAGATAAACATTGCACTGAGTTCGTTATATTGCAACAATGTATTCTCTCAATTGTAGCATAAACACACTTATACAATGTATATATTGTTTGCAAACAATTACCCTTTAGTGAGGGAATAGAAGGATTATCCTTTTTAGCTTTAGTAGCAGTGTTCCTATGTAGATAAGCAACAAGATCTTACTATGTGGCCAACAAAGTTCTAATTACACCCTTTGAATGCAAACACAGAGGGCTGACTAATATATACGGTCACTTTAAAAAAGGTCTAGCTCTGGATTTAATATGAGCTTGCATGAGTCATAAAGTTTGACACTTGCTCAGACTGTGAGGTTAAAAAGCTACTTTTTTAGCTTTCACAGGTTTTTGTCAGACTGACAATTTCCACTTGAGCCAGATTGTGTGACAGTATGTGGCCCTGACGAAGTTCAAACCTAGGCAAAAACCTAATCCTGGAAAGGAAAGGGATTCTGTGCTGGAGTGCAAGTTCAATCAATTATATTTATTCAAACCACGTTATCACAATAAAACAGCATAAATATCACAACATGTATATATATGTGTCTATCTCTATTTAACTCTTACATGCAATGTCTAGAGTAGGACAGATTAACACTACCTCTATATGTAGTCAAGTTAGAGCATGATCGATACATAACATGAAAACATAACAGCTTAAAAATAGATATTAGCAGCATTCTTGTACATAAACAATATAAAACCTGTGTATAGGGTATTATCGGCTTGAACAAGTATAGTGTTCCTTTTGCCTAGGTGGTTAATCCTAAAAATACCACTTATTGATAATTCAATTAAATTGTGGATTTCCAGGCTTTCCTCCTAGCACATATGGAAAATAGAAAAGTCAGTATATTACCTCCAGGTAAGGACAATAGCATATACTCGTATCCAGATAAATATATTGTCCCAAATCTCTGATGGCATGCAGGGGCGTCCCCCTAAAGCAGGTCAGGGTAACATAGCATCAGGTCCAGCCTGACTCACCATCCCCTGATTGGGGCTGACAAGCGGGAGAAGCTGTAGTCATGGCGCCGCATTCAATCCAATCTTTAGATCCGGAGCACTGGATGCCATCGCTTTGTCAGGTGTAGTGGTATTGAGCCGCTGATGGCTGTGTGCCGTATCAGGTGGGTAATCAAAGATAGCAATATGAAGATAGTAAAGCACCAAGATCCACAGGAACAACTACGCCTTTCAGTCACTGCTGTGACCTTTTTCAAGTTGGATTTTCCTTTTTTACCCTGCCGGGTGAAATACCACAGTCTCTCATTTAATTGGTGCTTACAGATTGGGGATTAATATCCACCTGGATCACTTCTCTGGAATTCTCGTTCCAAGCTTGCCATATTGGGCATATTTGCAGTAATACGTTTACCTCTATACACCATGTAGTCATTTGAAATAAAATGTATATATATATATATATATATAAAATATAATATGAACATATATTGTATATCCAAGAATAGTTTATGCCAAGGATAATCATATTAAAAATATTTTTTTCTCTCTCTTAACTTCATTTGTATCTCATTTCATACCAGAATTCAAAGCAGCTTGCAAATATTAATCAATTAAATACTGGTATAGAATACTCTAATGTAGCTAGCAGCCAAATAATCATTATGGCAATATTAATCTCTAAAATATGTATACATGCAGATAAGATATAATCATCCAAATAACCAAATAGTCAAACAACCAATAATCATTATATATTTAAATAAATAAATAAATAAAAAGAAAGAAAAGAATATAAGAAAAAATTAAATAATATGAATAATAAAATATCAATTTTTCTTCTTTGAAAAATAAATATATATATATATTAATGGTACTATGATGTAATATAATATAATTAATTGATATAATTAATATATTGGGACAATTAATCCCACTTTTCAAAGCAAACCAAAAAAAATTGGGAAAGGAAAAAGGAAAACTGAGGAAGGTATTGAGGGAGGTGGGAAAAGAAAATTAGTTCTAATTGTGAATATTGGGGATATCTTGGCATATCACATTTACCACACCACTTAGCCACTTGTTCTAAACAATTAGTCCCAATATTCATACACAGATATTCAGGGCAAATTCAAAACCAACTTCTTAAAAAATGGGTGCAAGCGTGGGACAGGTGTCCCCTCCATCGACCTGACAGTACGTATGGTCGGGGAAACATGTCCCGCGCCCATCAATAAACAACTCTAAGGCCACGTTCAGACCATCTGGCTGTAGGGTCTGAAGTCTAAATATCCATTCTGACTCTGCCTTGCACAAATGACGAAACCTATCACCCCCTCTCAAGGTTTTGGCGATCGTTTCAACACCCATGACTTGAAGGCCCTCAGGGTCACAATTATGTTCTTCTCTATAGTGTCTAGAGACACTATGTGTCTTGAGACAATTCAATATATTCATACAATGCTCCCTAAATCTTTCTTTAAGGGTCCTAATGGTATATCCTATATATAATATACCCTATATATAATTTAGAACAACTACAGCGTAGAGCATATACCACAAACCGAGTTTCATAATTTCTAAATTGTTTAATACTAAAGATACTCCCATATAATCACAAGTTAAGCACCTAGAGTGATTACACCGAAAATTACCACAAGGTTTGTTGGAAAGCCAGGTATCTACAGTAGCTTATAATTTTTTTTGGCTATTTGTAAACATACTGGGGGCTAAAATACTCTTAAGGTTCCTATTCTTTTTAAAGAATATTCTAGGTTTCTCTTCTATTACTTTAGCTAGTATTGGGTCATGTTGTAAGATTTTATCATTTCTATTTACTATAGACCTAATTTTATTAGAATTATTATTAAATTGGGAAACAAAGATAAGGGAGGAAGTCCCTTTATCTTTATCTTGTATCTGTATTCTGTATATCTTGTCTCATATTGTTTTCGTTACCTTCTCTAGCAACCTCAATAGTATCAAAATTAGTCATATTAATACAACCTTCACACCTATTAGTATTGATCTTTCCATGTAATTTATAGGCCTTATCTATATGATCCGTGCTTCATCAATTAGTTTCTCAAGGTATCTTCTTTCTAAAAAAATTTTTCACAGATTTCTAGCATGGGTTTCAAAATCCTGGTTCTTTGTGCAGTTGCGTCTAATCTGCCCCATCTGCCTCTTTGGTATATTATTTATCCAGGGGCAGTGATGTCCACTATTATAGTGTAGGTATGCGCAACAATCTACTGGTTTGGTGTACAAGGTTGATATACTTTTATTGTCCTCTACTTTTAGGGTAACATCCAAAAAAATCAATATATATGTGACTAAAGTGCAAGGTGAAATGCAAATTCATATCATTCTGACTTAAATAATTAGTGAACTGGATCACAGACTCGTGATCCCCATCCCAAATAAAAAATAAGTAATCTATATAACGGCATAGTACACCAGGCTCGCCCCGGCACACCCACTCCAAATGTGCTCCTCCTCAAAGGACCCCATGTAGAGATTTACGTAGCTTGGGGCAAACCTGGTGCCCATGGCCATGCCATGTGTCTGTAAATAAAAAGTGGAGTCAAACAAAAAATAATTATGTGTCAATATAAATCTAATACCCTCCACCAAAAAGTCTGGTTGTCCGTCAGAGAGATTCCATCAAGCAACAATATCTTTTGGATTGCCAATATGCCCATTTCATGGGGAATATTGGTGTAGAGGGCCTGGATATCCAGGGTAAAAAAAAACACAACCCAGACGCCAGGTAACTTCCTCTAGTTTTTGTAATAGATGGCTGATATCTTGTATATGTGATCTCTGATGGACAACGTGACTTTGTAAAAAATGATCAACATAAAATGATAGATTAGATGTAAGTGAACCAATGTCCGAAATGATAGGTCTGCCTTGTGGCGTGAATAGTGTTTTGTGAATCTTGGGCAAATAATAAAAAACTGGTGTTATAGGGTGAGGTGCAGATAAAAAATAAAATTCATCTCTAGTGATCACCCCATCTGTGGAGGCCAAATCTAGCATAACTCCCAACTTTTTCTGAAAATCCACAGTTGGATCTCTGGCCAGAGTACAATAGAAGAGAGGATCCTGTAATTGTCTAAGGGCTTCACCAATATATATCATATATATCAATATAATCTACCTTGTACAGGATGATGACTCCACCTCCTTTATCAGTGGGTTTGATAATTATGGAGTCGTCATCCTGGAG
Source organism: Taudactylus pleione (assembly GCA_031769625.1). NCBI lineage: Eukaryota > Metazoa > Chordata > Amphibia > Anura > Myobatrachidae > Taudactylus > Taudactylus pleione. The sequence continues at coordinate 20,720,527 of JAUIMM010000197.1, forward strand.
GCATCTGAGGGCCCTTCTCTCCTCCCTTGTTAAATTGATTCTCCCTAAGTCCATACCTTGTTGATTTTTGCAGAGATTCTGAAAATCTCTAAGTGTATTTTTGTAAAATAACTGTATAGAAGGGCTTTTTTGAGAGAGAGGAAAAAAGATTGACTTCTTCTTAAATTTGTTTCTGTTTACCTGTTCATGTAAGATCCAGATATCAAAGATCTTCACGTCTACATCGGGATCTTCATTTTCTTTTAGTAGGGAATCTAACATTAAAATCCCATCAAGGTTGCCTGTATCCAATATTATAGGACTGTCTAGGGCCCTGATTCAGACCCACTCGCGAGCGGCTGTCCGCTCACAAGTGGGTCGATGGTCTGCACTGCGCATGCGCACGATGGCGGGAGCTCCGTCGTGCGCATGCGCGAGACGCGACGAGCGAAGGACTTTCCTTCGCTCGTAGTGTCTGATCAAAGGGGGCGTGCTGTCGATGTTGATTGACAGCACGCCCCCTTTGGTGGGCGTGCCGGGGCGTGCCTGCCAGACGGAGGCGTTCCCAAGGGAACGCCTACCGTCAGAAGCCGGCGCCACTGACATCACTAGTGATGTCAGTGAGAGTGATTTTGGCTCTGATAGAGCCAAAATCACTCCTGGTCTTGCGGTTGAGAAACTCAACTGCAGGCTTCGGCTCGCAGTGGCGATGGTCGCGATGGTCAAGACCATCGCGACCATCATCCTGCACGCTCGTATATACTGTGGGTGGTGACCCACAGCTATACGAGCGTCCAGGAGGACGCTCCATATTTATGGAGGTGGGCCCTGATTCAGAGCGAGCGCTCTGGTTAGAGCGTCCGGCTCTGAATCAGGGCCTAGATCTCTTGTTATATCCTTTCTCTTATTAAAAACGTAACTTTGTCTGCATAAAGAATGGACATATCTATTCAATTTAGTAATAAATTGAAATCAATTGGGATTACTACTAGGGGCAAAGTTTAAACTTTTAGCTAATAATTTTAATTCTGCATTGGTAAGTATTTTTTTAGATGAATTGAATATAGCATTACTTGTTATTTCAGCCTCGGTCTTCTTTGCTCCCGCTCCTCCCATCCCTCTCTTTCCCCTTGTTCTCTTTGTCTTTTTGGTGTTACATCTCGCAGCACATTGTATTTGTTCTAATGTGCTGGAATCCTCCAATCTTTTCCTCTTACCCAAAAATCCTGATGTTGTTGTATAGAAGAGGTTTTGGGCATAGCACCCATATTAGTTGTGGGGGAATTGTGTCTTCTTGATGTTAAACCAATATAGGGGGATCTGGGGGACTTATTTTGCCTGATATCACTATGATATTTATTCCTCTTATTTAGATTAAAATTAATGCGAAAATTGGATTCTCCATTATCAAAGGATTCTAGATGTTCATCTGGTCTTATTCTAATCCTAGATGTATTCCTTTTTTGGTAATAGGAGTTCCTTCTAAGAGGGCCTCCCATTTCATTCCTCATTATTATTTTTTTTTATTAAGAATTAATAATTTTTCTTATGAGGCAACTTTGTTGTTTAATTCATCCTCTCTTCTCTGCAATTCATAATACATAAATAAATAAAAAGAAAAGAATATAAGAAAAAAATAATAATTATGAATAATAATAATAATAAGAAAAAATACACGTTTTCTTCTTTTTTAAAAAAATAATAAATATATTTACTTATTTTTTTCTTATATTCTTTTCTTTGATTTATTTATTTTAAATATATTATGATTATTGGTTATTTGACTATTTGGTTATTTGGATGATTATAATTTATCTGCATGTATAAATATTTTAGAGATTAAAATTGTCTAAATGATTATTTTGGCTGCTTGTTACATTAGGGTATTCTATACCAGTATTTAATTGGTTAATATTTGCAAGCTGCTTTGAATTCTGGTATGAAATGAGATACAAACAAAGTTAAGAGAGAGAAAAAATCTTTTTAAAATGTATAATCATAAACTATTCTTAGTTGGATATACAATATATGTTCTTATAATATATTATATATATAATCCCCAATCTGTGAGCACCAATTAAATGAGAGACTGTGGTATTTAGCCCGGCAGGGCTAAACAGTGACTGAAACGCGTAGTTGTTCCTGTGGCTCTTGGGGCTTTACTATCTTCATATTGCTATTCTTGATTACCCACCTAATATGGCACACAGCGGACTACACCTGACAAAGCGACAGCATCCAGCGCTCCGGCTCTAAAGACTGGATTGAATGCGGCGGCGCGACTACAGCTTCTCCCGCATTTCAGCCACAATCAGCGGATGGTGAGTCAGGCTGGACCTGATGCTATGTTACCCTGACCTGCTTTAGGGGGACACCCTTGCTTGCCGCCAGAGGTTTGGGACAATATATTTATCTGGATACTCTGGATACGAGTGTATGCTATAGCCCTTACCTGGGGGTAATATATTGACTTTTCTATTTTCCATATGTGCTAGGAGGAAAGCCTGGAAATCCACAATCTAATTGAATTATCAATAAGTGGTATTTTTAGGATTAACCACCTAGGCAAAAGGAACACTATACTTGTTCAAGCCGATAATACCCTATACACAGGTTTTATATTGTTTATGTACAAGAACACTGCTAATATCTATTTTTAAGCTGTTATGTTTTCATGTTATGTATTATTGATTATGCTCTAACTTGACTAAATATTGAGGTAGTGTTTAATCTGTCCTACTCTAGACACTGCATGTAAGAGTCAAAAAGAGATAGACACATATATATATAAGTATATATATATACAAGCTGTGATATTTATGCTGTTTTATTGTGATAACATATGGTTTGAATAAATATAATTGATTGAACTTGCACTCCAGCGCAGAGTCCCTTTCCTTTCATGTCTAAATTGTGAGGTTGGCAACACCTCATAGTATTCTGCTGCAGGTGTGCATAGAGGATTTATCAGCAGTTGGTCATTAGGCGCTGAGATTTTTAGGAGTAATTAAAAACCTAATCATGGTCAAACTGTACCACCCTGACGAATTTGGTGGAGCTAGGTCCAAAACTCTGGCCGTGCATAAAGGAAAAGAGACAGACAGACACGCTTTCTTGCTTATTATATAGATTTATTTTTAAATATCTAAAATTGCATTACTGCAAAACGCAAATGAATATAAAGCTGTGCACTGCCAGATAATACATATAGCTCTGCAAGCTTTTGGATCTGTCTAGCTGCATACGTTGTTACTGGCCTATTATTACAGTGAACATACTGTCAAGAGATGGCCTGCTGCCTGAAAGTTATAGTCTCCATGACCCATATAACAACATACATGTCACCAGAAAGACCTGCGCATAAGGACGGTGACTTTATGGACTCCAAACACAGTCCCAGGATCTCTGTTCTCCAGATGCCAACTGTCCGTCCACATACACACAAGCTCAGCACTGCACCCATATAACACACACAGTGTGACACACTTACCCTTCCCAAAACTCCTCTGTGAGCGGGACATTTCCAGATTGTGTCACTGCAGCCAGCCAATGATCCTGTGATACAATAGAAGCACAGAGATTAATTGCACATGTTACTTGTACACAGCCTGACATACAAGAGCTGGTTTTGTAACCAGTGTTTATACTTTCACATTTCTGATTTCCTGGTCTCAGCCAGGTTTTTCCTGGTCAAAGTCTGAAATTTCCCTACAAATCTCTCTGTCCCTTAAAAAACTGTGGTTTATGCATAGAATGATATATTTAACATCTAAGCTAACAAACCTAAGCTATGTTCTTTCAGTGTGCAAATAAGTTAGTGACAGTGTGAGAGACTGCAGGATACACTGCCCATGCCCCTTCCGTCTTCTCTCCCTCCCCCTCCCCCCTCGCCCATTCCCCGCCCTTACTGAGGATAATTTAATATTCTGCTAGACCTAGTTCAATCCATGATAAAGGACTATATAAGCCCTCTCATAAAATTTGATAATAAGGGGAATGTAAAGACAAGTATTGCAGAATTTTACACAACAGATCATATATGTAAATGCATATTGTTAGTGCTGACGAAAGTTTAACTGAAACTGTGACATATAGAGCACACGGCCTTCAACTACATTGCCTGTAAGTCCTGTGAGTGGCGCAGATCACTACATTCATATACTGTATATATATTATACACAGGGCCATAGTGAGTAAAAACGTTTTTTAAAAATATTTTTTGCTGCTCTGTGAAGCGGCGCTGCACGCACCACAGGGGGGCGCCTTGTGCCCCTCAGCCAGGGACAAGTCCAGGGGGGTGCGGTTAGTGTGATCGCTCCCCTCCCCTTTCCCCACAGCCAGAGGAGACTGGTGTTGCTGATCAGCGGCAGCAGACCCCTGGTCCCACTGCAGCCCAGCACACAGCAGCGTGTGCTGGGCTGAGTAGTGACACTGACGGCCACTGACAGGTAAGGAAGAGAGGGTACGGACGGCATACCCAGGCCACTCCATCCATCCCAGATGGAGTGGCCTAGTACCCCCCCCCTCTTGCAGTCACAAATGTACCAGTGACATTAATAAAAGAATCAATAAATGAAATCATAATGTTAGTGCATTTTTCAACATAGGCCCGTTTTCATTTAGAAGCGAAAAGCCGAGATCCGCGAAAAAGTATCGCCAATTGCGACTTTTTGCCTGTCGGAAACGTATCTCCGTATTCAATTCCATCCGCTTTTCACGTAAGCGGAAAGTCAATGCAATGTAATAGGCGAAAAAGATTTGCTCTGATTAGCAGGAGAAAAGGAGTGCAAAATTTTTGTTTTGGGGTGTAAAGGTGGGGGAACCACTCAGAACCCTTGGGACAGCCCCCCCAAAGGACAACTGTGTAAAACAAATCCTGGAAAAAACTTAAGAACACCCCAAAAAAGTACTTTGAATTGGGGGTGAAAAAGCACAAAGTGGGGGATGAGTTCGCAAACTAGCGAAATAAGGTTCTGGGGGTGCACTAAGAAGGGATCAAGTGTTTTTGGGATTGCAGGTGCTTTTTTGGGGGTGCAATTTCACTTTTTTTAAAACTTCAGTTTTCAAACATTAAAAGATGCTTGCACCCATTTTCAGGTACCCCAAATTTGACAGGACTGCTTATTTTACCCCCAAAAAACCTGCTTTATGCCATTCTTCACCACTTGTGCAAAGACGCTAATTAGAGTCTATTGTACCAACTTAAATACCCCAAACAGTTTTATTAGGGCTAATCGGGCACTACTACATTGATCCCTAATGTTTCTGCACTTTTGGGGGGGTTCAGGCTGATTTCCCCGATTCTGACACCACTTACCGCCTGTTTTGACTTTGCTTGTCTCCGTTTTTGCATCTTTTGGAATTGAATAGGGCGAATAGCGGGGACGCGCACAATAAGTTTACGCTGCTAAAATACGAGATGTAGGCGAAAAGTCTGGCATGCAAAACTTTTCCGCGGGTGCAAAACTAATTGATTACCACCCACAATGTAAAAAGTAGAAAAGGAAGAACAAAGACACACAGACAAAGTGGGGGAGGAAGGAAAGAGGAAAGGACAGAAAAGGAAGGGGGTTTTGGGGAATAGGTGGTCGGATTAAAATAGGTGTATGTACAGTAGGTGGTATAATACAGTTCAGGGGTCAGCAATTGGGTATAAGAATACTGCAATATTTATTCACTAGCCCACCCCACCTCTACAGACAAGTCCAATACTCAGCAGATTCTTTGTATTCCAACCAGGCAATCCATGTAGTGTTGAACTCCTGGCATCTATGCCGGCTGAAAATCAATATGTCCATGTGCATATCTGTTCTTTGAAACCATACAGATATCGGAGGAGGGTGGGGGTCCATCTAATGAACTGGGATTACAGTTTTTGCTGCCTTGATGCAATGTTTGAGCAGAGATTTCTTATATATAGAAATGGGTAGGTATATAAACGGTTAGGCACGCCAGGATTGGCGTCCCCTCCCCAACTACAGCCTTGTTTGTCATCTGGATAAGTGTAATCCAAACTCATGAATTTTAGGGCAATCCCACCATATTTGGGGGGAGGGACGACACCAGTGTACCCCCGCAATGCCAGCACGAGTTAGGGAGGCCTAGGGAACATTTTACAAAGAACATTTGGGCACCTATAGCATCAACTGAGATGCTGTGTGGAGAGACTTGGGTATATAAAACAGTAGTTTGCAGGAATCTATGACCTGCAAACTTTCTTTGTTCTAGGGAATAGGATTGCCACTTAGCAACAGCGGGTGGGTTGGTAGGTAAGCCTCACAACTGCCGCTGGAGAAGGAAAAGTGAAAAGAATTTTCACTTACCTTCTCCACAGCCAGGGGAGCGGGCTGGCGCGGCTCCTGTGACGTGTGCATGCGCGCACACACGTTATGTGTATAACCGCGCACACGAGTGCACGCTTGGACTTGAGTGCCAATAGGCATTCTGAGCCAGCAGGACAGCCCACCCCCTGCAGAATTTATGGAAGCTTACGGATGGCAATCCTGAGGAGAACAACAGGTGGGAGATGTGTAACCCAGAACTGTGCTAGCATACCAATTAGGACTGGAGACTAAGGGATGCAGAGTAAACAGTATTTAATAGTAGTCTTGGTAAACTCAGACAACCAGGAGATGAAGAAGAACTGATAAATGGAAGGAACTGTTTAAACCTCAGAAACATCTTGGAACCAGGAAACACAAGGTAGATTTCAAGCAGACTTTCGGCAATCGAAGAACAACAGAGTGGAGTCAGTTTAGCTGTTGAGGTGGTTGCACTTGCTGTTTCTTTGGACCCTTTGGAGCACCTTAAACCAAAGGGGAGAAGAGCCATTAGAACTATTAGAGTTACAAGGAGAAACCAACAGACCTAGCAAGGTATAAGGTGGGAAGGGTGGATGCTGTTGCTAGGTGGCAATCCTATTCCCTAGAACAAAGAAAATTTGCAGCTTCAGTGGCTGAAGATGGAGGACGCAGTTTGCTCCAATCTACGGAGTTTACTCAGGACAGGTTGCAGATTAAATACCGCCACGAGTGGATACGCTAACGAGGCATCGTGTAACTGCCAGGATTGAGTGGCACAGAGCGGGGAATCGTCAAACCACTACACCAGGTACAACCAGCGGCAGACACCACTCTATTAGAGACCTGCCATCTAAACTCATCGCAGTAACTGCATAGGAGTTTTGTTTGGATCAAGGTATACGGAACAGGGGATGCGTCAAGTCGCTACTTTGTGACCATCTTGCGGCAGAAACCGCTTTATTCACCACCCGCCAGCTGTCTGGATTGAGGTATAGAGAACGGGGGACCCGCTAAGTCGCTATATTGTGACCATCTTGTGGCAGATGCCTTTTTATTTACCATCCACCGACTGTTCCCTATGGTGAGAGCTATACAAGTGAAAAGTGACTAAACTTACATTCTGCTGATCAGATATTTCAATAATAGATATAACAGATATTATCACAGTAGAGATTTGTCATGAATACTTTCTGATATAATATATACAGTACATATTCTTTAACAAATACATAGGGCCAAATGTAATAGGGTGAGAGTTTAGAAAATGTGAGAGTTTAGCAGTAACCTCTCACATTGGTTGAGTTTTATCTTCAAAATGGGAAAACATCTGAATGAGATTTTAAATTGCGAGAGTTTTTTAAGTCTAAAAAAACATGCAAGTTCACTCTGTTACTTTGTTTTTGGACTCTGTTACATTGGCAAAGTTTAAAAAGTGTCAGAAACTCTCACTTTTCTAAACTCTCACCCTATTACATTTGGCCCCAGGTTTGTGTGTGAATCCAGGAACCGTTTCCACATAGAGACATTCCTAGACGCAGCTGCGAGGATTTGATTGATATATTTGTCTGCGGTTTATATTAGAGCTGTGGGGATTTAGATACATATATTGGTACTGTGGTTACAGTATAAGTATTTTAAATTAGTGCCACATATTTGTATTGTATTGACATACCGTAATTCTAATTCATTGTGATGTCTTTTATTCATTGAACATTCATCTTTAGAGTGTTGATATATGTTTTATTAAATATATTTTTATAAAACTGTGGGTCCATTTTTTCATTTCACAGCCCTGTTTTTTAAGTATTAATTTTTTCGGACCCTTTGGAGCGCCTGAAACCAAAGGGGAGAAGAGCCATTAGCAGTACTAGAGATAAAAGGAGAAACCCACAGACCTAGCAAGGTATAGTGTGGGAAGGATGATATATGTTGCTTGGTGGCAATCCTATTCCCTAGAACAAAGAAAATTTGCAGGTCATAGTTTCCTGCAAACTACTGTTTGTTCATCGGAAGGCTTGCCACATAGCAACTGCTGGTGGGCAGACTACCACATACCTGGTGGTTGCTCTGAGAAAATCTATCCTCTGGAGATTTAGAAGGTCTCCAATAGTGCCTAACAAAGGTACAAGTGGAATGAGCAGCCTGCATTATAGATTGCAAATGCAACCCTTTTGCAGCTGCTGAAGTGACTGCCGCACTGACCCTTAAACAGTGAAGTGTCTATACCAGAATCACACATAACAGATACTATCCATCCTCATATTGTGGAATGATGGCAGTACAAAAGGGTTTACCACAAGTAATAAAGAGTTGGGAAATGTTTCCTGTGTGTGAAGCCGTGATAGCGAGATAAGAAGACAAACACTCCACTAAGCAAAGAGAGGTAGCTGACTCTAACGAGGTCAAACTCCTGTGCGTCCTCTGAGTATAATGTGGAAACCTGCTGGAGTTGGTGTCATCCAGGGGTCTGAAATGTCTATCAAGGAGAGTTCAGCTCTCTTTGCTGTGAAAGCCATAGCTACAGTAGGAGGGATGCCAGTTTGACAAACAGGAAATATCTGAGGTTGAAGACATACTGGCCAAGAAGTCCAGAAAGGGTTCAATGTCCCAAGTCGAAGAGTAATGTGGACATGATGGCCTAGATAAGAAAATGCCTTTGAGCAAGTGGAGATATAATTTATTCTTGGAAAGTCCAGGAATTAGGAGTGTGAAAGCAGAGCCGTATGAGCGTATGGTGGCCAAAGCCAAATCTGCATCCCATCTGCAAGCTAGGAAGTCTATAGCAGAGTTTACAGTGGAAGATAGGTGAGAAGTAGGACGTGTGGTTTGCCAGGAAAGAAATTTCTTGATGATTGTATATTTCTAGATCTCGTTCTTGGCCTGAGAGATGCATTAATAAGTGCTGTAGAAGTGGCTAAGAGGTGTGAGCCTGTTAACAACTGAAAAATATCACCATCCACATGCATTGAGGTAGCTACCGAAGCAGATCTTGTCCCCTGGAAGCAGTCTTTGGATAGTCCTAGGGGAAGTTTGGGTCCTTTGCGCAGGAGACTGATTAGGGGGAACCAAATTCTGGATGGCCAGACTGGTTACACTAGAATGATTCGGGGTACCCTGTCTGTTCTGATCTTGTGAAGTACTGTCAACAACATGGCCTGGGGAGGAAAGGCATATGGGAGCATGAGATTTTTCAATAGAAATTATATTACATCTGTGCAGAAGGCAGTTTGGACACAGATACTGGATACAAAGGTCAGAACTTGTGCATTGGATGGGGTTACAAATAGATCCAACTGCGGTTGGCCGAAGGCTGTCACAATGTTGTGAAAATTCTCCGGCTTCAGAGATACTCTATCTAGAGTGAGGAGAGTCCTGGAAAGGAGTCTGCAAGCTTGTTTAGTTTGCCCGGCACATACACAGCGGACAGCTGAATAGATCTTTGCAACGACCATTGCCAGATGTCTATTGCCTCTTGGCAAAGTAGTAGTGATCGTGTGCTGCCCATTTTGTTTATATAAGACATGGCTGTTTTGTTGTCTAGGCGAATCTGAACCGGGATGTCTCGAAGCTGGTGAAACCAGAGTATCCAAGGTTAACTGAGCCGCTCTTAATTCTAAAAGGTTGATGTGGTAATCTGATTCCTGACTGGACCACTTGCCTCTTACTACTTTGTCTCATGTGAATGCTCCCCAGCCTGAGAGGGAAGCATCTGAGGTGATTATGACCTTTGGTAGGGGTTCTAGGAGAGGCCTGGGAAGAGGCAGGGGAAGTACTAGCCAATTCTCTATCTCCTGGTGTGCTATAGCCGTGAGTAGGATTTTGTCTGACCAGGTGAAGCCTCTCTTGAGAAGAGATCCCAGAAGGTTCTGAGAGGGGTGCATGTAGAAACCCTGGATCTAATGCTCTCATTTTACCAATAATTTTGGCAAGATCTCTCATGGTGAGCTGGCAGTGGAGAATACAAGAAATAAAGGTCTGAATGTCTTTCCATTTGTCTGATGGGACTGCTATAGAGAAAGAAGGGGAATCTATTAGGAAACCCAGAAAGGTTATACACTGGCAGTATTGATTTGGCATAATTTATCGAGAAGCCCAGGTTGAGAAGGAGGGAAATGATTACGTCTCGCTGAGAGAGCAGCTTCACACATTCTAAATGGACTACCAGAAGGTCGTCCAAATAAATTATGCAGTGAATCTGTTTTTTCCGGAGATGAGTCACTACCGATTTCATAAGCCAGGTGAAGGGTAAGGGGCATTGGACAACCCGAAGACCATCCTGTCTATTGGTGAGCATGCCTTTCCAAAGAAATCTCAGACACCTTCTGTGGTTTGGATGAACCTGAATTGCATGGAAGGCCTCATTGATGTCTATCTTTATGCAATAGTCATTTTGTGTAAGGAGGAAAGGAACCTCTGCCAGACCTTCCATTCTGAATGTATGATGCCTTATGTACCAATTTAGGGATTTGACGTTCAATACGGGTCTGTAAGAACCATCTTTCTTCCTTATGGGGAAGAGGAGACTGGTCCAACCTTTCTTGGAAGTGTCTGCCAATTCTATTTTGCCCAGAGATAATGCTAGGGTCAAAATGTCGTCCAGCTGAGGACTAGCATTTGTAGTGCAGGGAAATGTTTGGTGAGGGAATCTCAAAGGAGGTTGGGACAGGCCTTTTTGGTTGATATTTAGCAGCCACTTGTCTGTGGTAATCTCCCTCCACCAAACTATTGCATGAGAGAGGCCAAGGTGGGAGGGTATTTGTGAACAACTTACCAAGCCCTCTGTCTCTTCTAGAGGGGTTGAGGATAGCGGGTGCTGCAACTCTGGCACCTTGAATCCTGTAGTAGCCACCTCTTTGTGCTCGTGGGGCACGTCGCTGGTCTCGGGTCAAACCACTGGATCCTGCAAAACAACCCTCCTGATGAAAGGACCGTTTGGAAGACTGGTGGCCTTTTAGGTCTGCAAAGGATTTGTGGGCTTTGTAATTAATTTTTACTTCATCAATGAATTCTGGGCTGAAAAGGTTAGGGACTTCCATTGGCGTGAGAGCAAAATCAGTTAGACCAGCTCTAGCCAGTCAGCAGGTTCTATGAATATTTGTTATGAAATTTTTTTGGCAGGGGGGAGCAAAATTTATAGTTACGCCACTGCTCAGTAAACCAGGAGTTGAAGAACAACTGATAAATGGAAGGAACTGTTTAAATATCTTAGAACCAGGAAACATAAGGTAGATTCAAAAGATAAGGAAGTTTTCACCTTTCTCCCATAGATGCAATGTTTCAATAAAAAGATTTTTGTCTCCACTCAGATGCTTTCAGGAATCAACCATGAAACCATAAATCCATAAACATCTTTAAACAAAGTGCTCCATGTGTATTCTTCTCTTACATAATGACCCCAGTAGTAGACCCACTTATATAGTTCCCCCAGTCCCAGAGCCTCCAGTAGTAGTCCTCCCCCAGCAATGCCCCCACCAGTAATCCTCACCTATGCAGTGCCCCCAGCAGTAATCCCCACCTATGCAGTGCCCTCAGTTGTGGTCCCACCAGTGCAATGCCCCCAGTAGTGGTCCCACCAGTGCAGTGCCCCCAGTAGTAGCCCTCCCCCAGCAATGCCTTCAGTAGTAGTCCCCCCCAGAAATGCCTCCAGTAGTAGTCCCCCCACAGTAACACCCCCAGTTATAGCCCCCCCAGCAGTGCCCCCAGTAGTAGTCCCACCCAGAAGTGCCCCCAGTAGTAGTCCCCGCAGCAGTGCCCCTAGTAGTAATCCCCCTCTATGCAGTGTCCCCCGGTAGTGATCCCACCAGTGTGCAGTGCTCCTAGTAGTATTCCCAGCAGTGCCCTTAGTAGGGGTGAGCGGGTTCGGATTTCTGAAATCCGAACCCCCCCGAGCCCCCCCGATCCGAGTCCGATCCGAGTCAGGCTCGACTTTTCCCGCCTGACTCGGATCTGAAATCGAGGCAAAACGTCATCATCCCGCCTTCCGAGTCTCGCGGGTTTTGGATCCTATATAAGGTACCCGCGTCGGCGCCATTTTCTCACTCGGCTGTGGACAGTGAAGAGGGAGGGTGGGAGTTAGGGCTGTGTAGTGTAGTGTAGTGTAGTGTAGTGTAGTGCTGCTGTTGTCCACTACTTCAAAGTCCATAGGGGCTGGCTGTGTTGTGCTGTGCTGCTGTTGTTAATAGGGGCTGTGTCCACTACTTCAAAGTCCATAGGGGCTGGCTGGACTGTGTTGTGCAGTCAGTTCTCCATAGGGGCTGTGTCCACTCCAAAGTCCTGTGCAGTGTCCCAGTCCTAAAGGAGTGCTGTAGTGTTGTCCAGGGGGTGCTCTGTCCATCAGGGGTGCTCCCCCCAAGTGCTAAAAAAATAATATATTTTCTGTGTTTGTGAATTGTGTGCGCAGTAGCCGCACGTGCATCAACAAAGTAGTGCCAAGCGTGCGCCTGTGTCATAAGTAAAGGGCCGGCTGGCTTGACCGTTAAAGGGTGCTGTAACCCCCGAAAGTACACTCCAGTCCAAACCAAAAAAAAATTATTTTCTGTGTTTGTGAATTGTGTGCGCAGTAGCCGCACGTGCATCAACAAAGTAGTGCCAAGCGTGCGCCTGTGTCATAAGTAAAGGGCCGGCTGGCTTGACCGTTAAAGGGTGCTGTAACCCCCGAAAGTACACTCCAGTCCAAACAAAAAAAAAAATTATTTTCTGTGTTTGTGAATTGTGTGCGCAGTAGCCGCACGTGCATCAACAAAGTAGTGCCAAGCGTGCACCTGTGTCATAAGTAAAGGGCCGGCTGGCTTGACCGTTAAAGGGTGCTGTAACCCCCAAAGTACACTCCAGTCCAAACCAAAAAAAAAATTATTTTCTGTGTTTGTGAATTGTGTGCGCAGTAGCCGCACGTGCATCAACAAAGTAGTGCCAAGCGTGCGCCTGTGTCATAAGTAAAGGGCCGGCTGGCTTGACCGTTAAAGGGTGCTGTAACCCCCGAAAGTACACTCCAGTCCAAACCAAAAAAAAATTATTTTCTGTGTTTGTGAATTGTGTGCGCAGTAGCCGCACGTGCATCAACAAAGTAGTGCCAAGCGTGCACCTGTGTCATAAGTAAAGGGCCGGCTGGCTTGACCGTTAAGGGTGCTGTAACCCCCGAAAGTACACTCCAGTCCAAACCAAAAAAAATATTATTTTCTGTGTTTGTGAATTGTGTGCGCAGTAGCCGCACGTGCATCAACAAAGTAGTGCCAAGCGTGCGCCTGTGTCATAAGTAAAGGGCCGGCTGGCTTGACCGTTAAAGGGTGCTGTAACCCCCGAAAGTACACTCCAGTCCAAACCAAAAAAAAAATATTTTCTGTGTTTGTGAATTGTGTGCGCAGTAGCCGCACGTGCATCAACAAAGTAGTGCCAAGCGTGCGCCTGTGTCATAAGTAAAGGGCCGGCTGGCTTGACCGTTAAGGGTGCTGTAACCCCCGAAAGTACACTCCAGTCCAAACCCAAAAAAAAATTATTTTCTGTGTTTGTGAATTGTGTGCGCAGTAGCCGCACGTGCATCAACAAAGTAGTGCCAAGTGTGCGCCTGTGTCATAAGTAAAGGGCCGGCTGGCTTGACCGTTAAAGGGTGCTGTAACCCCCGAAAGTACACTCCAGTCCAAACCAAAAAAAAATTATTTTCTGTGTTTGTGAATTGTGTGCGCAGTAGCCGCACGTGCATCAACAAAGTAGTGCCAAGCGTGCACCTGTGTCATAAGTAAAGGGCCGGCTGGCTTGACCGTTAAGGGTGCTGTAACCCCCGAAAGTACACTCCAGTCCAAACCAAAAAAAAAATTATTTTCTGTGTTTGTGAATTGTGTGCGCAGTAGCCGCACGTGCATCAACAAAGTAGTGCCAAGCGTGCGCCTGTGTCATAAGTAAAGGGCCGGCTGGCTTGACCGTTAAAGGGTGCTGTAACCCCCAAAGTACACTCCAGTCCAAACCAAAAAAAAAATTATTTTCTGTGTTTGTGAATTGTGTGCGCAGTAGCCGCACGTGCATCAACAAAGTAGTGCCAAGCGTGCGCCTGTGTCATAAGTAAAGGGCCGGCTGGCTTGACCGTTAAAGGGTGCTGTAACCCCCGAAAGTACACTCCAGTCCAAACCAAAAAAAAATTATTTTCTGTGTTTGTGAATTGTGTGCGCAGTAGCCGCACGTGCATCAACAAAGTAGTGCCAAGCGTGCACCTGTGTCATAAGTAAAGGGCCGGCTGGCTTGACCGTTAAGGGTGCTGTAACCTCCGAAAGTACACTCCAGTCCAAACCAAAAAAAAATTTATTTTCTGTGTTTGTGAATTGTGTGCGCAGTAGCCGCACGTGCATCAACAAAGTAGTGCCAAGCGTGCGCCTGTGTCATAAGTAAAGGGCCGGCTGGCTTGACCGTTAAAGGGTGCTGTAACCCCCGAAAGTACACTCCAGTCCAAACCAAAAAAAAATTATTTTCTGTGTTTGTGAATTGTGTGCGCAGTAGCCGCACGTGCATCAACAAAGTAGTGCCAAGCGTGCACCTGTGTCATAAGTAAAGGGCCGGCTGGCTTGACCGTTAAGGGTGCTGTAACCCCCGAAAGTACACTCCAGTCCAAACCAAAAAAAAAATTATTTTCTGTGTTTGTGAATTGTGTGCGCAGTAGTCGCACGTGCATCAACAAAGTAGTGCCAAGCGTGCGCCTGTGTCATAAGTAAAGGGCCGGCTGGCTTGACCGTTAAAGGGTGCTGTAACCCCGAAAGTACACTCCAGTCCAAACCAAAAAAAAATTATTTTCTGTGTTTGTGAATTGTGTGCGCAGTAGCCGCACGTGCATCAACAAAGTAGTGCCAAGCGTGCGCCTGTATCATAAGTAAAGGGCCGGCTGGCTTGACCATTAAAGGGTGCTGTAACCCCCGAAAGTACACTCCAGTCCAAACCAAAAAAAAATTATTTTCTGTGTTTGTGAATTGTGTGCGCAGTAGCCGCACGTGCATCAACAAAGTAGTGCCAAGCGTGCACCTGTGTCATAAGTAAAGGGCCGGCTGGCTTGACCGTTAAGGGTGCTGTAACCCCCGAAAGTACACTCCAGTCCAAACCAAAAAAAAAATTATTTTCTGTGTTTGTGAATTGTGTGCGCAGTAGCCGCACGTGCATCAACAAAGTAGTGCCAAGCGTGCGCCTGTGTCATAAGTAAAGGGCCGGCTGGCTTGACCGTTAAAGGGTGCTGTAACCCACAAAGTACACTCCAGTCCAAACCAAAAAAAAAATTATTTTCTGTGTTTAGCCGCACGTATATATCAAATCGATATAACATAAATGGAGGACCAAACTTTCTCCGATAAAAATAAAATAGAGAAAGATCAAGAACCACTTCCTCCTAGTGCTGAAGCTGCTGCCACTAGTCATGACATAGACGATAACATGCCATCAACGTCGTCTGCCAAGGCCGATGCCCAATGTCATAGTAGAGGGCACATACAATCCCAAATGGCAAAGTTCAGGAAAATGACCTTGAAAAAGACATTTAAATCAGCTGAAGAGAAACGTAAACTTGCCAATATGCCATTTACGACACGGAGTGGCAAGGAACGGCTAAGGTCGATCCCTAGTATGTTCATGACTAGTGGTTCAGCTTCACATGACGATGGAAGCCCTCCTCCCACTAAAAAAATCAAAAGAGTTAAGCTGGCAAAAGCACAGCGAAGAACTGTGCTTTCTAAGAAGATATCACAAATCCCCAAGGAGAGTCCAAGTGTGGTGGTGGTTGCGATGCCTGACCTTCCCAGCACTGGACGGGAAGAGGTGGCTCTTTCCACCATTTGCACGCCCCCTGCAAGTGCTGAAAGGAGCACCCACAGTCCACTTGCTGATATGCAAATTGAAGATGTCACTGTTGAAGTACAACAGGATGAGGATACTGGTGTAGCTGGCGCTGAGGAGGAAGTTGGCGAGGAGGATTCTGATGGTGATGTGGTTTGTTTAAATCAGGCTCCGGGGGAGACAGTTGTTGTCCGTGGGATGAAAAAGCCCATCACGGTCATGCCTGGGCAGAAGACCAAACATTCCACCTCTTTGGTCTGGCAATATTTCTATCCAAATCCGGACAACAACTGTCTTGCCATATGTACCATATGTAAAGGTGAAATAAGTAGGGGTAGGGACGTCAACCACCTAGGAACATCCACCCTTATACGGCACCTGCAGCGCGTTCATAAAAAGTTACTGTCAAGTTCAGAAACTTTGGCTAAGACCGTAAGCAGTCCAGGGACACCTAAATCCCGTTGTCCTGTTGTATCCAAGCGCCTGCAAACCACACCGTCAACTCCCTCCTCGTCAATTTCCTCCTTAGTCAGGATCGGAAGTAGTCCTGCAGGCCATGTCACTGGCATGACTGACTCTCCTATCTGGGATTCCTCTGGAGGATCCTGCATTGCTACGCCTACTGCTGCCGCTGCTGCTGTTGCTGCTGCTGGGAGTCGTTCATCATCCCAGAGAGGAAGTAGGAACACCACTACTTTTACTAAACAATTGACCCTCCAACAGTCCTTAGCGAGGAGGATGAAGTACGACAGCAGTCATCCTGAAGCAAAACGTATAACTGAGGCCTTGACCGCTATGTTGGTGTTAGACGTGCGTCCGGTATCCGCCATTAGTGCAGTGGGATTTAGACAATTGATGGAGGTAGTGTGTCCCCGGTTCCAAATCCCGTCTAGATTCCACTTCACTAGGCAGGCGATACCGAGACTGTACAGAAACGTCAGAAAAAGTGTCCTCAGTGTCCTGAAAAATGCCGTTGTACACAATGTCCACTTAACCACGGACATGTGGACAAGTGGAACAGGGCAGACTAAGGACTATATGACTGTGACAGCCCACTGGGTAGATGTATCACCTTACGCAGCAACAGCAGCAGCGTCACCAGTAGCAGCATCTCAGAAATGCCAGCTCGTTACAAGGCAGGCTACGCTGTGTATCACCGGTTTCAGTAAGAGGCACACCGCCGACAACCTCTTAGAGAAACTGAGGGAAATCATCGCCCAGTGGCTTACCCCACTTAGACTCTCCTGGGGATTTGTGATATCTGACAACGCCACCAATATTGTGCGGGCATTACATCTGGGCAAATTCCAGCACGTCCCATGTTTTGCTCACACAATAAACTTGGTGGTGCAGAATTTTCTGAAAAGCGACAGGGGCGTGCAGGAGACGCTTTGGGTGGCCCGAAAAATTTCTGGCCACTTTTGCCATTCAGCGACTGCGTGCCGAAGACTGGAGCGCCAGCAAACACTCTTGAACCTGCCCCGCCATCACCTGAAGCAAGAGGTTGTGACGCGGTGGAACTCAACCCTCTATATGCTTCAGAGGATGGAGGAGCAGCAAAAGGCCATACAAGCCTATACATCCACCTATGACATAGGCAAAGGAGGGGGTATGCACCTGACTCAAGCGCAGTGGAGAATGATTTCCTTGTTGTGCAAGGTTCTCCAGCCCTTCGAACTTGCCACACGTGAAGTCAGTTCAGACACTGCCAGCTTGAGTCAGGTCATTCCCCTCATCAGGCTTTTGCAGAAGCAGCTGGAGAAAGTGAAGGAGGAGCTAAGACGGAGCGATTCCGCTCGGCATGTGGGACTTGTGGATGAAGCCCTTCATTCGCTTTGCCAGGATTCCAGGGTGGTCAATCTGTTGAAATCAGACCACTACGTTTTGGCCACCGTGCTCGATCCTAGGTTTAAAGCCTATGTGGTGTCTCTCTTTCCGGCCGACACAAGCCTGCAGAGGTGCAAAGACCTGCTGGTGAACACACTGTCAGCTGAAGCGGAACGTGACACGTCAACGGCTCCTTCTTCATTTTCTCCTGCAACTGGGGCTGCCAGGAAAAAACTTAGGTATCCTAAGCAACCCGCTGGCAGTGATGCAGGGCAGGCAGGACCAAGTTTGGACATCTGGTCCGGACTGAAGGACCTGGCAACAATTTCTGACATGTCTACTGTCACTGCATATGATACTGTCACCATTGACAGAATGGTGGAGGATTACATCGGTGACAGCATCCAAGTAGGCATGGCAGACAGTCCATACCTGTAGTGGCAGGAAAAAGAGGCAATTTGGAGGCCCCTGTACAAACTGGCTCTATTTTACCTGAGTTGCCCCCCCTCCAGTGTGTACTCCGAAAGAGTGTTTAGTGCAGCCGGGAACCTTGTCAGCGAAAGGCGTAGGAGGTTGCTTCCACAGAATGTGGAGAAGATGATGTTCATCAAAATGAATTATCAGCTCTTCCAGGGAGACCAGCCTCCAGAAGGTACAGAGGGACCTGTGGTGGTGGATTCAAGTGGGGACGAGTTAATACTTTGTGAGGATGAGGATGTACACACTGAAGAGGGTGAGGAATCGGTGGATGAGGAGGATGAGGATGACATCTTGCCTCCATAGAGCCAGTTTGTGCAGGGACACATTAATTGCCAGCTTGTTTTGTGGGGGCCCAAACGAACCAATCATTTTAGCCACAGTCATGTGGCAGACCCTGGCGCTGAAATGATTGGTTTGTTAAAGTGTGCATGTCCTGTTTATACAACATAAGGGTGGGTGGGAGGGCCCAAGGACAATTCCATCTTGCACCTCTTTTTTTTCTTTGCATTATGTACAGTTTGGGGCCTAGTTTTTCAAACTGCCATCCTGTCTGCCACTGCAGTTTCACGCCCAGTGCCCTTAGTAGTAGTCCATCCTCCCCCCCAGCAGTGCCCTTAGTGGTAGTACCCCCAGCAGTGCCCCCCGCCCGGCCAGAAACACACACACACACAAAGAAAATAAAACTCCGCTTACCTTGATCCCCGCTCCGGCATGCTCCTCCGTGCAGCGTCCTCCCGGGCCGGCCCGCTCTGCATGATGGGAGAGACGTCATGACACTACCGCCCTGCCTGGATGACTAACAGATGCTTGAGGTCCAGTAGGACCTCTAGCATATGTCTCCTCCTAGGCGGCGGCCATTTTGGGAGGGCTGTTTTCTGCAGATTCCATGCGGACGGCCAGTCCGCATGGAGTGAACTGAACGTCTGAACGTGAGACGACGGCATAGTAATCGTGCCGTCGTCCCCCGCATCGTTAAGTGAATGGGCAGCATTAGTCTCCAGTCCCTATTGGTATGATAGCACAGTTCTGGGTTACACACCTCCCAGCTATCGTTCTCAGGATTGTCATCCGTAAAATATGCAGGGGGCTGGTTGTTCAGCGCAGGTCATCGCGAGCACACGTGACCAGTGTGCTTGCACATCCCTGCTGGCTCAGAAGCACCTATCAGCGCTCATGTCCACTGTACACATGACGCGTGCATCGAGCGCGCACATGCACACATCACAGGAGCCACGCCAGCCCGCTCCCTCGGCTGTGGAGAAGGTAAGTGAAAATTCTTTTCACTTTACTTTCTCCGGCATCAGTCGTGAGGCTTTCCTATCTACCCACCAGCTGTAGCTAGGTGGCAAGCCTCCCGACAAACAAAAGATTTTGCCCCACTGTCGGTCAGAGATGGTGAGTCCCAGTTCTCTTTACCAGACTGTGGTAAAAGTGGGAAGAGAACAGAACAGTACTCAAGGCAGAACAGGAGCAGATCATAGAGGGCCTGATTCAGCTGATAGAGCCAAAAGCACTCCAGGGCTTGTGGCAGACGAGACCCTACCACAAGGGTCTCGTCGCAAGCCCGATGGTCGCGATGGTCTTGACCATCGCAACCATCTTTTTGGCCGCTCGCTATAGCTGTGGGTGGTCACCCACAGCTATGTGAGCGGCCAGAAGGCTGCTCTAAAAAAAGAGAGGGAGAGCACTGACTCAGAGCGAGCGCTCTGAAAGAGCTTCCGGCTCTGAATCAGGCCCTTATTCCACATTTGTTGTATATTGCACAAAATCTGTAAAACTAGATTACGCAATTATCTGTCATGTTTTTTTCTCTTTTTATGTTACCCTGGTATAAGATCTGTCAACCGGTGATTAACAACTACTGGAGAAAACAGGGGAGTACCACTTTATATTAGTATAGTATATAGTATAGTATATTTATAGTATATTCTATATGTCTTAGCGCCAGATAAACATAAATTCAACCTTTGATTATCTACTATTTTGCAGGGCTTTTGGTGTAACCCATTTTTTTATGGTGTTTAGGCTGCATTGGCTGCTTGCACAACAGGAGATACCGCTCTTTTATCTAATTTTTTAAAGCCTCTACGCCCTTGAGCATCAGCTGTAGATGATAGTGAATTACTAGAATCGTCATCATGACTGGTTCTAGCAGCTGCACTGATAGCATTTTCTTGCTGCTTCTTCTCTACACTCGGTTGGTTGTCAGGATCCATATTTATGAAAACACACAGAGGGCTACTGCCCAATTAGTCACGGTGCTTTTATACACAGTGGGCTTATGCCCAAGAAGTCACAATGCTTGTATACACAGAGGGCTAAGGCCCGCAAAGTCACGTTGCTTTTAATTTATTTTATACAGAGGGCTAAGGCCTACAAAGTCACGGTGCTTGTATACACAGAGGGCTAAGGCCCACAGAGTCACGGTGCTTGTATACACAGAGGGCTAAGGCCCACTGAGTCACGGTGCTTGTATTTTATACACAGAGGGCTAAGGCCCATGGAGTCATGGTGCTTGTAATTTATACAAAGAGTGCTAAGGCCCACAAAGTCACAGTACTTGTATACACAGAGGGCTAAGGCCCACTGAGTCACAGTGCTTGTATACACAGATGGCTAAGGCCCACAGAGTCACGGTGCTTGTATACACAGAGGGCTAAGGCCCACAGAGTCACAGTGCTTGTATACACAGAGGACTAAGGCCCAGAAAGTCACAGTGTTTGTATACCTAGAGGGCTAAGCCCCACAGAGTCACGGTGATTGTATACACAGAGGGCTAAGGCCCACAAAGTCACGGTGCATGCATACCCAGAGGGCTAAGGCCCACGGAGTCACAGTGCTTTTAATTTATTTTATACAGAGTGCTAAGACCACGGAGTCACGGTGCTTGTATACATAGAGGGCTAAGGCCCACAAAGTCACGGTGCTTGTATACACAGAGGGCTAAGGTCCACAAAGTCACGGTGCTTCTATACACAGAGGGCTAAGACCCACAGAGTCACGGTGCTTTTAATTTATTTTATACAGAGGGCTAAGGCCCACGGAGTCACGGTGCTTGTATACACAGTGAGGTACAGCACCAAAAAATAAGTTTTATTTATTCATTTTTTTAAAAACTTTGTTTTATTTTTTTTTATACATAGCCACTTGTGAGTCTCGACACTTTAATCAGTATAGCGGAGCAATGCAGCATACATCAGCGTGCAGTCAGTGTGCCCCCTTACACAGTCACTTTTGCCAGTACAGCCACTAGTGAGTCTCTGGACACAGCACTTGATCAGCAGAGGATAGCGCAGCATCAACGTGCAGTGTGCCCCCTATACAGCCACTTTGCCAGCACAACCACTTGTCCCACTCAGCCAGCCAGTGATCAGCAGAGCATTGCGCAGCATACATCAGCATGCAGTGTGCCCCCTATACAGCCACTTGTGCCACTCAGCCAGCCAGTAGCAGAGCAGTGCGCAGTCCGGAGCATGCAGGAGAAATATCACCGAGTCTCAGGACTTGGCGCCTTATGCAGAGGTGAACTCTCGCCCCTCATGAGAGTTTGGCACTCTAGCGAGGATCTGGCGTCAGGACGCTGATGTTCGGCCTTGCAGTGGGGATCCGAGTCAGCGGTACACTTCAGTCCTAATCAGGGCCAAAAAGGAGACCAGCACATCACCATAATATGCAAAAAGAAATATGATATTGTATTTAAAAAATAGCCATGCTCAACAGATATAGTATACAGCTGTAGATCACATAGCAGGAGCCATAATCTATGAAAATACTTTTCATGCACCTGGTGCTTCATAAAGCCAGCCCTGGGCCCCATTATTGATTATGGAACCGCAATGTGCGTGCCCAAACCAGTGCGAGAGACCGGGATGCATTCACTCGCTGTGCATAGACAGCCAAGCAGAGTGAGTGACAGGAGAGGCCGTTTGTGGGTGGCAACAGGGCAGGTCACTAGAAACGGGGGAGTGGAGGTGCGAACGTAGGCGTGCTTGAGTACTTCAATGCTGTTTCAGAGGCATGCATAATTAAAAGGCAGCATCATAGTGCATGTCACTTGGTGGGATTTCACTCTGAAGTACTCGCAGTGCTTGCGGCAGGGTATAGTCAACCTCAAGCGCTGCGATCGCATCTACCAATGGTTTAAAGCACTTCCAGGAGATGACGTGCGCAAGTGGACATCTTATGAATGGCTGGTGGGCGTCTGCATACACTAAGTGATCGCACGCCAAGACATAGTGGGCATGCTAATGCCTTGCATTGCAAACGCATCTCTTGCTGGGCGTGTGCTGGATTTGCATACACAGGGAGCGAGTGAACACATCTAGCAAGTGGATCTGAATGAGATCCTTGTGTTTTCCACTTGGCGGGGTCACTACTGATTGAACGTGTGCACAGATTTGGCCCAGAGCGACAGGCAGATCAACGCCAACTTTGTCCGGTGATAATAACATTTTTCTAAATGACATGGATAAAGTTTGTGTGCTGGATGCATACTGCAGGCCTCTACTGTCAAGGTGACAAGTGGCTGCTCTTTCAGGACTTCTCCTAACAGGTGATCATAAACGGAGAAAGTTTTCCCCGATATGCAAGCTGCTCTTCAATGCGGGACTACGTTGTGTCCTCCTTTACCCTGAAAGCTCAGTGTGAAACATGAAGAGAAACAATATCTCTTTGAATCTCTAGCTACTGCGAAAACCTTCCTGGACTCTCTACCAGGCCCATTTGTATCTTCTGCTAGTTCTGTGGACAAATTGATAGCGACTATCATGCTAATTATCACAAGTTTATTGGATTTATGTTGTGGGTCCTGTTTTTGATGTTTCTTTGGTGACGTCACTGTGAATTTTTTCCTTCACTGTTTAGGCCCGGCCTCCTGGGCGAATTGCAGACTGTACGAGTTAACCTTATTGTTGCCTTGCAAATACAAAAGGATAAGCACATCTGCACACATTCTTTATTCTATTAGGAAGTGAAAGCCTCGTATTTTTATCATAAATAAATTATTATTGATCTTGAGGGTGCTACCAAATGACAAAAAGTAACAATTATCATAGAAGCAAGAGAAGAAAAGTTTGTCTTTTAGGCGGTGCACAGAGATTATTTTTAATAGTTATCATAAATCCTTAAAAGTTTTAATGTTTATTGGATATTCTTTAAAAAGATGTCCCTTAGTGCTGGGACTTGATTCAGCTAAATAAAGGTTTAAAAGAAGAAATATTTGAGAAAGTAGTGATAAGAAATTGTGTACTGAAAACGAGTATTAAAATTAGTATTAAACCTAATAATGGTTATCCCTGCTGTGTGTCTGTATGATTAATTCATCGTCATATGTATTCAAGTATTGGTATCTAACTCTGAGTCTCAAAAAGTGACAAAGAAATTAAATATATATATTATCCCAGATTCTCCATATATCATCTAATTAATGTGACATTTAGCAATGTACAGATTCGTTACATACAACAATTGTATTTTGAGAACACCCTTCATTCATGGTTATTTCTTATTCAAAAAAAATATTCGAATGCTTGAATAAGCTTGAGAAGATATAAGCACACTGTTTTTTATTTGGTACAGTCGCCCGGAGTGCTACTGTTTCCGGAGGGCGCAGAAAAACGCCCACCTCCCTCCCAGCGCTATAGGACATATTTAAGCTCAGGGGGAGGGAGTGGAGGAGGGAAGGGGCGGCAACACAGGACGGCGCTGGGCACAGCACAGCCTAGCACCGGCCCTGGGTACAGTACTAGTTAGAGCTGGTTTTTGTTGATAGTTTATAATTGGTAGAGGTCAGTTACCAATCATTATCGGTTAGCCTATTAGCTGCCCTGTCGAGGCGGGGTTTAGCAGCAGTATGTTAGGCCAGCCCTCAAGAGGAGGAGTCAACTTCCTCTTTCCAGTTTGTGACCCCACCCATTCACCCGGCATATTCAGAAATTGGTTTGTACCAATATTTATTGGTTGTGAGAAATTGGTTTGTAAAAATACTTATTAGTTGTGAGAAATTGGTTTGTACCAATATTTATTCATTGGAATATACTATGTTCTTTTCCAGCAGGTGAGGCACAGCAGGCGGAAAGCAGTGCTCCTCGGCGGCTCAATTTAGCGCAGCAGAGCTTGGCTAGCATTCCCCCTTCAAGAGTAGCTAGTCGGTTACTACTTTAGGGGAGAACCAGGTCTTCATCCTAGGGAGGGGCCGGCACTATGCTAATTAAGGGGAGGTGGTACTACCCAGGATGACTTGCGCACGGGGTGGAAAACTCCACCCCATTTTAGTAAAGCGAACAATTATTATGAGCTGTAGACCGAGGTACCGCTGCTTTTTTGCCACCAGGACTAATTAATTAAATTCTAATCCTACCTAAATAAATTTGGCTGCAACCTCTTTTTTCCACTTCTATACAGTTGTCTGTGTCTTATTTATTAGTTAAGTTAAGCTTAAGAGTGGTGTTCGAAATAATAAAACTATAGGTGACTTATCTCTCATTACAGCTTATATTATTTTCCTCTTATGTTTGTTATATAAATGCTCAAGAGAGACACAGATTGCACCAATGTTGCCGCATTCAGATTGTATGACTCAGAAGTTTATGTATTTTTCTCCATCCTTGTAACTAGGATATTTACCACATAACCATTTCACAATATTATATTTCTTATTGGAATTACAAGCAATAAGGTTATATTAGGATAGAGGCACACAGCACAGGCATGCCCTGCTCTGTGTGCCTCTATCCTAATATAACCTGATATGTTGTAATTCCAATAAGAAATATAATATTGTGAAATGGTTATGTGGTAAATGTCCTAGTTACAAGGATGGAGAAAAATACATAAACTTCTGAGTTATAGGGGTCAATCCTATTAGGTGTGAATTACGAGGTGCGAGGTGTGAGTTGCGATTTTCACTTCAAATTTGCATAGCGAATTCATTTTGCAATCCAATTAGCAACTCGCACTGATCAGTCAGACTGAATTCGCAACTTTCCACTCGCACCTCCCTGAGAGATGAAAAGGAAAATCTTTATTTTAAGGTTAAAATGTCGGGACACTGTGCTGAACCCCTTGGACACCTCCTCTAATAGCTAGTTAGGTATTTGGAAATTTTCAATTACCTTAATTACTCCAAAAATTACATGTCATTTTTCTGGATAGAAAAAAAAAGTCTTTAAATTACCCCAACATCAACTTTTTCGTTAGTTTAGACACCCCAAGGTTAATAACAAAATTTTTTACGTTGAAAAATAATAGTTTATATAAATTTTTTAAACAATTTTCAATGTGCCCTCAAAGTACCCCCAAATCACCCTTTTTCCTACTGTTTTTTGATTTGTCGGTTAATTAGTTTGAGATTAAAGGAAAAAAGTTTGTTTTTTATAATTTTCTTGCATTTAAAAAGAAAACACAGAAACCAGCCATATGACACCATTTCAAAACCTACAGTAACTTCCCAATGGGCACAAACAGCATTCTATACAGCCTTGCTAACGAAATTATCAATTTTGAGGGGTCCAGGGTGGTCTCCCCACATTTTCATGCATTTCTCGCAAATCTCATTTGGCAGTCAATTCGCACCCCTCCGCTGCGAGTAGTGCAAAAAGGTATTTTTAATTGGATTGGAGAATTCTATGGAGCGCGCTTTCGCGGCGAAGTGTGCGAGTTTTAAGAAACAAACCTGCAATTCGCACCATACAATCTGAATGCGGCAACATTGTTGCAATCTGTGTCTCTCTTGAACATTTATAAAACAAGCATAAGAGGAAAATAATATAAGCTGTAATGAGAGATTTTTCAATAAGAAATAATAACCATGAATGAAGGGTGATCTCAAACTACAATTGTTGTATGCAATGAATCTGTACATTGCTAAAGGTCACATTAAATATTAAGTGCCTAATGTGGAATGTGGAAGGCTTGAATCCATCAATTAAACTGAGAAAACTTTTGCAACATCTAAAGTGGCTTAAGCCTGATGTGGGAATACTTCAGGAAACTCAGTGGAAGGAAGAGACCCTCATGTGCTGAGGGTCAGTCGGGGCCGTAGAGAGTCGGCCCAGGGGAAGGGGGGTGGCCTAACCGTGGGATGCGTGGAAACTCCCCCTTAGGTTGTTTCCTTTTTTATTTGCAGCACCAGGGCACTGTGAGCCTTTCAGTCTCGTTGCAAATCCAGGGGGGGGGGGCGCGATCGGTGTGATCGCTCCCCCCAACAAGCAGAGTAGAGGAGACTGATGCTGCTCAACGTGAGACTGTAAGAGAGAGGGGGGACAGCGTCAGACCAGGGCACCTCCAACAAGCCCAGGCCCAGGTAATTAGTACCCGCTCCTCCCCCTCTCGGCGCACCCTGGGGACAGTTGGAATAGGTGAATATAAAATAGTTTATTTTACCTCAAAGCAGAGGGGGGGTTGTCATTATTTTTCATAAATCCCTCCGTTCTGACATATTGGGTATACAAGTGATGATGCTGGGAGATTTCTTTTTATCAAATTGCATTTGGGGAATATATTTCTGATATACATGCTTGCCTGCAAGATTGAGCGGGAGGTGCTATAATCTTAGGTGAGGACTTTAGTGCTACGTTGAAGTCCGCTTTAGATAGAGCTGGATCCTCTGGTGGGGGGCTAAACTGTCGGCAGGGCCGGATTAAACCTTTGGGGGGCCCGGGGTACTAAAGACAGGGGGGCCCTCTCCCTCTTGTCAGCGCTTCCCCCCCTGGCTGTGCTCGCTGTGTCTGTCTCCCAGCACCTCCATGACTCAGCAGCTTATGTCCTACCTGTACTCCTACAACGGGGGCAGACTCTGGGGGCTAGACATTTCTTTTAGAGGGAAGAGTGGTTTGAGAATTAAACCTGCCTACTCCCACTTTCAATCCCAACTCTTTTGGGCCTTGCACCTCTCTAGGCCACATTCGGACACAGGCTGTGCGCATCTACTGAGTGGGATTCAGGTCTGTGTGCTATACGTTACACTGTGCGTCCGGGTATTGCCGTCACCGCAGCTGCAGTTACTGGCACTATATCAGGTGTCTGCAGCACGTCTGGTAAGTAACGTGTGAGAAGAACTGTAGCACAGACCTGGTTATGCATGGTGTGCAGGGAGACTGGCTGTAAGTTATGCACTGGTCAGCGCTAGGAGATGGGCACACATCAATATAATCTGACTGTCCGGGAAAACAGTGTGTTCTGTGTATATTCTAACAGTGGCTGTTGCACCTTAGTGGTTAGATGTCTGTGCGCCATACCATAACTCTATGTATTACACCAGGTCTGCCTTATGGATCTTCTGTAGAGGGTAATGCACCAGGATGCCCATGCATGTAAGGGAAATGCCTGTAGTGCCAGTGGCCCCGCTGTCCTCTGTATCTGTAGTGCAATGGGTGGATGAATACATCACACACTGACCTGATTAGGACCATCTGCAACTCCCTTCCCCAGTGCTTCCTCTTGGTACCTCTTATAGTGGCAGCACTGGACTTACAGCTGTACTGCTGCCACATAAGGAACACTTTAATTCATAACTATAAAATGGCTGCAGAAGCTGCAACATCCATGATGGTGGCTTTGTTCTTGTCCACAAGCTAATGCTCCTCCATTCCCTCCAATACATCACAGACACATATTTCTGCGGTGGTTAACTTAATTTTTTTTCTTGTATCATAAAGTTGACTCCTTACCTTTTACTGCCTCTGGGTTAGGCTGTTTACTGAACAATGCATGCACCTTCCGAGCAGGCTCTCTCTCTCCTCCCACTGTCGCTGCTCCCATTCCTGCTCCTCACTCCCCTAACTGCTGTGCTGGGGCTGGCGGGTCTCAACATTAGGGTGGAGCGGACTGTGGACACCATAGCACAGTGTAGAATCCCAAGCACTGTCTGCGGGCAACCAGGTGAATGCAGGGCACCCTCTCACCCCTCCTCACTAGATGTGACATCCCAGAGTCCATGCAGGGAGCAGGGCAGATCAATGTAGGGTCTGCCTTCTAGAGTGCCGGTAAGAGGAGCGGTACCCCTCTTCCAGCCCCTGTATGACATCACATGTGCGGCTGTGCGCACGTCCACTTTTCCATTTGGATCTGTCCTTGCCTATCTGGCAGCACAGGGACTGATTCTTCTCATCTCCATCCTCCGCCGATGCTGCTGACTGTGGAGGCTGGAGACAGCAGCACCAGAGCTGGGGCAGAGCAGCTCTGGCTGGGGGGTCCTTGAGAGAGGGGAGCCCAGGAGTACTCACCCCCTGTGCCCCCCCTTAAGCCAGCTATGCCACATGCCGACAGTCTGTCGGCATTAACAATACTTATGAACTCTTTACAGTAACCTGATCCCTGGAGCTGCAAGGGAGTATATTCCCACTCACCACACTTCCACTATAATACATTTATGTCTGCTATCGGCCAGCTTGTTCCCCAGGATCTAAGAATCCTGTGTGGAAAATATTGTTATTTCAGAACATGCTCCTACTTGGTTTACCCTGTCCCTTTCTACCCTTAAGTTTTCTTAATGCAATTGGAGATTCCCAGCGTATTTGTTAAATTCTCCAGATTTTAAATTATATTTGGAACAACAATTCCTAAGTTCTTAAAATGCTCTCTCAGAATGTTGTACAGAGATTACAGGTTCTACTTCCTAAATGATTACACCCCTCCTAGACTGGCTTTGTTAAAGGCAGGTCCTCCATACACAATATGCGTCAATTAGTTGTTGTTCTGACCAAATCTCTACAAACAAGCGATGGGCGCACTTCTGCTGGTGAGTTAAGACGCTGATAAGGTATTTGATGGGGTTTCCTGGGCTCATTTGCTCAGAGTATTACACCAGCAGCATTTTGGATCCAACGTTGTCCATTTCTTTAGTGCATTGTATAAAGCTGGGTACACACTCAGAGATGAATACCCAGGCAATATATGTGCCCGACGGGCCAACATATCGGATCCTGGGTACACATCAGAAGAATGTAATGAATGACGGAATAATCACTCATTCATTACACTGCATGGCGGCACATGCGATATAGTCAGGTTTGATGCGCAGCACATGATGTCGCATGCAACCGCGGAAGCGCGCACATCATGCATACATACTGCACAATATGTTGTTCTAATTTGGCCACATTGGAACAATATTTCTCCAGTGTGCACCCAGCTTAAGTCTCTGACTGCATTTCTCACTGTCAGTGGGTTTTCGGTTGTATTGTGTCACACGACAAGGTTCTTCCCTCTCCCACCCTTCTTTTTAATATAGCTATAGACCCATTAATTTGTCATTTTTATCTATGTACAGACTGGCAAAGAGTAAAACTTGGCCCTTTATGAATTCAAAGTTTCAACAGATGCTGACAATCTTTAATTAGATTTCATATTTATTATAGACCCCTTAGGTCGCCTCGATAATTGTAGCGTGTGGGGGCGGGGGGGCGACCGAGGGTTAAATATTGCTCGGTCGGGCATGCAGGATTGTCCAGCATGCCCATCCGATGCAATATTTTCCGGTAAACTGTCGGCCGCATCGGGCAGTGTATGCCCAGACGTGGCCGACAGACATTTCCTGTGTTCCTTCCTACGGAAGGAACAGGGAAATGTCTCCTTCCCCAGGAGTGGAGCGCAGATGTCGGGCTGATACACTGTGAGAGAAATCTCACAGTGTATGCCGGTGACATCTGCGGCTGGCAGGCTGCCAGATAAAATGTCTGTCGGTCTGACAGGCATTTTATCTGGACGTGTATGCCCAGCATTAGTTAAGATGGTTTCTTTCCACGATTATTATACCCAATACAGATGTTACCATAAAGAGAGTAAAGTAGAATTTTTTTTTTGATGTTTGGCTGCCAAATAGCCAATCCCATAAGGTGCGTACACACGTAGCGTTTTAAAAGAATGATTAGAACGATAACGATATCGTTATCATTCAAATCGCTCATTTAAAAGGTCCCTACCAACTTACCATTGACCAGCGATGCGCGGTCACGTATGGACGATAGCGATATCGTCCATCGGCCGTGCATGCCTGTCAACTTGCTCGATATCGAGCAGGTTACTATAGGGACCCGCGATCATTGATCGCGGGTCGCTATAGCCATCGGTAAGTATGTGGTGTGCTGGGTGATTGAAATCAATCACCTAGCACACCAGGGAGGGTGTACAACGATCAGCCAGCGATATCGTATCACTGGCTGATTGCTACGTGGGTATGCACCACTACTCTGTGCAGGACTCACTTAAACGTGCAGTCTCTCTAACTTCCTGGTATAGTTTAGAAACTATGGGCTTTATTCAGAGGCGGGCGTACGGTCTATGACCACACGGCCGCCTCGATGTTTGTCCAGTGCGCATGCGCACGAGGGAGCTGGCTCCTTTGTGCGCATGCGTGAGACCCACTACGACCGACAGCGCCGGTCGTAGCGGGTCTCTTTCCAAAGGGGGCGAACTGTCGATGTTGATTGACAGCTCGCCCCATTTGGAAGGCGGGCCTGGGGGGTGGCAGCCCAAACGGAGGCGTTCGCATGGGAACGCCTGCCATTTGGGGGAGGCCCCACTGACATCACTAGTGATGTCAGTGGAGAGCTTCTGGCTCTGACAGAGCCCAAAGCTCTCCTGGGCTTACGACAAGTGAGACCCTACCCTAGGGTCTCGTCGTAAGCCCCGATGGTCGCGATGGTCTATGACCATCGCGACCATCACCCTAGTGGTCGTTAGAGCTGTGGGTGTAAACCCACAGCCTAACGACCGCAACAGAGGGGGGCGGTCAGGAAGCAAGCGGTCGCCCAGTTTCTGAGCGACCGCTTGCATCCTCCGACCACCTCTGAATGAGGGCCCATATCCTTAGGATGTCCTCGATTTTGATTGTAGTCTGGTCTCTATTAAATAGCTCTCTCTCACATAGATGGGTCGGCCTTGTTATCTGCTGGTACCTATGGTCCATAACAAGTGTTGGTAATGTGCGCGCATTTTTTTTCCGACTCCGTCAGTTTCTTTTGTACTTGGGTGATTATTCGTGTTTACATCAAATATATTATAATGTCCATGCCATCAGTATTTTGATTGTAATTTTATTTATTTGTATTGTGCAGTTCTACAATAAAACATTTTGAAAAAAGAAAGGAATGATTCAGTTTTGGATTCTGAGAGATGCCAATAGCTCTGATCTTGGCCACCCTTGATTTGCCCCTAGCTGAGGGGCTCACAGTGCCCCTCCCCCCACACACACGCACACCGTACCGCGCAACATTGTTTTTTCTTTCTTTTTTCTAAGGGGGGCGTGGCCAAGCCTCCTGCGATTAGCCCACACCCCCCGGTAAGTTCCGACTTCGGGGCTAATTGAATTCCCCCCTAATTAGACGCGGTAAATCGAAAGCTTAACGTGGGAGAAGTTTTTGCTCATTTAATGTGTTTTGGTGCAATATTTATGCATCCTTTGTCTATACGCACTTCTGTTTTTCACACCATCCAATTACAAAAGACGCAATAACGTATTCACACGAAAACTGTATGTGGAGTAACCAGCGAAAAGTAGAGTACATTTTGGGGAAATCTGTCTGTACCCCATAAAAAGGCTGACATAGTAAATCAATTTAGAAGTGTATTAGTTGCCCTAATAAAAGTATTTGGGGTTCTTAAATTGTGTCAAATGGTTGTTATATGCATGTTTGTATTAGTGTTGAAAAATGATAAAAAGCTTTTTTTTATTATTTTATTGGGCCAAAATAAATGCTGCAGTTAAATTGGGACTGCAAGTTTATTTTTGAGTCCAAAAATTGCACTTTTAAAAAATGTTTTAAAATACGCCTGCAATGTTTAGAACACCTGCCCCATCCATTAAGCCTCCCAAAATACCTGACCCACTACTTTAAACCCATTTTCCACTACTTTTAATTTTTTCACCCCAAAATTGACATGTAATTATTGGCCAAGTTAAGCTAATTAAAAAATTATTCTTGCCTAATTTGTCATTAGGGAGGGTGTCCAAAGGGTTCTGAACCAATGGTTTGATTCAGTAAGGATCGATATTGCGATCGCAACAGCAATTATGCACGCAGTCTCACTGAGAAGATATGCTAATGATTGCAATGGCAATGTCATACGCAGCCTAACATAAGGACGCCCCCTTTACCTTACACACATCCATAATACTTAGCAATTCTGCAAAACAATCAGGAACATTGAGTACAATCTGAGCCTCATGCACACTTGCACAAGGTCTGACCTTACTCAGGATTTGCTAACTTCAATGCATGCAGTGAAAGCCCAAGCTGCGTATGGCATTGCAGTGGCTAATTTATGCATGTCCCTGTCACGGCGTTCAAACACACTGGCACGCCTGCATTTCGCCAACCACCCCCCGTCACTACCCCCATACGGTCACTTCCTGTATCACCCTGCGATGGTCTGCGTAGTCACTGCGATTGCAGTCCCTATTGCTGTGGAGTCTTCATGCATGCACACTGCGATGCATACGCATAACGCAACAATTGGCCAATTGCGTGCATAATCGCAGTTGCGATCGGAAATGAACATTTTTAACCAAAAAACAGGGATTTTGCACAACTTTTCACCTGCTCTGAGATGGTGAAAACAGTTTGCTGGCTTTTGTCTATGGAGAATTTGCAAATGCGAAAACTGGACAATATGATTGCACGATACACATTTTTGTGCGAAAGGTCCACACGTGTGAAAACTTTTTTGCGGCTAATTGAATCCAGCCCCAACTCTCATTATCAGTATCACACTACATAGTGCTACACCTTATACGTACTATACACTCCCACTGGATGTAAAGAGGTTACCAAGAATGAAAAATGACAACTATGTGTTAAATGTATCAAATGATTTCACAGCAGATTTGAAATCACAGG
The DNA here is from genome assembly GCA_031769625.1 of Taudactylus pleione. Taxonomy (NCBI): domain Eukaryota; kingdom Metazoa; phylum Chordata; class Amphibia; order Anura; family Myobatrachidae; genus Taudactylus; species Taudactylus pleione. Next base: position 20,753,753 of record JAUIMM010000197.1, read on the forward strand.
ATATACCTGGCAATAGTGGCCAGTAGACAGCCAGATTTATTGTTTAGTGGTTTGGAGGGATAAACCTCTAATCACCTATAGCAGAGGTTCCCAAACGCGGTACTCAAGGCTCCCCAACAGGTCAGGGTTTAGAGCTATCCATGGTTAAGCACAGGTGGCTACAGGTGGCAATCAAATTGACTGAGATACTAATTAAATCACCTGTGCTCATCCATGGATATCTCTAAAACCTGCACTGTTGGGGAGCCTTGAGGACCGTGATTGGGAACCTCTGACCTATAGTATGATGAGTGAGGATTTAAAATCTGTAAATTGAATGTGGTTTAACCCGAACTGCCTGCGGTGTAGGGACAACTGGCGCCATTCTATGATGAGGGGGACATACACATGTATGAAACCTAGTATGTATGTCACCTAGTCATGACAGAGCCAGTGCTAGCATTGCCCTCTGCTAGTACCCATGACTGGTGGATTCCAGAGTAAAAAAGAAAGAGGAAATGTGACCCCTTTATAAATAAATGTTTGACCCTTTTATAATATTATTTAAAATATGTTCTACATGGTTTTCCTTAAAAAATGTTAAAATCACCACTTTAAATCCTGCAGCAACAAGTTTCATTAATTCAACATATTTAGGTTGTAGATGTATATTTTTTACATTTATTATCTGTTATTAATGTAACACACACACACACACACACAATGCCCTAGGGTACAATTGTATATATTTTTTTAGTCACAAGCCAATGAACCTACCGGTATGTTTTTGGATTGTGGGAGCAAAACTGAAATACTCGGAGGAATCCCATCCAAACACTCAGAGAACATGCAAACTCCACACTATTACATCCTTGGTGGGAATCAAACCCAAGACCCCAGGATTGTGGGAGGAAACTGGAGTGCTCGGAGGAATACAACACAAACACTGGGAGAACATGCAAACTCCACACCATTACATTCTTGGTGGAAATCAAACCCAAGACCTCAGTGCTGTGAGGTAGTTATGCTAACGACTTTGCCAACTATTATCATAATAACAGTTTTCTTATTTGTTAATATAGAAATAGACATAGACTTTATCTTTGAGGTTATTGGTTCCTAGTACATTATTTGACCAGAATTGATTTGAAAATCTAAAAAAGGATGTTTCAATATTTGAAAATATTTATTATACCACAACCTCTAGGAATTAAGTGCTTTGGGTGGAATCAAATATAGAAAACTTTACTGATCCAAAGTCTTCCAATACAAAAGGCACCAAGTATACAGATCACATTTTAGGAACTGGCGATTTTAAATCAAGGCCATAATCAACAGCTTCCAAGTTATTTTGAGAGTACAGTATTAAAAAGTTTAAGAGATCATCTGGTGGAGTAAAGGTCTCTTTCACGGCTGGGTCCTGCATCATGAGATTGTACCAGGCATTGATATGTGGGGCCTTCTCCAAATATCTACAAAGCGGAAAAAATAAAAAACAGTAAGTAACCATGTCCATAAGACAGTGTTCTAAGGGCGCATAGGTGGAATTGCGGGTTATTCAGAGGTGAACGTCCACAGAGATCTGATGAATATCCTGCACCAGTTACAGGGCTTGTGTAAATGTGCGCAGATTTTGATTACAGCAACTTTCACACACAGATGGATAGGGGCGGAGCCAGTGGCGTATCTATAATGGGTGCAGGGTGTGCTGAGTCCAGGAAGGGCCCACACCACACACGCTGCACCCATTTCTTCAATACTTACCTCTCCGCAGTTGGTAGCAGCAACTCTCCACAAATCACCGGGAAAATGGCGCTGTGCCCATTTTCCCGGCGTTTTGTACAGTAGGGAAAGCAAAGGGAAAATGACTGCTGCGCCATTTTACCAGGGACCTGTGCATGTGCAATAGACTCTGTGCTCCTAGTGCTCAGAGTCTCCTACACTGTCAGCTAGACAGGAGGGGGCCCAGACGGATATTGCACACGGACCTCCCCTCTTAATAAGCCCCTGGGTGGAGCGGCCAACTGAATACAGGGGGAGGGGATGTAGTCTGGAATCTTACGGTCTAAATGCAGACCGCCGGCTTCCAGACTCTCTAATCCCGGCATGGTACTAATGACAGGCGTCGAAAACTCGCCGCCTGTCATTAACCATATGCTGGAAGACCGACGCCCGGCATGCCGAACTAAGATAAGCTGTCACGGACAGCCGCGGGGGGGTGAGAGGCTTAGGTTTACCGTTTCTTGGGGGACTTAGGGTTAGGCCCCCCCCCGGGAGGGTTAGGTTCAGGCTAGGGGAAGGGGGGGGTTAGGGTTAGGCAACCCCGGGGGGAGGTTAGGGTTAGGCAACCCCTTAGGGACTTAGGTTTAGGCAGCGGGGAAGGGGGGCTTAGGTTTCGGCACTTAGAGGGGGGATTAGGGTTAGGCACTTGGGGGGAGGTTAGAGTTAGGGATGTAGAATTAGGTTAGCGATACTTACCTTAGGGACGATCGGGATCTTCACCCTTGCCGGGCTGCCGCTGTTGGGATTTGAACCGCTGGCCATGCGGCCGGCAATAATACCTACTACACCCAGGGGGAGAGAGGGGAAGGGGTGTGGTGTGGTGTGTGTGTTTACTCTTACTCTGTAACATCACAAATGCTGAGCCGCTCAAACCAGGGCCAGATCATGTAGTCAATCATAGACACAGATTCTCCACTGAAGTACGGGGTCTTCCTTTTAGCCAACAGCTGGAAAGAAGACAAAAAAATTCAGAAGTTGTTGGACATTTTAGAATAACTAACCTTAAAATGGTTCTGTAAAAAAAAAAAAAATACCAGGATTACAAAAATGTTTATTCAAAAACTCTAAAGAAAACGTGGTTCAGATCAGAAGATATGGGGAGAAAGTGAGTGAGATAGAGAGAGCAAAAGCGATATGGTGAGAAAGTGAGTGAGAGAGAGAGAAAGACAGAGTCGAGAGAAATTGAGTGAGTGAGAGAGAGAGCGCAAGAGAAATAGAGAGCGCGAGTGAGAGAGCAATAAATATGGGGAAAGTGATCGAGTGATAGCTATAGGGAAAAAGTGAGCGAGAGAAAGAGATGGGGAGAAACTGAGCGAGAGACACAGGGCGAAAGTGAACGAGAGTGCAAGAAATATGGGGAGAAAGTAAGCGAAAGAGAGAGAGAGAGAGAGAGAGAGAGAGAGAGAGAATGAGAAAAATGGGGAAAAAGTGAGAGAAATATGCAGAGAAAGTGAGAGAGAGCGAGAGAGATATGGGGAAAAAGAGAGAGAGTGAGAGAGAAATTATATAAAAGCCAGGCAACACTGGGCACTACGGCTATTATTAACTGCTAGCTGGGATACCCGGCTTTGTCCAGGTTGAAGACCCCGAAGTACACCTGCAGCCTTTATTTGTTTACATTGTCCTCGGCTATATCCCCATCCCATTGATCCTGAAACGGTCCCCACTGTTTGCTTACATGCATGCAAACAGTGGTGTAACTACTGTGGATGCAAGGAGTGCGGCTGCTGTGGTGCCAGAGCTGCTCTGTGTCCCGTAGCTCCCCCTGCACCCAGTCAAGCACACAAGGTGGGCCGGACCAGTCAGGGCCACTGAGGGGGGCCCGCGTGTCAGCAGTATTGGTTTGGTGTTGGCCTGCCAGCTGTTTACAGCCTGCACACTGGCAGGCAGACATGGAGAGACAAAGTCACCGGTCGCAAGGCAATTAGAGCCCGCGAACCGGCAGCCATTCAGCAGTGACGGCTCGTGATTGGCTGCTGTTCCACGAACTCCAGTTGGCTTGCAACCAGCGCCAGATTCAAATTGCTCCAGCCCTGTCTGTCCATGTCTGCCGCTGCCTGCTGGTGTGCCAGCTGTAATTAGCTTGCGGCCCAGCCCCAAATCCACACCTGCTGGCTGCTGCTGGCACACAGGGGGAGACGCGAGGTTGCTGGAAGGACAGGGGTAGGAGAGTTGCTGGGGGGACATAATGTGTAAAGGACATTACTGTGTGTCATAATGTTATAAGGGCATTACTGTGTGGCATAATGTGTAAGGGGCACTATTATCGTGAAATAATGTGTTATATGGGGCATTACTACAATGTGGCATAATCTGTAAAGGGCAGTACTGCGTGGTTTAATGTGTAAGGGGCATTACTGTGGCATAATGTATAAAGGGCACTACTACTGCATGGCATAATATGTATAAGGGGTACTACTGTGCGGCATAACCTTAATGGGCTCTGTTTGGCATAAAATCAATGGGCTCTGTGTGGGGGCAAATGTATGGGTGTTTTTACCACTGGGGGGGTTAAGGCTTTTAACACCCACAAAGTTCTAGTTACTCCCTTGCATGCAAACCGATGGCTGACTAATATATATGGTCACTTTAAAAAGTACTCTGAATTTAATATGAACATGCATGAGTCATAAAGTTTGCTCAGACTGTGAGGTTAAAAGGATACTTTTGTAGCTTTCACACAGGTTTTTGGCAAACTGCCAATTTCCACCATGGTAGCAGCTGCAATAGCACTACTATGGTAATGCAGCAGGAGGTATCACTCCATGAGTAGGTCGCGACTGTGCAGTACGTCGCTGGAGCCTCCTGGAACCCGTGGGTAAGTACTGACGGGGAGAGCAGGCAGTAATGGGCACCTGTGCAGGGACTGAGGATAGGGAACCCCAGAAAAATACCCCCATATTGTAAAGCCCGCGGGAGCTAAGGAAAGGCACGTCTCCTTCACTTGCCGGTCAGGCCACGCCCCCTGCACCCATATTTTTAATACCTACCACTCCGGATTGACACAGACAATCCGCAACAAGGTTAGAGCTGCAGGGTTTTTTTATTTTTTTTTGTGAGATGTGGGGGGGCTGGAGTGGCCTGTGGAGTGGGAGGGAGTGTGGGGGAAGATGGCTGGACTAGAGTGGCCTAGGGATAGAGGGGGCTGGAGTGGCACATAAGGGTCAGCTGGAATGACACATGAGGGGCTGCTGAAGTGACATACGGAGGGGTTACTGGCGGAGCCATAGCTAGACATTTTGGTGCCCTGTGCGAGAGAAAGCATTGGCGCCCCCTGCGGCTTTTTCAGTGTATTATTTGTGGATATGTTTTTTTCAATGTTTTTTATATTGTCCAGGCTTTTTCTTTCCCTTTAATAGTTACTTCCACGGTGATTGGGTGTATGCGCTTTTGTGCTTTTACAAGCTCCTACACACATCATACCAGGGCCGTGGCCTAGCTGGCACCTTTTTATATGTGCGACTTCAGTGCACACATGATCTCAGCTCCTTGACACACCTACAGATATTTTTGGTCTCTTTGCCTATGACTGGTTCGCCACCCCTGCTCTAGACAGTGCCCAGAATTCAGAAAAACCTACCCCCAACCTGGTTTCTCTCTGCAGATGGAGTACAGAAGGGGAGTGCTGAGAGGCCCCCCCCAACACAACTGCCCCCAGCCTCCGCGGATGACGGCAGTTAAGCACAGCTACAAAGGCACCCAGCAGCAGAGTGGGAAGTTCTGCATAGACACCCCCCCCCCCCTGGTCCTGAAGCTGAAACCTCCTTGCAGACTGCAATAGGGCAGGTAGTACCAACCTCTTCTGCACACAAATCCCCACCTGGGCCCCCTCCTCCCTCGCTGGTGCTACATAAAAAAAAGGATCAGTGGCTCTGTTGTGGTAGATGGCACCCCTTAGGCATGTGGTCATGTACCTAGTGGGAAATCTGCCACTGCACCAATACCCAGTTCATGGCAGGGGTCCTAAAAAACTGCCCTCTCAGTCTCTAGTGGGGCCTTACAATACACAATAAGCCCCACCTGACCCACATCTGGACCATCTTTGGGTCTGTACTCCTAATAGCTACAAACACGTAGGTCAGGAACCCAACTGTGGCTTGTATAGGGCATTTCAACTAAATTGGTAACTGGCAAGAACAGAGTATAGAGAGGAGCTACAGAAGTGCCCGTACTCCTAGATCCACACATTCTTCTGCAGCACTCGGCTCCTTTCATAGCGGAAGAGCTGACACAGTGCAGAGACTAGTCTGCGGGGGCAGCCCGGTATCATTGGGGATGCTGGGCACGCCCCGGAGGGATTTCCTGTGAGGCCACAACCCCTTTATGTTAGGCCAGGCCCTTCCCGGGCACCGAGGGTGATACGGAGTGCGCACCGAGGGTCAACAGACCTAGTGACACCTCTGGGTTTAACTAATATCAATAGCAACTTAGCATGACATTTGACTAGGAACCAGAAACATCAGTATAGCAATGCTGCAAGTGATGGACATCGGAAGCCCACCATGAAATGAGGAATTCAGTTTTGTTTTTTTAACATTGGATGGCCATCGCATCCCCACACCATTCTCCGCAGGCTGCCATCATAAAGGCGCCATGGAATGGTGAAAACACTACCATCGTAAGAAAAACATTGATGTCCATCCCTAGGCTGCATTCTCACAAATATCGCTACAGGCCACAAAGTGATTTCCTCCACAGTGTGTAAGTGATAAGTCTATTTTAAAATGGGGGGAAAAAAATTGGTACCTCTTCAAGTTTTGTGAATTTCTCCAAAAACTGTGCCTTTAATAGAGTTGTGTCTTCTTTATTCTTCTTTGCCAGCATAATCTTGTACAACACAGGTGTGATCTGTACAAATATATACTATGTTAGGATGGGACATACCACAGATGCAATGTGGAAAAACACATACAGGACAGCATTGAGACAAATATTTATTATATCTATCCATTGATAGATACACACCGACATGAAATAAGAAGAACAGTTTTGATGTCGACATTGAACATGTCGGCATCTGCAGAATGTTTCTGGAGATGAGGATCCACAGGCGTATCTATAATAGATGCAGGGTGTGCAGTATAAAGTGACAGTTAGGAGCTGATTGGTTAGTGCTTATCTCCATCCACTTTATCTCTTGCCAAGGCTTAGTACATAGACCCTTTTATCTCCATCCACATCCAGCTTTAATATGTGTCATACAAAGTGTACTGTGTGTCATTATTCCAGCATATACAGGACCAGTGATCACAGTAAGCCATTAGATGGGGCAGTAGGGCCATCCTGTCTGAGCTGAATGTATGTATATTAGATGTGGGCACCATTCCAGACAATTGGAACAAGTCCAGGAGCCTGGAGGAGCAGCAGAAGGACCTAGCACTGCCCTGGACGTACAGTATATGTACATATTGGGCTTTATAGCAATGCATTCCTAACAGTGCATGTTTTCCAGATCTCCTAGTTGGTGCACAGGTTATTTATCACTGGCTGATACATGTTAAAAGATCCACAAGTGGTGCTAATTATTTAATATTGTGATACGGAGAAGAACATGCAGCACTAATAAAATTCTATTATATTAATATTTCTATTGTGTTCATGGTGTGGGTTGGGGAGGGGGGTTTCCAGGCAGCTGGAAACCCCCCCCCCCTGCGTTTGCCTATGACTTCAGTGTAAAATCCAGCCAGGTGATGTGTACTATGACGCTGCGTCTTAATTATGCACGCCTCTGACACGGCGTTGAGACGCTCAGGCACGCTTACGTTCACACCTCCACTCCCCCGTTTTCAAAGACCAACCCCTGTCACCACCCACAAACGGCCTCTTCTGTCACTCACTCAGCTGGGCAGTCTATGCACAGTGAGCGAGCGCTTCCTGATCGCTCGGACTAGTTTGCGCACGCATACTGCGATGCGTACGCATGCGCAGAATGCAAAAATCGGCTGGCTGTGTGCGAACGATTTCTAGCGAGCGGGTCTAAATCGGGCCCACAGTGCCTAACATCTACTAAAAAACACACAGAAAAAGTCTTCTCCTTACCCACAATGCCCCATAATATAATTTAGCAGAAACACTCATGATCATTTGCACTGTATATAGCACATCACTGAAATGCAGTAATTACTTTTTGCTATTTCTGATCTCAACCACTCATCTGAACTGTAAGCACTGGAGCTCAAGCAAGACTCAATGACCTCTCCTCATGGTTCCTGTATAGATTATCTGCAAGTGGATTACCTGTTTCCTGTATAGATTATCTGCAAATGGATTACCTGGTTCCTGTATGGATTATCTGTAGCTGGCAATAAGAGGTAGAAAGCACTAAAACCTAACACCTGCCAACCCCAGTGAAGACAAATCTCCCAGTCACTCCTACCGTGGAGAAATACTCCTGTAGCATCCTCTCTTGTGCCTTCATATAAGGGTCTGATGGAGTCAGCTTAGTCCCAGGAAAGGCTTCGTCCAGATAGTCACACACGATGGGCGATTCATATATTATTTTACCATCAGAAGTCTCAATAGAAGGGACCAGACCCAGAGGATTTTTCTCAAAAAACCAGTCAGGCTTGTTCTTTAAATTAATGTTCACGACCTCATGCCTAAACAAGAACAAAATGGTGTCTCTTTGCAAAGTTGCATGTGATTCTGCAAGGCTAGTAATGTCATTTTAAATGTAATTGCAAATTTGATTAAACAAAATAAATATAAAAAAACATGTTACAATCAGAGGTGAATCCCAAGCGAGACAGCATCTCTCCTACAAGGTGGTGTAGGACATGTGCTCCATAATGTGTCCCCCCCCCCCTAATAATATGCAAGAATGTACCTTTTATTTTAAAAGCTACACATATGGCTTATTTTAAAAGTGATCTCTGATGTAGTATATAATGGCTAGGGGATGCACAGCTCCTGTATGTGGGGAACATATCTTAACAACTTGTTCGAAACTATTTTTCACATGGGTGGAGAAGTATCAGCATCAGGCAGACCAGAGAAGAGATGGGCCATTTTCAATATATTAGCTGTCATGTATCAGGGCTTTGTTAGAATGCAACACCCAAGGTTAGCCAAGAGCTGAACTAGGCTCAGTGGGTCAGAGTAAGGAGTGGTTTTTTAAATTTGAATACTCAATTATGGTTTGATACTGTATGTCGGACCCAAGTTCAAGAATAGTCTTATTTGGAGGAGGAAGAGAGAGGGGGAGGGAGAGAGGGGGAGGGATAGAAAGAGGGGGTGGGAAGATTTATCTGTAGGTCTGCCTCTGCTATTTCTAAAGACTGCTGGACTAGGGAGGAAATGTATGAAACCTTCTAAAGAGTGAAGAAGTTGCCCATAGCAACTAATTGTCTTATAGCTAGCATTATTTAAGTACATACATTCTATAAAATGATAGACAGAAGCTGATAGGCTGCTATTGGCAACTTCCCCATTCTTTAGAAGATTTTATATATTTCCCCCCCAAATGATCAGAATGGTGCCCACAGGTATCTGATTATCAGAGTCAGCTCTTGGGAGTTGGAGGAGCCCAATAAAGCTCATAGGAAGCATCGCTGTGCAGGACTTCCAGTCTATGCAACCAGTTGTGCTCATGTACAGGTAGTGGTAGTTGGGTGGACTTCTTTGCTATACGTGGGACACAGTACTGTAATAAGAATTCATATGTCATAGATAAAGGACCAGTGTGTGCAAATATATGGACTGGTACAGTAAATGCACCCATTTAAAACTTAAGTTCCAAGTTCACACAGGACAACCTATTATATATTGCTTCAGGTTATCATTAACTACAAAAGAATGTTCAGACACATGGGTGAGGAAACAGAACAGTATTAGCTCAGGCTGTAATAATTTATCAAGTGCAGAGTTTGGACATTGCAACTGAAAAGGGAATCTCAACCCATGACCCAACAGCAGAGCCCTCAAGGCATTACAGAGTCACCACATCTGCCGCACCTCTCCTATGAGATGCCACCAGCATTGATTTACCTGCTTTCACTAGGTTGCTGTAAAAAGGACTGAGATTAGAATTACAAATTAAAACAGAAAAGCACTGAATGAGAGCACTATAAATACTTAAATGAATGGGATACTGTATGAACTGTAGTTTATGGGCTTACTTTATTCCCTTGGCAAGGAGGACAAGCCTGGCTCTCTGGGCATAGGGGCAGAATCTCATGCTGTAAAGTCGGATTACTCCTTCCAGTACTGGCCCCGGGGCATCACTGCCTGAAATAAAGAGCTTTCATTCAGTATGTACATTACAGAAATACAACAGGAATCAACCTGCAGTAAAGAGTATATAGTATACCATGCAAAGCTAAGATTATAGGGATCTATTTACTAAGCTTTGGATGGAGGTAAAGTGAACGGAGATACAGTCCCAACCAATCAGCTCCTAACTCTCATTTTTCAAACACAGCCTGTAACATGGCAGTTAGGAGCTGATTGGTTGGGACTTTGGACCTCATTCAGAGGCGGTCGTTAGTTGCAAGCGGTCGCACTGAATCAGGGCGGCCGCTTGCATCCTGAATGACTGCCTCCTTGTTGATTGCTAAGCTGTGGGTTAACACCCACAGCTCTAGCGACACACATGGGTGACCAACGGGGCTTACGACCAGACCCTAAGGTTGGGTCTGGGCACTCGTAAGCCTCAGGGAGCTTCCTGCTCTGATCGAGCAGGAAGCTCCCCACAGATATCAGCAATGATGTCAGTGGGGTCACCCCCAAATGGCAAGCGTTCCAGCGGGAACGCCTGTTTGGGCAGACACGCCCCCTGCCCGCCTCCCAAACGAGGCGAGCTGTCACTCACCATCGACAGCTCGCCCCGTCTGTTGCGAGACCCCTAGTGATGGAGCATCCGTCACTAGCCGGGTCTCGCGCATGCGCACGGCGGAGCCGGCTCCGTCATGCGCATGCCCAGTGGGGCAACATTGAGTCGGTTGCGAGTGCTCAGCGCTTGCGACCGACTCTGAATGACTCCGACTCCCTGTATCTCTGTTCACTTTATCTCCATCCAAGGCTTAGTAAATAGACCCCATAATCACTATTTTTTTTATTTTTTTTTTAAAGAGAGAATTCTAGTTATGTTCCAGTAATTCTGTCCTTGAAATACTTCATAGCAGATTTCACAAATGGGTTAACTGTCATATAAGCTGAACAGAAGAAACACTCCTAGAACATATATAAGGGGCTTATTGAAAGTTGAGCTCTTAGTTTTGTTTTAGTGACCTACTGTATTCAGAGTCGGTCACAGATGCAGGTCTGCAGCTGTGGCTTCCTCCCTCTAACGTACCTGGGTTTGATGAGGCTGGAATATGACTAGAGGTATGCTTTCACTGTCAGTACTGAAAGTGTTAAAAATTGTAGTATCAAATTGCTGAATAGTACAGATAATAAGCACCCGCATAGTTTGGTGCAAATAGGAAACTGTATTTTTTTACACTTAAAATATATGTGAAGGTTTCCCATTCCACAATGGAGGCATCCTTTATATGGAATCGTTATGTAATATCGGCTATCGGGATGTCTTCTGTCACAAGACCGACAGCTGTATCCCGATGGTTGGTACCCCCCGAAAACCTGACACTAACCCCACTAACTGCCCTAAACCTTACCCTCCCCCCACCCGCTGCTAACAGGACGGGCGCCCCGGACCTACCTAGTTTGGGCATGCGTCCTCCTGGATTTCGGCGTCTCACATTTTCTAAACTCTCACCCTATTGCATTTACTCCTAAGCAGGGCTGGATTAAGGGGAGGGCGACAGGGGCAGGCGTCCCGGGGCTCCCGCACACAGAGGGGCCCCCACTACTAGAGCACGCGGGGGGGGGGTTCTGAGTATCTAGAAACCCCCCTGATGGACCAATTTCCCCTTCTACTATTGCCGAAATGGGGGTGGAACCAACACGACAAGCCCCTCCCCTATATGTCCAGCGAATCGCGGCAGTACGGCACGAGTGGGCACAGCCTAAAGAAGTGAGCAGCAGTGTACTGTATGTGTAATGTTTTATTATTTATATATGTGTATGTATGTGCTTATGTGTATATATATGTATGTGTTAGTGTGTGTATACTGTGTAATGTGTGTGTATATATGTGATGTGTATATATGTGTGTGTTATTGTATATACAGTATGTGTTAGTGTGTGTATGTGTTAGTGTGTATGTATGTGTTATTGTATATAAAGTATGTGCTATTATGTGTATACTGTGTATGTATATGTGTTAGTGTGTATACTGCATATTTGTGTGTTAGTGTGTATGTTATATATAATATATATGTTTGCTACATATATTTTATATGTGTGTGTGCATGTTCAATGTGTGGCGGGGGGGGGGGTAGGCTCTATGTGGCTTGGTGGGGGCCCCCACAACTTAGTTGTCCCAGGGCCCCCCCACAAGCCTTAAACCGGCCCTGCTCCTAAGACACCATACCCAAACACGGCCCTTAAGACACCCTAACAGTCCAGATTTTCAGGATATACATACTTAAGCCCAGGTGACTTAATTAGTACCTCAGTCAGTTTGATTATACCATCAATGCACAAGCATGGATATCTTAAAACCTGGACTGTTAGGGTGCCTTGAGGACCGAGTTTAGTAACCCCTGCACTAAGGATAAATGTAATTACCTGTGCGATGCAGGAATCAGCGAGTTCCCCATATGTTTTAAAGGGGTAATCATTTAAAAAAGCAAAACTAACCTGGTTTTGCCTTTTGAGTGATTACCCCTTTAAAACTCCCCGATGCTCCCATTGCGCAGGCTATTACTGTACATTCCCCCTAAGGGCCTTATTCAGAGGTGCTCGCATTTCTAACGCAATGCCAATATTCATGTAGTTGAGTGATTATTGCAACTGCACATGCACGATAGGTTCTGAAAACCCCTCTGGCGCATGCGTTACACAGAGCGTACACACAAAGATATCAGAAATGTGGCAGCAAAGTGATGGACATTCCTGGGTGGTGACTAGGAGGCCAGAAGAGAACAGAAAAAAAAAACAGTCTCTTGGGCGTGTTATGGGAGTGTCGCGGGCGTGTCAGTGGAAGCGGCTGCATTCTTAGACACAGAGCCGCAGCCAGAGAGGCCATGTTCAGACAGAGAAACTGCACCTGCCATCAGAGTCGTTAACAAAGCACGGTTGCACCCTGTGCCGGCCCCGCATAATGAGCACGCAACGTCATGACATCACGCGCATTATGTAATTACATCACGCAAAAGAGGGCGTGACTGGATTCTCCGGTAAGTGCAGCACTGATCGTGTGTCCTTAGCACACCCGATCGGCTGCATGTACTGTGCAGGGTGCCTGACTGGAGCGTCCATAGGATGCTCTGCGGGTGCTGCAGCATCAATCCTGGCTGCAGGGTGTTGTTCCAGGCACTTTGCTAGCCAAGAGCTAGGGCACCTTGCGGACCTCTGCGCTTTGTGCAATGGCACCGCTCGCCCATAGCTAGTTATGGCCCTGCCTGCCATAGGGCTGATGTGTCAATGGTGTGACTGCGGTGTTACAGCATGCAGAGACTCTGAATGTGGGGTTTCCCTGCTGGCTACTACACCAGATGTGCTCAAACTCCACGTCATCAAAGGCAACATTTATTATTATTATTATCCTTTATTTATATGGCACCACAAGTGTTCCACAGCGCCTTACATAGTACATAGAACTAATAGGTGAACAAGAAACAAGTAACTTACAGTACATTACAGTGCAGGACAAGGACACGATTTATATACATTGCTGCAATAGCGATTAAAGCACTCACAATAAGCTGCCGGGAGTTGGCAGTCACGTGTTAGGTGCCCTTATGGGGAGTAAAGAGTAGAAGAAAATGTAACGAGAAGCACATGAGGGAAGAGGTCCCTGCTCGTGAGAGCTTACATTCTTACATTTAGATGAACAACCAGTCCTTGACACATAAAATCTGACCTGAGTGGCAGAGGACAAGAGCTCCAGAAGTATTCCCCAAGCCATTGCAAACAATGGAGGACAAAGCAAAAAACAAAACGATAGATTGCTGTGATCTCCACTTATTCTTTGCTGATTTTCTGCAGAGTGCAGTCAATGAAAGGAAAATAAGGGAATACCCAGTTGTATGTAATAACTAAATTAAAACATGTGTAAGGCTATTGCATGACGATGTATATACAAGCTCCCAAAAGATTTACATTTAATTTATCATACACGGAAATTAAAGAATTACAAAATTTGAGCCATCTTGAAGACCTCATTATGTGCTCTGCGGATATGGACGGTGCAATCGTATTCCAAGATACCTCTCATTAACTATGACGTAATGTCCTGGGACAAAATATATTTTCCATAAGATAAGTCCACTCTGAGTGCCTTCTTTACTAAGTACTATATGTATATATAATATAAAAATATACATATATAATTGTTTTTCTATAGCTCCACCCATAGTTCCTGAACCTAGTCTTCCAGAAAAATAACCCTGACTACTGTACTCTTCACATGCTTTGATCCGAAGGGTATCTGGTCAGCTAGTAGACATCAGAAGTTCAACTTTCAGAATGTCTACAGGTTCTGAATGTCAATATGGACATTAGGCAGACAACCAATATGTCGACTATACACTTACAGATGTGCCCTTATACATCTTTGCTAAAACAACCCTCTCAGCGCACCAAGTCCTGTGAGACTCTGCTGATGCCGGGTGTCTTTTTTTGCAGAAAATGCATCTATGGCCCGTATTAAATTAGAAGCGAAAAGTTAATTGCCGGACTTTCCGCAGTCATCGCTGGTTTCAGGTGCGAAAAAGTATCGCACACGTGGCCACGTATCCCCATATTCAATTGCAAATGTGCAAAACTGGGACCCGGCGAAACTGAAATCAGTAAAAAGTTCTGTCAATTTTGGGGAAATCAGGCTGACACCCCCCTAAAGATGCTCTGACATGGGGGATCACTATGGGTACCCCCGAATAGGTCTGCTAAAGGTATTTTGGGTTTTAAATGGTCTCAATTGGTGCTTTAGCGTCTTTCAGCAAGTGGTGAAGAATAGCATTTTGCTACTTTTTTGGGGGAAAATAAGTATTTTCATCAAATTTGGGGTACATGAAAATGGGTTCAAGCATATTTTAAAATGTCTAAAGTAAAGCATTAAAGAGCGCCAAAAAACGCACCTTCAGCAATCACTTGCAATCAAAAATACACCTCCCCCATACTTGCAGACCCCCCCAAAGGCTAGTTTGCTAGTTATTGATTTTGTACCCCCGCTTTGATTTTTTTCGCCCACTTTTTCAAAGTGCTTTTTTGGAGTGTCCTTTTTGTGGGGGTTTTTGCTTTTTTTGATGCAGTTAGCGTTAGGGAGGGGTGTCCAAAGGGTGCAGGGTGGTTCCCGCAACATTGCACCCCAAAATCCCAATTCTGCAACCTTTTCTGACTGGTAATCATAGGCGAAACTTTTTCGCCCATTACATTGCATTGCGTTATCGCGCCGGCGAAAAGACGCTACAATTGAATATGGGGATAAGTTGAAACCGACGAAAATGACGCATTCAGTATGATTTACCAAACCCTCCTTTAGGGTGCCTAACCCTAACCCCCCCTTCCCCTAGCCTGACCTCCAGGGGGGGATGCCTAACCCTAAGTCCCCCCCCCGGGACCACTAAACCTAACCCTCCCGCGCCCGGCATCCCTTCAATCGGGATGCCGGGGCGCCAGTCTCCCGGGGTCAGTAAAATGATAGGCATCTAGATTTAGACACCTGTCATTTAACCCTCGCCGGGATTAAGCAGTTGGGAAGCCGGCGGTCGGCATTGCGTCCATCGACTTCCCAAACGTATACCGAAAATGACATCATCAGGAAAAAGTATCACCGAAACTGACTTTTCGCTTTTAATTGAATACGGCCCTATGTCACAATGTGATGTGACTGGGACGCACCAGGAGACTGTGCTGATTAATTTGAAATGTGACACTCTTTGAATCTGTATACGAAGTGCTATAATGTAGCGCACGCAGCTTTTTTTTCATTCCAAGTTCCGCTGTCATATACAAACTTAGGTATACGCAGATATAAAATTAATCAGCACAGTCTGCTGGTGCGTCCTGATCGTATCACATTGTGACAGACGCATTTTTGGCAAAAAGAGAGGCTCGACATTAGAAGAGTAGCACGGGACCTGGCGGCTCACTCATACCAGGCATAACGCGCTGCATGGCGTATTGAGGATAGATGTAGGAGGACCATACTTGCCGACATCCAGGGCCAGCATCCCGGGAGGGGGAAGCCAGTCTTCTTTGGCGGGGGGAGTGATGTGGCATAAAGGGGGTGTGTTGAGGGAGATGATGTGGCAGTGGAGACGGAGCAAGGGCGTGACCACACGATTGCCCCACTGTGGCCCCGCCCCCTCTTCACAAAGTCGAAATTAAGGGCATGGTGAAGCAGGGGACGGGGCCACGATGACGCGATTCAGCTCAAATCTCGTCACCGCCCCCCCCCCCCGTGATCCTGTCTGTATGTGTATGAATGTATGTGTGACCCTGCCTGTCTATATGCATATATGTTTGTATGTATGTATGTATGTATGTGACCCTGCCTGTATGTATGCGTGACCGTGCCTTTATGTGTATATGTTTGTATGTATGTATGTGTGACGCACTTTTTTTCAGGGTGGAAGGGGGGGCGTAGCTTGCTCGTGCTCCGGGCACCCTGGTCACATGCTACACCTCTGCAGCCATATACACAGGACCGCTGCAATGATTCTGGGAGCCCTAAGTAAAAGCTCCAGGCTACAACCCTTCATCCCCTCCCTTTAAAGCTCATCTCTGGCTTTGTGTATGTGACCCCCTTCGGATAATGTATCTCCTTATTAACCTCATACTTGTTATAATCTAAAAGGAAATGTATTTGATATTGCTAAATATGCTCCAATATGATATACAGTATGTTGTTTTCCCAGTATTTTCTAGATGGCCTCAGTGGTGCCCCCCAGATGCTGCCACCCTAAGCAGCTGCCTAATGGTAGCACCAGCCCTAGATGATACACAGGTCACCAGGAAGAACTCTGCACCACATAATGACGGTGTCTCATGATGTATCTCAGTCATACCAATGTGCACATGGATCTCTGTTTTCCATATCAAGGTCACATACACACAAGCTCAGCACTACACCCATATAACACACTTACCCTTCCCCAAACTCCTCTGTGATCCGGTCATTTCTGCAAACTGTCACTGCTGTCACCTAGATTTCCTGCGTTACAGTAGAAGAAGCCCAGGAATAATGACACGTTACTGATAGTACACAGCAGCACACGTATACACTGTAACCAGCCTGACATACCAGAGAGAGGAGGCTCAGCTGTATGTTTTGTAACTACAGCCTATGTAACTCTTCCTGCATCAGACCCCTCCCAATGAATTGGCAGAAGCAACACTGACACAATATCACTGACAGGCAACTATCTGGTCTAGATGAGATGTCATTCAATGCAAAACTATGTCATAGATATCAACTGCATATCTTACGTTTGTGCTGGCATAACCTCTTATTCATAATGTTTTTTGTTCTAAATGTTTGAAGTTAATGTATGGTGCTTGCTGCAGCAGCGGGCGATTAGGCGCTGTTTCAGAGTATCACGCTGCTGCCATCGCTTAAGCGTCTTTTATCATAGTTGCGTCTGCAACTGTCCTTAACCTGGTGTACAAGTGTGCAAGTACTTTAGATGGTTTGGGTACAGGATGCCGACGGCCAGGATGCCAGCGTTCAGAATATCGACAGTCAGAATCTCTACACATGCAGGCAAGTCCCCTAATCCCTAAGCCTCCCCTAACCCTAACCAACCTTTCCAGCAGCCTAACCCTAACCCTCCCCTCCCGCAGCCTAACCCTAATGCTCCCCTATTACAGCCTAACCCTAATCCTCCCCCTAGTGCCTAAACTTAACACTCCCCTATACCCTGACCGGTGGTATCCCAACCGCCGGGATGGTGACTACATGCCCTTTAGATGCTACCAACAGATGCACCATCGAAACTTGCACCTGCCCCATGCTAGGTGCAGAGTCTCTGACAAAGTATGGCCTCCAATGTAAGTGTCTGAGGAGCTGATTCAGCATTGCACGATTATCGGGAATCTGCGCATGTGCAGGACCTATTCTGCAAGTGTCCAGAATGGGTCCTACATAATCTCACGCAGCCACTTTGATGCCTCTGTATGATTGACAGGCAGAGGCATTTAAGGGGTGGTGCATTTAAGTCGCAGTGCTGGGATCGCAAATGCAGCAGGGGTGTCATATAGGGGGTGTCATACAGGGGGTGTCATACACCTCCTGCTGCATTTGCATATTTGCAAGGACGGAATTGCAAAGCTGCCTGTGTGTACTACACACTACAGTATATGCCTGCGTGCACTACACACTACAGTATATGCCTGCGTGCACTACACACTACGGTATATGCCTGTGTGCACTACACACTACAGAATATGCCTACGTGCACTACACACTACAGTATATGCCTGCGTGCACTACACACTACAGTATATGCCTGCGTGCACTACACACTACAGTATATGCCTGCGTGCACTACACACTACAGTATATGCCTGCGTGCACTACACACTACAGTATATGCCTGCGTGCACTACACACTACAGTATATGCCTGCATGCACTACACACTACAGTATATGCCTGCATGCACTACACACTACAGTATATGCCTGCATGCACTACACACTACAGTATATGCCTGCGTGCACTACACACTACAGTATATGCCTGCGTGCACTACACACTACAGTATATGCCTGCGTGCACTACACACTACAGTATATGCCTGCGTGCACTACACACTACAGTATATGCCTGTGTGCACTACACACTACAGTATATGCCTGTGTGCACTACACACTACAGTATATCCCTGCGTGCCCTACACACTACAGTATATGCCTGCGTGCACTACACACTACAGTATATGCCTGCGTGCACTACACACTACAGTATATGCCTGTGTGCACTACACACTACAGTATATGCCTGCATGCACTACACACTACAGTATATGCCTGTGTGCACTACACACTACAGTATATGCCTGCATGCACTACACACTACAGTATATGCCTGCATGCACTACACACTACAGTATATGCCTGCGTGCAGCTTTGCAATTCCATCCGATGCTGAATCACCCCGTGAGTTTGCAATCAGTAGTGCGACACACCTGTGACACTCCCATAACACTCCTAGCACAGTGCTTCTCAGAATATCGCCCTTACCGTCTAGCTTGATGTGCCCCACTAAGAAATCTAAATTTTGGGGGCCTTCTGCATTTTATAATAATATTATAATAAATATGCTCCAAAATGAGCGGAAAAGCTGTAATCAAACAGCTTAGTCCTGGGAGATTACTATACTATAAACTCTGACTGAATAAATAGAGGTCTGAAAGAATGATATACAGTAATAACAACAGTCTTTATAGTTTAAACTAAAAATTGTGGAACAAATGACTCTCCCATGACATGAAAATTGATATTGACATATACAAAAATGAAGCAACAAAATAAAGTGGACACCACATCAAAATAGATAGCTATTGTCCCTTTGATATTTGTTACTTGTATGTGTATCATTTTATATTGTTTTGCTAGACAGTAATACATATGTGTTCTATTGTTGCAAGAAGCCTACTCTTCCACTCATTCATAGCTGATTAACACTTCTAATTTGGAACTAGCACAGTGACAAGTGTTTTGTATTTACTATCTACCTTGCAGGTAGCAATGTCTACAAGCAGCCGGCTGCAACATTTCTGATTTACCACTTATTAGCGCTGGGATCACTTTGGGACTGTGAGCGACCATAACCTCATACAGTCAGGTCCATAAATATTGGGACATTGACAGAATTTTCATATTTTGGCCTCTATTCACCACCACAATGGCTTTGAAATGAAACAAACAAGATGTGCTTTAACTGCAGACTTTCAGATTTAATCTGAGGGTAATTACATCCAAATCAGGTGAACGATGTAGGAATTACAACGGTTTCTATATGTGCCTCCCACTTACTGTGGGTGGAAGGAGCTGGAGGATCAGAGGCAGCCATTTCCCTGCGCAGCAGCAGGACTTGGTAGGCAAAAACAAAAAGTTGAACAAAGCAGTTTTTTTTTGCATACTATATGTGTTCTATTTAGGATGCAGCAGCAGTGACCAGTGACCATTGCTGCATTATATAGAGACTGTCTGGTCACTGCACCCTAGAGCTTCAGAATATTTTTCATATCACCCGTAGGCAGAAATTTTCTTATTGAAAAATTCTGAGAAATATTAAGTAAACTGTGCTTATGTCATGTTATGTGGTGAGACAGGTTTCACTTTTGTTTGTCCACAGATTTTCTGATTGGAAGCTGCAAGCACTGGTTTTGCCTATTACATTTACCATAAATAATTTGATTTATTTATGTTACAGATGTCGCCCTGCAGAGTTTACAGCAGCACAGAGTATATCAGGAGAAGAGTGATGTGTAAGTGAAGACAGGGCTGCATGCGACTGGGTCGGCCTGGCCCATAGGGGTACAAGGGAATGCCCCAGTGTGCCCCACTGCCTAGGGGCTTACCTCCCTCCTCTAGGGATCAGGATACAGACTGTGCCTTTGAATTATACATATCTGACATTATACTGCTCAGGACTACAGTGTATATTCTACAGTGTATTGCCGTTATTATTCTGGTACTTTATCATGCACTAGCAGCATTTATTTTATATATTTATCAAGGCGCCCAGACCATGCACTCGGTAACGGCTAGCCAAGCTTCAAATCATGGGTCCCTACCACTACATTCCTCCTCTGGGCCCTTCATGCCCCAGTCCGACACTGGGCAGTGACATGATGTGAGGAGAGGAAATTGGGGTGCAGGGTGCCAGGAATGGCGGGGCCAAAGCATATTCTTGCACCAGTTGCCCACCACACTCTAGTTCCGCCACTGCCTGATGATGTTGTTGACAGTTAGTGTATATTGCAATAGTCAATGATGGTAGAATGAGTGAATGAATTACATTTTTGCAGTGTGAGATATGTGCTAATATTTCTTATAAGTAAGTAACAGGATTTGGAAACAGATTAAATGTGGGTATTGGGGAACAAGGACAGCTCCAAGTCAAGGATGATATTTAGGCAGCATCCTTGTGGGGTAGTGTTAATTGTTGTGTTGAACACAGAGACACTGATAGAGGTTTCCATTTGTCCGTTTCTCAAAGATTGAATTTGAGGTGGTGAAAGGGCATACGACATGAAATAGCATAAAGACAGTCAGTAACACAGACCAATAGGGAGGGTAAAAGATCCGAAGAGGATAAGTACATTTGGGTATCATCAGCAAAAAGATGATACTGAAATCTAAATGAGTTTAGTTTTGCAGGAGATGTGGTATAGTAAGAGAGGAGCATATGATTTTGATGAATTTGAGAGATGGAGAGTTTTTTTCAAAGTAACAGTAATCACTTCATGTCTGCATAATGATGGCAAGATGACAGAGAGAGATTACAGATTTAATTAATGGTCGGGATAAGTACAAGAGACAAGGACAGACAGATTTGTGAGAATGTAGGATCAAGAGGAGAGATAGTAGAGCAGGAGAATGAGAAGAGTGGAGATACTTCATCTTCATTTGTGGGGTCAAATGAAATTTGACAAGAGGATTCAGGGTAGGAATTGAGCTGGTTGGTGGCTGAGGATGTGGATACCATATCATGTGTGATGTTGTTATCAATTTTGTCCTTAAAGTAGTAAAACAAGATCATGGGCACTGATGGTGGTTGGTGGGTTTGGTGTGGGAGGGGATATGCTAATGCCTTCCAAAGCTTAGCTGAGCATAGGGACGTCCAGTGCCACCTTCTCATAATAGTCCAACGATGTACAACAGCATAAACATCGGTCACATCAACGCAGATTGGGCAGCCACGCAGCTTATAAGTTAAGTCTGACCAGCCGCAAACACTGCAGCTCTCCAGACATGGTAAGAGCTCTCATGCTGCGAAGGAGATCGCAGTGGCTAATTTATGCACGCCCATGAATGGAGTTTAAACTGTTCCAACATGCCTACATTTGTCTAGCCACCTCCGTTACCTCCCCCAAACGCTGACTACCTATCACTCACTTTGCGAGTGAATCCTCTATGTGAACATGACGCAATACAATCGCTGTACGTGCACAGTGCGGAATTCACGCATTAGCTAACAATCACTGATCTGCGTAAATCTTGGCATTGCGTAATCCCGGAATCAGGCCCGGTGCCTCTTTGCTTCTGTGGTAGAGCTCACTGTGATTTTTGCTGACCAACTATGGCGGGATACATGACGCCTCGCACTTGTGATGCGATGCATTCCGTCGGTCATCGCATGCATGACGATCCCAGCAAATGACCACTCTGTTGGTAAGAGCGGCCCTTTGCGGTGGATGGATTTCCAGGTTTATGAAGTGTCAAGTGTCGGACCCATGGGGTCCCGCAGCCGACCGCCGTAGTTTAGGGGAAGAGGCCAGTAAATCTCCATCAGCCGGAGATAGACGGCTGCAACGGCGGCGACACAGCTCAGTTTCAGGAAACGGAGGGCATCACCACCCCCTCCCCACCCACAAACGGCAGCAGACTGTCAATCACTGACAGTTTGCGTCCGGCCTCACAGGCCCGTTCTGCACATGCGCAGAACAGGTCTGGCACCTGCGCAGATTCTCAAACATCGGGAATGTGTTTAGCAATGCACTAACGTGCCATGCCGATTAATGCCGTCAGACACTGCTGATGAGCCATATATATCGAGAGTGCACCGGTGGGTACACCCGATATGCCTGAAGCACAGCCGATGCCAATATATCGGTGCATCTGGCTGTGTGTACAGGCAACCCGCCGACCACCCGCACACTTGCTGCATGGACTGCTGAAACTGACATCAACTTGGCTGGCAAATTTAAGTGCCCACCCAGTTGTGATGTCAGCCTATATATATCGAGTGGCCAATTGGTAAGTGTGTATAGCTTACCAGTCAGCCGCTCTGATGGAGGATTGGTCTTCTGACCGATTCGTCATCTCAGTGTGTACCCAGCATTAATCTACAGTATTACATGTGGGGAGTTACTTACCCTAATTCAATCAAGTGTAGAGCTCCCATTAGATGTGCTTTTTGTCTGGTACTAGGCTTTAATATTGTGGGGTTTCAGTCTTTCTATGTCTAAATAAATCCTAATATTTATATACCGATCCAATTTGTATTTATTTATTTTTGGGAATAAATGTACCACTCTCTTCATCTCAGGGCCACTGTTTGTCCTCCTCTTTCCATTTGAATATT
Organism: Taudactylus pleione; assembly: GCA_031769625.1. Classification (NCBI taxonomy): domain Eukaryota; kingdom Metazoa; phylum Chordata; class Amphibia; order Anura; family Myobatrachidae; genus Taudactylus; species Taudactylus pleione. The sequence goes on from JAUIMM010000197.1 coordinate 20,776,835, forward strand.
ATATTAATTTTGAGTAAAGTTAATTCTAGTAGCACTGGTGAGTATGAGGCCTTAAGAGCTTAGATCAGGTAACATACAGTACATTTTTAGATACATATTCCTGCATCAAGAAATATATAAATGATAATACTTTGAGTAGAGCATAGGAGGCTATGGCATACAGTATATTCAGCATTCATTTGAGAATATACATTTTTTTCCTTACATCACTATGACTCAGCACATTTACAGTATGTATGTCTAACTGCACTGCTACTGGCTTCATTCTGTAAATAAACCATTTAGCCTACAGCGTGCGAGTGTGACTATTACATTGTATGAGCAGCCATAGGCTGTATATGCATTTTTTATATTACACTAATATCTGATTCATATGTTTCCTTTCCTATTTGTTCATATAGTCATGCACTTTAAGCTGATCTATACAGTACATTTATTTTTACCATCAATTGTATGTAGTGTTTTTCCAAGCTAAACATTTGAAATAGAGGTAAGAGCAGATAATACCGTGAGTAATAATCCAGTAATTGCTGAATTCTCATGATCCAACATAAGATTGTATGATACATCTGCTATACAATAAGAAAAAAAAAATCACTTTTAAAAGTTTGAAATCTGCTGTAAATGATACTGATATAATTGGAAAGTATGGCATTTGTTAATTCTACAGTAAAACAACCCCTCCCCTTCCACCGGGGAATAATCTCTTCATTTTATGTATGATTATCTGTATTTATTGGTACATGAGATGACTCCTGATGTATTTTTGTTGTCAATTCATGTATAGGTTTGGTACGATCTGTTCAATGAACGATATCGTTGAAAGATTCCCCTTCAACTTTCTGTAGTGCAGGACAAATGATATTGGGTGTACACACTGAAAGATATCTAAGATAGATATCTTTCAGTGAAGTCATCCTGCCACATCTCTGAACAGGCAAATCATGGGTATACACTAGACGATGTGCCCGAAATGTCGCTCCAATCAGCGTCTATTGTGTACCCAGCATTACACTTGTAAATCAAAAAAAGGTGGAGCTTCCACTCAAGAAAAACAAACAATGAGAGGTAGATTGAGAATACCACATGCCTCAGTAAGTCACTGGTCCCTAGTAAATTGATAGGCTGCATTCTGAAATTGAGTTCAGCCCACAATAATTTTGGGTAGAATGGATGTCAGGCCATTAACACCTACATGCATAATTACTTGGAAAAAGTGATGTTTCAATTTTTTTTAAAGTATTTATTAAATCACAACGTCAACAAATATGTGCTTTGGGTGGATTCAAATACAGAGAACTTTATTGGATTCAAACTATTGTAAATAATGCACAAAGTATATGGAGCACATTTTAGGAACTGGTTATCTTAATCAAGGCCATAATCAACAGCTTCCAGGTTGTCCTGAGAGTAGAGTTTGAGAAAGCTTATGAGAACATCTGGTTCAGTAAAGGTCGCCTTCACGGCTGGGTCCTGCAGCATGAGTTTGAACCAGGCACTGAGGTGTGGGGTCTTCTCCAAATATCTACAGAGGGAAGGAAATTAAAAATGTAAGTTTCAGTGACTGCCTCCATTTTGTTTTTATTTATTGACCAATTATATAAGTAATTATATGACAGGTTATCAATGTAGAGCAAGAAATCTGGAAGCGTGGATGAGTTTTTTATTATTATGATTTTTTGTGTGGTTGATACTTTTTTTTTTTGGTTCTGCTAAATGAAAACAGGCAATCATTGATCAATGAATTAGCATGTTCTAGGCAATAGATTTGGAAGCTTTAGGTTTAAATACAAAGGGGGGTCCAAGTTTGCAAAAGTGCAGTTTATTTTTTAGCAAGATTTTATGCAACGATTTTGCCTATAAATAAAAAAATAATAATAATTAGGCTTTAAGTCTCATGGTCAAAAATCACAAAAAATCAGCACTGATGCATAGTGGCATTTGCTTTTATTTTTTCCTTTAGGCAAAACAAAAAAAAAAAAATTATATTTTTATTATGTATATAAACATACTTTGAAAAGCGCAAATTTTTCTCTTGGTTTCAAAGTCGGGCCAGTGCTGGATTAGCAACTGGGCTGCTGGGGAGGTCACCCATGGCCGCCCAAACATAGCTACATCACCAGTGTGGGGGACACTGAGGCATAGTTGCCCACTTTTGAAAAAGCATTTCAGGGAGATTGTGAAAGCAGCACCTATGAGCACGGAGGTAAAGTGCGCGTGTCCTGCTACATCTGAGATACGTGTCATAATACTGACTTACATCCACATGTAAACAAGGCCCAAAGCACTTCGTAAGATCTACGTATTGATGAAAACACACTGATACTTTTCAGAAAATGCATGTAGCCATAGGGATCATTGTGCCTTATATCCAATGCAGGGAAATTATGCTAATAATCCCATTTGGATGTATATATCCATGTTGTTTTTTAATATAACAGCTACATAATGGGGGTAAGGTGTAATCAGGGAGATTGCTACTATTTCAGGGAGTCTCCCCGACATTCAGGGAGAGTTGGCAAGTATGCACTAAGGCATAATGTGAACTGGAGGCATTACAATGTATATTACACATTATACTTCTTAATAACATCACCAGTATATCTTTTTGACAATCTTATTGGTAAGGGCCCCCACAAGTTGGTTGCCTGGGGCCCCCTCAAACCTTAACCCGACCCTGACTCAGACACAATTATATTCCTCCCTCCAAAGTATTTAAAAGGCACAATCATTATAAATACTTATCGTGGCTGGTATTAGTGTTTTTAACATAATTTTCACAAATGTATTCTTCCTTTAGAACCACAAATGTTTATTTCCTTTCGAATGTAAGTTATTACGAGCAGAGCCCCCTACCGTCTTGTGCTTCTCCTTACTTTACTTTCATCTACTTCTTACTCCCCACTAGGGCACCTAACACTTGGTTGCTTTGCTCTGTTGCTTATCTGTGTGTTCTGGCCACTAATGTAGCAATGTATATTATTCTTGTCCTTGTCCTGTAAGTCACTGGTCAAGCTATTTGTTTATGTACTGTGTAAGGCACTGCGGAACATTTGTGGCACCATATAAATAAATGATAATAATATATTCAGGGACTGCGATAGCGAGATACCCGGCACAAAACAAGGATCGCAAGATCCCTCTCCTGCAAACTTGCCTCCCTACACATAAATCAGTTAACGCCATTCTGAATAGGACTTTAACCTAAGTGGCCAAGCTCCAAGCTTTATACATAGGTTCAGATTGCAGTCCCCATTGAGAAGCAATAATTAGCCTTTTGCAGAAGACTGATATCCTGCAGTAGGCTGTTGCTATATAGCTAGGCTTACCATACGATCCCTTAAACCAGGACACTCATGAATTACACAGGTTCTGAGGCTGGCTGATCTCAAGCTTGCATTTCACCTGGTTTAAATCAGCCACAGAACCTGTGTAATTCATGAGTGTCCCGGTTTAAAGGGATAGTATGGTAAGGGGATGCAGTCAATAGACTGGTGGACGAGATGCCGCCAGTCTATATCCCAACTGCACAAACCCGGCACAGGACTTCACATAGAAATACCGACGCCTATCTTAATCCCGACGCCAGAAGCCAGACCCCCGCCATCCCGATCGTCAACAGCCGTGTAAGTATACTTCTTAACCCGGGGGTAGGGGGGTTATATTTAGGCACCACCGGGGAGAAATTAGGGTTAGGCACCACAAGGGGGAGGTTAGGGCAAGGCACCCCCCCGGGAGGATTAAGTTTAGGGTGCGGGAAGGGGGGGGGGGTTAGGGTTAGGCACCACTAAGGAAGGGCTAGGGGAATGGGGGGGGGGGGGGAAGAGGTTAGAATACTTACCAGCCCCAGTCGGGATCTCCTCCATTGGGCTTCTGCAGTCGGTATTTGTACCGGCGACTATGTGGGGATTTCAATACCATTCCTATGGTAAGCATACATATAGCCCCAATACTTAGATCCTGCAGTTACTGCATAATCTATAAACAACTTATTATTACACAGTGAAATGAGAAAATCCAAATAGTTATAAACCAGGTGTGGCGATTATAAAGATTGTAGATACATTTTCCTCTTACTCTTTAACATCAAAAATGTTGAACCGCTCAAACCAGGGCCAGATCATGTAATCAATCATAGACACAGCGTTCCCACTGAAGTAAGGGGTCTTCATTTGAGCAAACCGCTGAAAGAAAGAAATCTGATACAGAAGCTGGATTTTGATCATTTAGGGTAACCATTAAATATTACAAAATGTTAATGATAGGAATACAACAGATTTGGGGCCTATTCATCAAAACTAAAATGGCCCGGTAACCATGTTTAAATGCTAGTTTCCGCATATTTTAGTTACCAGGCCATTCATCATCAGGGGTCCGAAAAGGACCCCGATATTCAGTTTGCTTCCGAGAACAAGTGCCATCTTCAGACGGTGCTTGCTCTCGTACCCCTGCTCCTCCTCACCACCTCCCTGCGGTTGTAGTCGGGATGACGGGGAGGAGGTAAGTAACGCAGCTACATCTGTAGCTGCAAAACTAACCGAGTGGACAGCTGTTTTTCGGAGCAGCTGTCCCCTCAAAGGAGCAATGATGATTTGCTAAAGTGCCACATTTCCCCCGCTGCAAGTTGGGTACTTAAGTAGCCCTTGCAGTGAGATGATAACAATCATCGGAGGCTATACGTCCTCTGATGAATAGGTCCCTTAATATATTAACAATAACTAATTTACAGCAGAAAATGTCAGAGCGGTAAACACTAGGATCTAATAGTCATACTTTATTATAGGGGCATATCCAATTGGCAGTGTGGTTTTTGCAGTATAAATTGGAAACTACCAATTGCTTAATTAGTCATTAGGGGTAAGGGAGGTGCTCAAGGGGTTCTGAAACAAGGCCTGTAAATTTTTCCTTAAAATAAAGATTTTAGGACATATTGGGCTTGTTCCGAAGCTGTGAAATTAAGCTGTATTCATTTCTATAGAAATTAATCTGCCCGATTTTCTCTGTTTCAAATGAATAGGAACAACCTTGCAGCTGCGGGAAAAACCCCATCTGCAGTGGTTGTCTAAATTTCGCCCGCAATTCAATATTCCCTATAGAGTGACTTGGACATGCTTAGTAGCCCATAGAAAGTGGGATGCAGCAACAGCAGAAATGTGGTCAAACCCCGAAAATACAGATCACATTTCTAATATGCGCCAAGCACTGTAATGCGATGCATTCCTGGACTTGGATGCGGTGGGTACCCTATAGAAGCCTATGGGCTTCTATTTGCAGAGTGATGAGAGAGGGATCCAATCAAATGCCTCCCAGCACCCCCTGCATCATGCGCGTCCTTCTGCGTAGAAGGTCAGAGGGACTTCTGGATCATAGACCTGGAAGACCCTCACTCACAAAGGACAGCTCTTATCGAGAGAGCTGTCCTTTGCGTTTTAGTTAAAGCATACCGGCGTAAGTAACTCCAGTATGCATGCGAAGAGTGACGGAATGCATAACGATGAGTCATGCATCCCGCCCAGTGTGTGTATGGGTCCAAGGAAAGTCTTCCATAGACGGGTATAGGGTAAAACCATCTCAAGATTGCTAAATTGCAGCAAGCCCCCATCCCCACATTTATGTGGATTGAGGTAAGAAGCGGTAAGGAATGTTAAAATGTTTGTAAATTGAGGAAAGTTGAGAAAAGCCATTTATCTGGTGAAAACAACCTAAACTGCGAGATGAAGCAATTTAGCTTATCAAATCCCTCGGAACCAAGGCATCACAAAGGCATTTTGTAACACCGTTCTCACTTGTTATTGCTGCCTCCACACAATAGGCCTGATACAGATGTGGACACAAATGCTATCGTAGCAGCAATCTCTCACGGATTCACAATTGCTAAAATATGCTAATGAGCCACTCGCCGCCCAGTTCTTCAAGACGCCCACTGACAGCATCTCACATCCGCCGCTAACACACAAAACTGGAAACATCAGAAGCAGATCAGGCGGCCATCAGCCTTCTGAGTGAGTCTCAGCTGACACAGACATAGCGGGTCTCCAGACACAGAGAGGGCTCTCCTGCTGTGAGCAAGGACGCAGTGGCTAATTTATGGACGCCAGGAAAATGGTGTTATAACAGTCCGACATGCCTGCGTTTCTCTAACCACCCTGTTATCACCCCCAAACGCTGACAACCGGTCACTCACTTTGCGAATTAATCCTCCGTGAGAGCGCAATTCAATTGCTGCTCGAGCGCAGTGCGGTTTACGCAAATGTGCAAAGGCTAGCGATTGCTCAATCTGCGTAAATATCAGCATTGCGTCAATCATCTGAATCAGGCCCAATGTACACACAAGTCATCCATTTTTAAATTGTTTAAAAAATTCTTGATACCTCTTCAAGTTTTTCAAACTTCTCCGCAAACTGTGCCTTCAATTCAGCGGTATTCTCATTATTCTTCCTAGCAAACATAATCTTGTACAGCACAGCTGTAATCTGTATAAAAACAATATACGGTTTTAGGATGTTGCAGAGAAAACCTTCCTGTAGGCGATAGATATCAGTGTTTTATTGTAGGCTATAAAAACAGATAAAGTATTATAAGAAGTAGACAATGCAGGGGTATACTTGCTGAATAATATTAATGAGCCACTAAACACAAAATGCAGATATATGAACCCATATTAAAATAAGGCAACAAATGTAAAACTGTATCAGTGGCAAACGCAGGATTTTTAGAGGGGGGTTTCCAAATGCTTGATTTTAGAGTGAGTGTGGCCAGTCCATGAAAAATTAGCACTTAACCAGCTTTAATATGTGTCATACAAAGTGTAATGTGCATCATAATTCCAGCATATCCAAGACCAGCGATCCCAGTAAGCCATTAAATGTGGCAGTAGGGCCATCCTGCCTGAGCTAAATGTTTTTATTTCAGATGCGGCTCCATTCCAGAGCATTGGAGCAAGTCTGGGAGTCTGGGGGTGCAGCAGAAGAACCTAGCACTACCCTGGGCATATATGTACATATTGGTCTTCTTATGCACTGAATAGTGTATTATATTATATTAATAATTTACCCTATTGATGGTCTATAGCATTGCACCCCTAACTGCATGTTTTCCAGATCTCCTAGTTGGTGCACAGGTGTATTTAATACTGGCTGACACATATTACAAGATCAACAGGGGGTGCTATTTATTTAATTTGTGATTCTGAGAAGAACATGCAGTAAAATTCTATTATTTTACAATTTCTATTGTGGTTATGGGCTGGGGAGGGGGGTTTCCAGGCAACCGGAAACCCCCCCTGCGTGTGCCTATGTGTATTTAAATAAAGTAAGTATATATGTAGGGTATGAGAAAAATTCAGGTGAATATTCAAAATATTATCTATAAGGTCGAACCCTGAAGAGCAATGATTCAATACCGTTCGCAAATGCAATTACACATGCAATCGGCCGTTTGTTGCGCACTGCGCATGCATCGCAGTGCGCAAACCAGCCACTGCGATCGGAATTGCAATCGCAGTGACTACACAGACCCATCGCAGAGTGATTGACAGGAAGTGCCGTTTGTGGGTGGTGACGGGGGGTGGTCGGGGAAACGGAGGCGTGCCAGTGCATTTGAACGCCATTGCAGGGGCATGCATAAATTATCCGCTGCGATGCCATACACAGCCAAAGGCCTCATAGCGTGCGCTGAAGTTAGCAGTTTCTGAGTAAAGTTAGAGCTTGCGCAATTCTGTGCGAGGCTGCGATGTTACCGATGGTTTTGCAGTCTTTCTAAACATTACGGATGTGTGTAAGGTAAAGTGTGTGTTTTTATGTTGTGCTGCAACGGCATAATGATCGCAATGGATTAGCATACTATCGCAGTGGAACTGCATGCGTAATAGCTACTGCAATGGCAGTTCCGATCGGTAGTGATTCAGGCCCTAAGTCCATGAACATGTTAATGTGGCTCCTCAAATCAGATGAAATGGAAACATTTTGATTTGGCAACTTTTGCAGCAAAACCAGTCAACAAGGGCTGTGATATGTATTATGTAAAATGTATTAGAACAGTAAGATACCCAGTTCCTCGACTTTTATTTTTTATTATTTATTAACATTTATTTATACAGCGCCAGCACATTCAGTTGCGCTTTACAACTAGGAAATGTTATACTTACTCCCCCTACTTTGCTGCAATATTTATTAACGGATCAGGTTTTCTGGTTTATGATTGGGTGAGATACTCCCACCATGCACTGAATGGCTCTTGTTATTTACTTACACCCAACTGGCTTAGAGAAATCACTGTGTCACCGATCCTCCTATAGATTATAGGCCTGGTACAGAGGTGGCAAATCCTGTATGCAGTGGTTGTATGAAAAAAAAAAAAGCTAATGTCGCAGCAGTCGGGATTTGTACGGAAATGTCCACTAGAAGTCTCAAAACCACCGCTTGCGTACCCAGACACACCATCAGTTGCATCATTGATGTTCTGAGCAACGCTATGGTCGCTGTGAAAGTCAATCAGCAGTAAGCCGCCAGAGCCTTAACCACTGCGTACGAATTTGTAGTCGCAATGACAGTCACTTCCTCTGCAACTGTTGCGTCACCCCTGCATTTGAGTCCCCCCTTCCCCCCATTACCTCTCACAAATGCCATCAGCCCTTTGACCTATAATGTGTTTGTTTGAGATCAAGGCACTAAAACTGGCATCAATGGCCAGACAGCCGGTTCCAATCTACCTGTGCTATGCAATTGGTCTGTGCAATATAGAAAGCATTCAGAACACTTGTCAGCGCACTGGCATAAAAGTGCATCTGTAGCTTGTAATAAGAGGTAGGAAGTGTCATGACCCCTTATCTCCACACCCCAACAAATATAAACAAAGCCCCCAGTCACTCCTACCGTGGAGAAATACTCCAGCTGCATCTTCTCTTGGGCCTTTATATAAGGGTCTGCTGCAGTCAGCTTAGTCCCAGGAAAGGCCTCATCCAGGTAGTCACACACAATGGGCGATTCATATATTATTTTACCATCAGAAGTCTCAATAGAAGGGACCAGACCCAGAGGATTTTTCTCAAAAAACCAGTCAGGCTTGTTCTTTAAATTAATGTTCACGATTTCATGCCTAAAATAAAAGGAAATAGGAATATAGGTGTTTTCTTGCCCATGCACAGTTTCTGCTGCTCTGACTCCATCTAGCTGTATTGTTCACTTCTGAGGACGTTTCCTTCCAAGAAATCATATGCAATGGATCCACAGGAGGATAGGTTAGAAAAATAAAAACTGGTTGCAATTTTACTATATTAATAATAATGTATTTGTAGAGGATATTGGCAATTTCATAAAACATGTTGCACTAGGAGGTGAACCCCATGTGAGGGTCTACTTAGAAATGTGTTCCAAAGTGGTAGGGAATACACAAGATTTCTAGATTTTAGACCAAGTAGAGCACTTTGTATAATACTTACATAGCTGGAACAGGATAAAGCTTCTATGATAGTGGGATAAATGGTCAGTATTTTGAAGGGAAAGTCTGTCTCATTCAAATTAGGGGTGTGCACCGGCCACTTTTCGTGTTTTGTGTTTTGGTTTTGGATCAGGATCTTTCTTCGTGTTTTGGATCTGGATTGGTTTTGCCAAAACCACCCTTCGGTGTTTTGGGTTCTGGGTTTTGTGTTTTGGATCTGTATTTTTTTTTTTAAAAAGCATAAAAACAGCTAAAATCACAGAATTTGTGGGTCTTTCTGCACCTATGCTATTATTAACCTCAATAACCTTAATTTCCACTCATTTCCAGTCTATTCTGAACACCTCGCACCTCACAATAGTGTTTTTATGTCCAAAAGGTTGCACCGAGGTAGATGGATGACTATGCTAAGCGACACGAGTGGGTGGCACAAACACGTGGCCCATCTAGGAGTGACACTGCAGTGGCAGACAGGATGGCAGTTTGAAAAACTAGGCCCCAAACAGTACATAATGCAAAGAAAAAAAAAAGAGGTGCAAGATGGAATTGTCCTTGGGAATGTTGTATAAACAGGACATGCACACTTTAACAAACCAATCATTTCAGCGCCAGGGTCTGCCACACGACTGTGGCTGAAATGATTGGTTCGTTTGGGCCCCCATATAACAAGCTTGCAATTAATCTGGCCCTGCACAAACTGGCTCTACGGAGGCAAGATGTCGTCCTCATCCTCCTCATTCACCGATTCCTCATCCTCTTCAGTGTTGTGTACATCCTCATCCTCACAGAGTATTAATTAGTCCCCGCTGGAATCCACCACCACAGGTCCCTCTGTACGGTCTGGAGGCTGGTCTCCCTGGAAAAGTTGATAATTCATTTTTATGAACATCATCTTCTCCACATTTTGTGGAAGCAACCTCCTACGCCTTTTGCTGACAAGGTTCCCGGCTGCACTAAGCACTCTTTCGGAGTGCACACTGGAGGGGGGGCAACTCAGGTAAAATAGAGCCAGTTTGTACAGGGGCCTCCAAATTGCCTCTTTTTCCTGCCAGTACATGTACGGACTGTCTGACATGCCTACTTGGATGCTGTCACCGATGTAATCCTTTAACAGACAGACGCACGCTTGTCGCTGCTGCTTTGAGGATGCAAGTGCGGCTACAGCCCACACAATTCACAAAGACAGAAAAAAAGAAGAATTTTTTTATTGTTTGTGGAGCGCACTTTGAGGGTTACACCACCCTTTAACAGACACACGCACGCTTGTCGCTGCTGCTTTGAGGATGCAGGTGGAATCTAGACGTGATTTGGAACCGGAGACACACTACCTCCATCAATTGTCTAAATCCCACTGCACTAATGGCGGATACCGGACGCACGTATAACACCAACATAGCAGTCAAGGCCTGAGTTATACGTTTTGCTTCAGGATGACTGCTGTCGTACTTCATCCTCCTCGCTAAGGACTGTTGGAGGGTCAATTGTTTAGTAAAAGTAGTGGTGTTCCTACTTCCTCTCTGGGATGATGAACAACTCCCAGCAGCAGCAACAGCACTAGGAGGCAGTGGTTCTTGATCTTTCCCTATTTTATTTTTATCGGAGAAAGTTTGGTCCTCCATTTATGTTATATTGATATATATGTGCGGCTAAGGCGCACACAAACACAGAAAATATTTTTTTATTTTTGCTGGAGAGTAGTGCACTTTGTGGGTTACACCACCCTTTAAGAAATGAGCCAGCCGGCTCTTTACTTATGGGACACAGGCGCACGCTTGGCGCTGCTCCTTTGTTGATGCACGTACGGCTACAGTGCACACAATTCACAAACACAGAAAATATTTTTTATTTTGTTTGGAGTGTACTTTGGGGGTTACAGCACCCTTTAACGGACAAGCCAGCCGGCCTTTTACTTATGGGACACAGGCGCACGCTTGGCGCTGCTCCTTTGTTGATGCACGTGCAGCCACAGTGCACACAATTCACAAACACAGAAAAATTATTAGTTTTTTTAGCACTTGGGGGGAGCACCCCTGATGGTCAGAGCACCCACTGGACAACACTACAGCACCCCTTTAGGACTGGAACACTGCACAGGACTTTGGAGTGGACACAGCCCCTATGGACAACAGCAGCACAGCGCAGCACTACACTACACTGCACTACACTACACTGCCCAGCCCAGCCAGCCCTAACTCCCACCCTCCCTCTTCACTGTCCACAGCCGAGTGAGAAAATGGCGCCGACGCGGGTACCTTATATAGGATCCAAAACCCGCGAGACCCGGAAGGCGGGATGATGACGTTTTGCCTCGATTTCAGATCCGAGTCAGGCGGGAAAAGTCGAGCCTGACTCGGATCGGCCTCGGATCAGGGGGGCTCGGATTTCAGAAATCCGAACCCGCTCACCCCTAATTCAAACCAATCTTATCTGACATTGAGACCCGGCTCTCGTTGTTAAAGGACTCAGGGGTCTATTTACTAAGCCTTGGATGGAGATAAAGTGGACAGAGATACCAATCAATCAGCTCCTAACTGTTATTTTTCAAACATAGCCTGTGACATGGCAGTTAAGAGCTGATTGGCTGCTACTTTATCTCCATCCAAGGCCCGTATTCAATTTGAGGCGAAAAGTCCAGACTTTTCGCCTGAACTTTTCACGGCAGAAAAGTATCACACTCGTGCCCGCTATTCCCCATATTCAATTCCAAAGTACAGTAGGCAAAATCGGGAACAGGCGAAACTTGGATCGGCAAAAAAATACAGGAATTTTCGGGAAATAATTGTAGGATCCCCCTAAAGATGTCCAGACCTCGAGGATCGCTATGGGTACCCCCGTTTTTGCCTGCAGAAAAAAAGTCAGCTTTTTAAATAGCTGCGGCAGGTGTTTAACGACATTGAAGTGATGCAGAAGAGCACTTAGGTGTTTTTTTAGTTTTTTAAAGTGGTCCCATCAAATTTGGGTAAGCATATTTTTAAGTCCCTAAAGGTAATTTAAAAAATTCATCAAAAATACACCTGTCGCTACTTTGCGCAATGAAAAAAAAAAAAAAACACCTGCCACATACTTGGGAACCCCACCAGAATTAATTTCGTTAGTTTGGCATTTTGTTTCCCTATTTTTTATTTTTTTTCACCCCAAAATTTAGAAAAAAAAAAATGTTTTGGGGTGTCCCAATTTTTTGTGCACATTTCATTTTAAGGGGGCAGGCTATTTTTTTTTTAAGCCTGCACCCCTAAACCTGCACTTTTTTCACCTGCTATAGGTAATTGAAAAATTATCCCTGTTGTTTTAAAATGACTCTTCGACCCATTTACGAAAAAAAAAAAAAGGGGAATTATGCCTGGGACCCCCTGAAGATGTCCAGACATGGGGGATCACTATGGGTACCCCCATTTTTGCCTGCTGAAGGAAGTCGGGGTTTGTAATAGCCGCGCCAGGTGCAATTTTGCAGCTATGAAGACGTGGTAAAGAATAGCACTTACTTTTTTAATGAATTAACTTAGATAGTTTGGCACTTTGTTCCCCAATTATTTTTTTTACCCCCAAAATTAAATTTTTTTTGGGGGGTGTCCGATTGTTTTTAAACTTTTTTTGACGCTTTTTTTTTTAAATGACACTCCCAGGGGTGCAGGCTATTTTTTTTAAAGCCTGCACCCCTAAACCCCAGTTCTGCACTTTTTTTCGCCAGCTAAAGACAGGCGAAGAATTATCCCCGTTTTTTAAAATTGATTTTTCGCACAGGCAAAAAAATCAATGTAATTGAATACGGGGATATTTGAAATAGGCGAAAATGACGTCGTCGGTGATAAATTATCGCCGATTACGACATTTTGCCTCAAATTGAATACGGCTCCAAGTCTTAGTACATAGACCCTTCAGAATGTACACAGTGGAAGCAAGACTATTGGTGGCTTGCAGTGTGTGATAACCTGGTGGAGACAGTGATCAGGTACAGGTAACAACACATTTGGGTGGAGGAGGGTAGGGCTATTTACTAAACAAAGGAAACAATTGATGAATAGGTATAGCAGAGATAAAGGGCCTATGAGGTTTTCCGGAGTACACACATATGTATTCATGTAATCAGTGATTTCATCTAAAGTCCTACAGTAGTTAGAACCTTCCTAAGCTCTAAATTCTACCCATGATATATATTACCACAGGTTATAAATAAAAGACTCTTCACACACAGGAAATGTAAAATAGTGACTGCTAAAGCTTTATACTTTAGCAAATAAAAATCTTGGTCATTTTACAGAGGATCTCGACCCATAAATTCCTGGATATGTGGATATTCATTCCTCTCCCCATGTCAATTTCATTGGTGTTGGGACCTTGCCCCCAACAGCTCAGTACTCGAGATACTTGGGGCTGAGTACATCGTAGATAGTGTGGGGAGAAATATGAATAATTGGCCGGAGGGAAGTCACTGCATCTGCCAGTGCCAGCTAATTGGTCAAGTGCCAGGGCTGCCATTAGAAATGCCAGGTCCTTGAAAGTTCAGATTGGGACTTTCAGGGCCCCATCCACAAATGATACGCTGCTAAAGGAGGCGTAACCAAATTGTGATGGGATGTGGCCGCACCTCTGCTCTTAGACAGGCCTGGGTCCCACAGGTATGCCTGGGCCCTGGTGCATTGTACCTGTCTCCGCCACACACACTTGGTGGGCCTGACAACTGCAACGCCTCTCCTATGAGGTGTCATCTGTACTGTAGCCCTCCTCCAACAATGGTATTTACAGATTTCCCAGCTTTCACTATTCTGTTATCAGATTAAAAGTACTTATAAAAAATAAACATGTACTGTTTGAAGTTACCCTGAACAAGATAGGTAGTGTATGACTTACCTGATACCCTTGGCAACGAGGACAAGCCTAGCTCTCTGGGCATAGGGGCAGAACCTCATGCTATAAAGTCGAATAACCCCTTCTGGTACTGGCCCCGGGGCATCACTGCCTGAAATAAGAGCTTTATTCAGTATGTACATTACAGACATATAGCAGAAGTCAACTTGCAGTAAAATATCTATATCCTTACGAAAGTTAACACAGGGGGCATATCAAGCAGTGTAAAAAGTGGACCAGTGGAGAAGTTGCCTATAGCAACCAATCAGCTATGAGGTAACATTTATTAAGTACATTCTATAAAATGATAAATGTAAAGCTGGGTACTCACATAAAGATTTTCTGTCCAACCATCCAACTTGTTGATTGGTTGGAATGAAAATTTGGTAAGGTATGAAAGCAAATGGCAATGAGCAATTGCTCCTAAATGCCATAAAACAGATGAAAATGGTCGTCAGACAAGTCTGTTAAATGTTTGATCTAAACAATTTTCTGGCGTTTGGGAGCAAATTGCTGATTATCATTTGCTTTCATACCTTACCAGATTTTCATTCCAACCAATCAGCTAGTTGGATGGTTGGACAGAAAATCTTTACATGTGTATGCAGCTTAAGCGGTTTGGTTGCTATGAGTAAGTTCTCCACTGGTCCAATTCTCTACTCTTTACACTGCTCAATACATCTCCCCGATAAAGTACTTATTACTTTTATTAAGGCTTAGCCACATGGATGAGAAGTTGCATGTTTTACCCTTGCTCAGTGTGAACATGCAGAACGTGTTGCCATATAGATCAGTATTCCCTACAATGGTTGCATTTCTTAGGCGGTACACAAGCAGTGTGTCATATGAGCGAGCAGTTACTGTATAATTGTCTGCTGGTGATGATGAATTTCGCCGTATACCCCTCTCACCAGATGAATAGCTGGAAACTGCTGGGCACCATAGCAAAATACTGAAGGGGTTTCCCTTCACCATTTTGAAAAGGCAACCTCTGGCCCTATACTAAAGTCTTGTCAAAAAGAATATCTGAGAAGTTGTCACCCTAGAGCAGCCATGGACAAGAGGATGGCATCCAAGGTATCACCTTCGTCCAGGACCCCAAACAGTGCATGTTTTCCAGGTCTCCTCACAGAATCGCAAATGAGATAATTAGCTCCACCTCTTTTTAAAAAAGTGTCAGAGAGTAATGAGTACACGTATGCACCGGCTGGATGACCTGGGAACCATGCACTGTGGGGTCCTGAGGACCGAGTTTGAGAAACACTGCACTAGGGAATATAGAGATCAAATTATTCATAGCAATGGTGACTTCATTTCCACTATTATTTAGGTGATCAGAGGAGATAATTATGTAGCAGTGAAAAAAAAAACACCGTTGTGTTGACAATACATCAAATTATGTTTATTAATAAACAACTGGGCACCAGGAACCCTGCACCTCATAAGTACAGACCCTCCAACATGACTCCTTCCATCAGGTACAAAATGCTCTGCTCCCGGACCTCCCACCTAATTTATGATTGCAGACACCTGTGTTTCAATTAACTACTTCAATACAGGTGGCTGCAATCATAAATGATGTACTGTATGAAATCCAGGAGCAGAGCATTTTGTACCTGATTGAAGGTCTATAAGGACTGTGACTTTCTGAGTCATGCTGCATCTCATACCACTATCCCTGGATCTCCAGTCACCCTATCCCACTTGCTCTTTATGGGGCCAATTTATTCACATTTATGAAAAATCCCTTTTAAAAGTTATATTCCTCATTATTGCATATCGCGGCGATTTGAAATGCCTTTTTTGGGGAAAATTATCATGCCCCAGATGCCGAGACGCAGGGTCCGACCGGAGGCAAAACCCGGCAAAGTTTAAAAAAAAATAATAATCTATTATGCGATCTCCGATATCTGCGGCATTACCCACTGAAAATACCTAAAATGATCAAATATACAGCAATCAGGCACCCTTTTCAAAAGGTTTGGCAGCATTTTGGGGTTTAATAACTAGGTTCCTATATGAAGGTCTGTTCATACACACAAGCTCAGCACTATAGCCATATAACACACACTTACCCTTCCCCAAACTCCTCTGAGATTCGGTCATTTCTGGAGACTGCTGCCAGCTGTGTATCCTGTGTTACAGTAGAAGCACAGAAATTAATGTTACATGGGCTAAACCCGCAGCCTTACAAACCAGAGGGAGGGGGGGGACTGTACTGTATGCTTAGTAGCCAGCTTCCTTCAACCTCTATAACTCTGCCTATATCAGACCCCACCCCTCCCAACTAATGATCAAGCACAAACATGGTGTCGTCTATGCATAACTGACAAATATCTGCTCTATCTGCCATGTAATTAACACCGTGTTAAGACATTTGCAAATACAGTGTGGTACCCCACTTATGCTGAAGATATACTATGAGTGTATATACAGCTACTATGTGCCATATTCAATTAGGGAGCGAAAAGTCCGTGCTGGACTTTTTGCTCCACATCGGAGCTTTCTGGGGATAAAGTATCGTGCGCGTGCCCGCTTTATCCCCGTATTCCACAGGTTCTCAATCTCGGTCCTCAGGACCCCAAACAGTGCATGTTTTACAGGTCTCCTCACAGAACTACAAGTGAAATTAGCTCCACCTGTGGATCTTTTAAAATGTGTCAGTGAGTAATTAATACACCTGTGCACGTGCTAGATGACCTGGAAAACATGAACTGTGTGGGGTCCTGAGGACCGAGTTTGAGAACCACTGCTGTATTCAATTTGGAGCTGGCGAAAACAGGAGCCTGCGGAAGGGTAAATATCGGGAAAAATAGGGGAATTTTCGGGAATTCATCCTGGGACCCCCCTACTGATGTCCTGACATGGGGGATCACTGTGGGTACGTCCGTTTTTTCCTGCTGAAGGTAATTATGGTTTTGAAATAGCCATGGCAGGTTTTTTTTTGTGGTGAAGAAGAATAGCACTTAGATTTTTTTTTTTTTTAATGAGTTATTCCTATCAAATTTGGGGTACTGGAAAATGGGGGTAAGCATATTTTTAAGTCCCTAAATTTAATTATAAAAATTCTTCAAAAATGCACCTGCCGCCACTCTGCGCAATGAAGAAAACACCTGCCACATACTTGGGGACCCCACCAGAATTAATTTCATTAGTTTGGCATTTTGTTCCCCTATTTTTTTTTTCACCCCCAAATTTAATTTTTTGGGGTGTCCCGATTTTTTAAAAAAAAACTTTTTTTGACAGAGATCTTTTTTAAATGATACTCCCAGAGGTGCAGGCTAAATTTTTTTAGCCTGCACCCCTAAACCCCAATTCTGCACTTTTTTTCGCCATGTTAAACATGGTGAAAAGTTATCCCCATTTTTTTACAAAGACTTTTCGCACCGGCAAAAAGTCTTTGAAATTGAATACGGGGTTATTTCAAATAGGCAAAAATGACGTCATCGGCGATAAATTATCACCTATTCCGACAATTCGCCTCAAATTGAATACGGCCCTATGTCGGTGTGGGGGTCTGACAACAGCCCTCTATATATGTATTTGGTGCATAACATTGGTGACAGTGAGAAGCACTGGGATAGCAGCTGCAGTAGCCAGTGTGTGGGGAGAAGGTTCTGGATGGCCACGTGCCGGCTGTGCGGTGTCTTGTTGCCCTGGCAGGAAGGTGAGTGGCTCGCGCTGCAGGAAATGATAAAAGGAGGTGCTCTGCCTCTGACCGTTAGTGTGTGGTCGGAGGGAACAGCCTGTGAGGAGGCAGCCGGCTCTATTGGACTGGCCAGTCAGAAAGCGGAGGTGCCGCTAGTGTTACAGCTGACAGTGACAGCATCAGAGGGAGCTACACAGGCAGGGAACTCATTGTGCACGTGTCTACCTTCTACCCTGCGGAAGTTCACCGGGGACGGCGCTGAAGGGACTGTTGGTGCTGCTGACATCGGCTGTGTGTGTCTGATGCGGCATCATGAAGGTGGAACTGCAATCCTAGTTCAGTGAGTTGCCAAGGAAGGACCTGAACAGCCAGTGGCGTAAGTTCATTCCAGACACCCGGAGGCAAGTTAAAATTTGGTGCCCGCCTGTCACAGCCACTGACACTGTAATGTAGCAATTCGCATGCAGACAGGCTATAGATAGACAAAAGCAGCAGCTGATGGTCTGACATGGAGCTCTCCACTAGTGTATGGTGGCTTCTCAGGTGCCGGGAAGGGGTGCCATGTATTGGGCGGCCATGATGGTACACTCCGGGTACATAGTTACAGCCCTAAGCGGGGTGAATATGTTGTGGACAATGGAGGAGGTGCCCCTTCAGTGCTGGAGCCCGGCGGCAGGCGCCTCCATTGTCTCCCATAGTTCTGCCTCTGTGAACAGCGCAGATACTAATGCTTCAGTCTGCAGGGAGCCGAGAGCTGTGTCACGGTGATCCCTTACCAGCAGGGGGCGGGGCTTCAGTGCCTGTCAATGTCTGCTCAACACAAGTAGATGCTTCAGCCGTGCCTGCACAGGAGTGGTGAGCCTAACAGCTGATGTTACTGATACCTGCTTCATAGAAACACAATCCTATCCTACATCACATACGTCTCCACCCAACAGATAAAGCTGACAGAACAGTTCAGGAGATGAGAAGGAAAGTTATTAGCACAAACAGAGCAAAGGAGAACTTGTGCACTAGACAGGGGCAGATCTAAACTTTGCTTTTAGGGGGGGCGGTTTAAGAAGTAATCCTAACCCTTCCCTTATCTCCTTATTACTCCACCCACTTCGAGTCCTGACCTCTTCCATAACAACCCCCAAATTACTGGTGCTCTGTGTACGTCAGCATGTACAATTCAGAATAGTTCTTAAATCCAAGATTATAGACCACCTTCCTGTCACTGGCCTACATTTAGTATAGTAATAACTATGTATTCACGTTTACTATTGCTTATATCAGTGGTTCCCAAACTTTTTGGAATCACGGCGCCCTAGAGTATCAGCATCATTTCTATGACACCCCTGGAGCAAAAGTTTCTTGTTGAGCAATTCAGCAACAATTAAATGAAGTAAATTGTGCTTATATGTTACCCTTAGGGTCAGTTATGTGGTGGGTGACAGGACTGCGCTTCTTTTTGTTCACATACAGTATGTTTTGATTGGCAGCCATTAGCACTGGTTTTGCCTATCACACGAAATAAAAATGATCTTATTTGGTACTGGACCAGCTACCCGAGGCACCCTTGCAACAGGATTCCACGGCACCCCTGCAGCAGGATTCCACTGCACCCCTGCAACAGGAATCCATCGCACCCCTGCAACAGGATTCCACGGCACCCCTGCAGCAGGATTCCACGGCACCCCTGCAGCAGGATTCCACGGCACCCCTGCAGCAGGATTCCACGGCACCACTGCAGCAGGATTCCATGGCACCCCTGCAGCAGGATTCCACGGCACCCCTGCAACAGGATTCCACGGCACCCCTGCAAAGGCTCTGAGGCACCCAGTTTAGGTACTTCAGGCTTATATGATATTGTTTGTACAAGACAGAAGACCACACCAGTGCCTATCTATGGCAATAAATAACACGTTTACCACCAAAGATTGAAAACATGAAATGTCTCTAATGTTGCAGGAATCTTTTCTGCAATGGCCAAAGCTGCACTAGTCTGACAGTCTCATCCAAATGGGCTTCCACAGTTGAACCTTTATAGTGTGTAGCAGCATTTCATAGCAATACTGACACTATTCATTATATCTACAAATGGATATAACCTGTGACTGTCAGCAGTGCAGAGGAGTAAAGGTGCTGTATATTTAGAGCTGTTGAAAACTGCATTTCTAAAGGTGCATACACACACAACGAGTATTTTAATGATTATCGTTAACGACATAGTTTATCATTCAATCGTTGACAAAATCATTCACTTTCTAAGTTAAAACGATGAACGATTATCGTTCATGCACGTTCACGTTTGTAGTTTAGTCAGACTGACCAATTCAACGATTTTCATTAAGGGAATATGCAAAAATCGTTTGTAGTTCAAAAAAATTGTTCATTACACTTTCAAAATCTGGCAGATAATCTGACAGATAATCGTTCATAAAGTCGTTCAGAAAATCGTTGGTAACAAAATCGTTGTGTGTGTATGCAGCTTTATAGAGAGTACACACTAGACGATATGCTCCCTGAGCAATATCGTCTGGTGTGTCCCCGGCAGGGTGTGCTCAATGTCGTTCATGACATTGAGCACACCCGCTGAACGATATCATTAACGATATTGGTCAGGTTTGCCTGCATGTTTACTTGATGAACGATAATGATGAACGACCCGCGGTAACGCGCGTCGTCGTTATCATTCATCGTTTTGATGTTAAAAATGGACGATAAAGTGGACGAATGAACGATAACGATATTTTTATCGTTCAGTGGTCCACTTTAATCGCCCAGTGTGTACACACCTTTAAGGTGCATACACATGTAAGGATATCTTGAATGATTTAACTATAATGACGTCGTTATCGTTCAATCATTGAAAAAATCGTTCAGTTTCTGAGTTGTAGTTCATTCTGACTGACCAACTGAACGATTTTCATTAAGGGAAGTTACAAAAATTGTTTTTAGTTCAAAAAATAGTTCATTACCCTTTATGGAGCGTACACACGGTCAGATTTGTCAGACTTGTCAGATTTGTCAGATGAACGATTAAACGATTAAACGATCTGAACGATTTGAACGATTTTACCAAAGTTTTGAACGATTTGAACGATTTGAACGATTGAACGATTTTTGACTGCATTAAAATGAATGGAATCGTCCAAGTCTGACTGCAAACCCATCAGATGTCAGAAATCGTTATCTGACCATCGGGAACGCGCATCGTTGATCGTCCATCGTTCAGGCATGTCAGATATGAACGATTTTCCTTCAGATATGAACGACTGAACGATTTTTAAATCGTTATCGTTCATATCTGAAGGAAAAATCTGATCGTGTGTATGCACCATTAAAAAAACTGACAGATAATCTGACAAATAATAGTTCATAAAACTGTTGGTAACAAAATCGTTGTGTGTGTACGCACCTTAAGTAATAACTTGTGGTAGTTCATTAAGGAAAACACTAAAATCACAGCATGAGACTATTTAATAGTTAATTTAACACTTATTAAATGGGGTTTTTATTGCATCTATTATACAGTAATTAATCTGAAATAACTACTAATGGCTGCCGCTACAACTACAAATTCCAGCATGCCATGTGAGCCACAGTTTGGGATTTGTTGTGATTATGAGCTGCCCTGATCACACTGTCTCCCCTATGCATTGCATACAGTTGTTTCAAGTGACCATACTGTATTTGCCTGTCAGCCCTCTGTGTTTGCAATGCTCCGCATTGTCATGAAACGTTCTGCAGTGCAATAGCTCATTACTCACTGTCAGATTTCTTCCTGCAGGCAGTGATACATATACAGTATACAGGAGCCGCTGGCTGCCACAGGGGGTGTCTTAGCAGAGTGTCGGCTAGCTAATGAGCAGCTCAGCACTCGATAGATTCAGACTGCAGCAGACAGTTTAATCAATCTGCGATCTGTGATCCCGGCAAAGTACTGACATTACAGACACAAGGGACCTGATTGCAGCTACACCGTGCTACAGGGGGCGATCGCCCCGATCGCCCCAATCGCCCCCGCCCCCTCCTTGATCCGCCACTGGTACTAGGGGAGTTAAACAGACTCTCAAATCACATTCAGTATTCACCTAGCTTCATCATATTAACTCTGGAAGAGGAAAGTATTAAGCCTTGTTTAATTTGATCCACATCTAAGTGATGTGGAACTTAGGATAAATAAGAATTCTGCAAAAGGAAAAGTGCTAGCTGACAACCAGACTAAGAGAGAGAAGAGATTAAGTAAATGGCATACAGTAACGATTATTTTGCTCTCTGCACAGACCTGATAACTTTCAGCCACAATGTAACCATTGCTTTGCAACAAACTTCAGCCTGTCAGCAACAGTTACAGCTAGCCAACAAGAAAATTCTTCTTTCTCCTATTGGGAGAAGTCATAGCAGTGTTCACAAAACTCTCATTACTGGGACAAAGCTCAAATTAACTAATAACACTAGCTTCAGTCAAAAATCATTCTGGAAACATTTATGTAGATAACCAGAGTCCTTGTGCACCACCAAGCTCATATTTAGAGTCTAGGCTCCAGAGACACTAAACTGTTTGAGTAATTTATACTGCAGTATAAAAATATTTATTGCTTAGTTCCCTGGAAAATACCTAATATTGTTCAGTATAGCATTTTATTTAAGAATACTGTAATGCATGCTATGTTATATGATATTATATGATTGGTTTAGGCTAAATATTGTCGAAGTCGAATAATTGCATGCGACCGCAATTCAACTGTTATCGGACGATTTGGTCGTCCACTGTCCGATTTATGTTGGTACAATCCATGACACACCATTGTGTGCGCACGCTCCCAGTGTGTGCACGTATTCACATATTCGCACAACACTAAATAGCAAATAATATACAACACTCTCACACTGATAAACACAATATTCATGCAGGGTTTAGTTAGTAATGAGAAACAGCTTCTGCGTACATGTCTGAGAAAATTTGCAGACTTCCGGTTCCATCAACCAGGTAGATCGCAGCAGGCATTCGCAAGATATGAATTATAGGTTAGAATGTATCTCTGTATGTAGTGTCTATTGATTAGTTAAAACGGAAACAAAGAAGCTGTTCGAGGCTGAGCTATTACAATATAAACTGACCTATGAACTGCATCGTAACAGGAGAACCAGGAAGATGAACCAATGGGATTATGCCAACTTGTATTGCCTATCTCTGCAAGGGTTTATAAGCTCCCTGAACCTGCTAGGCAGTCATCATATTCTTTCTGTTGATGGATGCTTCACCTTTGATGCTGGAATTCTCGATCGAGAGCTCCTGCGTAATGTATTGACTGTACCTTGCTTATGTATAATCTTTTGCGCTAATTGTATTTAGATCACAGCATTAACTATCTGCTTTTTGGTGAATAATATCTTTTTGTGCTTCGGAACCACAATCCAAGTCTGGAAAGCAATTATTTCTTGTGCGACCTATAATGCTATTTAGCGACATTTAGAGTGTATAGATAGGTAAGAATCAATAATATATAGTGTATGAATTTGCTATTCCTTGCCAGGTGGTGTTGTTACAAGAAGATGTCTTTAGTCCTGTTCTGGTGAAATAAATCAAAACTGTTTGTAATGCTTGTAATCAGTATCTGTTTCTAAGTGTTTCTGGGCCAAAGGGCCTGATTCATAGGTGCTCGCTATTTGCGAGCGCTCGCTCTGAACCAAGATGGATTTTTTTTTTAAAACTCCGCCTCCAGGCTGCTCGCATAGCTGTGGGTGACCACCCACAGCTAGTGCTGGTGGCCTGGCGATGGTGACGATTATCGCGACCATCGGGCTTGTGACGAGACCCTTGTGGTAGGGTCTCGTCCACCTCAAGCCCCAGTGAACTGCCTGCTCTAATAAAGCAGGAAGTTCACTACTTACATCACGTGTGATATCGGTAGGGCCACCCACAAACGGCAGGCGTTCCTTCGGGAACGCCTCCGTTTGTGCAGCCACCCCCGCCAACCCGCCTACAAAACGGGCCGAGCTGTCGATCAACATAGACAGCCGCCCCGTTTTGTTGCGAGCATATTCATGCCCGAATCGAACAGCAAATCCCACTTCAAAACAAAGTGAAAATCCCCGACTGAAAAGAACTGCTTCATGCTTTCACTTTCAGCATGAGCAGTTCGTTTTCACACAGATACATGCAGACATCAGTGAGATGCCTGCATGTATCTTATTGTTACAAACTTATAGTTACATTTTGTAAAAAAAATTACGTGGGGTCCCCCCCCAAAACAGAACCAGCCCCAGACTATTCATAGCCAGTGCTGGTTGTCTAAGTACAGGGAAAAAATTGCGTAGGGTTCCACTGTACTTAGTACGACCAGCACTGGGCTCTGAGAACCAGTGCTGGTTCTGGAACTGCAGGGGAAAAAAATTGTGTAGGGTCCCCATGTAATTACCAGAACCAGCACCAGACCCTTTCTAGTGGGGGGCTGATGCCACAGCCAGGGGAGCCCTATCACCGGGCCCCCCAGCTGCAGCATCAGCCCTGACCACTGGTCAGCCCAGGCCAAGGATCCCTGGGGAGTTGGGGACCCCCCAATAAAGGGGTCCCCCTCTCCAGGGCACCTCTAGCCTAGGCTGATAGCCCAGGGCTATCCCTGCCACACCTGGGTGGTGAGTTGATAGTGTAGGTGTAGTGCGTTTGAATTAGTTTAAAATATTGTTTTTTGCTGTGGAACTGCAGGTCCCATCAAGCCTCCCCCACATGCTGGTACTTGGAGTACCACAAGTACCAGCATTCGGGGGACTTACAGGCCTACTGGTACCTGTAGTTCCTCTGTAAAAGCAATATTAAAAACACAGGTATAATTTTATTAAACATACATGCACTCACACATGTACTCATACTCACCTATGTATCCCTGTAGCATCGGTCCTCTTCTCCAGTAGATTATCCATAGGGACCTGTGGTAAAAAAAACATACTCACCTTCTCCTATGCGTGGATCTGTCCTCTTCGATCCAAAGTAGGCATCCATGGTCTTCTTAAGATAAAAAAAACAATAAAACTGAGCCAGGCAACTGATAACCACGATGGTTGTTATCTCCCAAATGAAACGCTCAGGTGCATCTCTAGCCTTTGTAGAGCCGTATATGAATGTTCATTGGCTGAGAGAGGTCAGCCCCCACCTTCCTCAGCTAATAAACGGCTGCCTCCATTGAAGTCAATGGTGGGAACTGCAGAGTAAACTTTAATAACCCTGCGGCTCTCCATGGACTTGTGGTTGTTACTTAGTGCGTGGCACAGTTTGTTTTTTTATTTTAAGAAGACCTTAGATGCCTACAGGGACAAGGGGACCAGTCCAGGTAATGTAGGTGAGTATGTGTGAGTGTATATGTATATAATAAAACTGTATTTTCACGGTGTGTGTCTTGAGGTTTTTTTAAACATTTCTTTACAGGTGAACTACAGGTACCAGCGGGCCCTTAATGCCCCGCATACTGGTACCAGCGTGCGGGGGAGGCTTGCTGGGACATGCAGTTCTACTGTAAAGAAAATGTTTACACTAATCTATTTTTACACAACACTTATACTATCAACCCACCGCCCAGGGGTGGTGGGGATAGCCCCAGGCTATCAGCCTAGGCTAGGGGTGCCCTTTAGAGGAGGACCCCTTTATTTTGGTCTGGCCTGGGCTGACTAGCTGTGACGCATAGAAAAAACTCTGTGATATCATATTTATGCAATGGTTTAGTATCAACGCCTGATTTCAGCGACAAGGACTGACACTTTTGTGGCTGAAGTCCTTGGTTTGTTTAGGCCTCCACAAAACATTTTTTGGAAGGACTACCTCCAATTATTAAGGAGGAGGTTGATGACGAGGGTGTTGGTGGTGGAGATTTCATGTGCTGGTCCAAACTGCTGATAGCTGATACTGGACTGTTTGTTATTAATTTACAAATTATTATAATTTTGTTAAATAAACTGCATGAACTCGACTCAAGTGACATAACAGGGAGGAAGTGCCGAGATGGTTAACGTACCTACCGCTACTAACTTTGGCTATACAAATGGTACAGATGCCTTCACAACTGTTGTCAGGTTTTGGGTTAAAATAATTCCACAAACAAGACGTGGCTTTTCTGGTCTTATTCCCAGGCATGACAATGGCTTTCTTTTTACCATGAGTAAGAATTACTGCCACTGGTGGCTAAATAACACAAACAACAACATCAACATCCTCATTAGCATCAGATAGGAAACAAATTGCTCCTTCATCCTCCTTTTGCACTTCCTCCACACTATCATCCTCATCTAATACTAGTACAGCCGTCATGGCGTCAGTAATCCGCTGTGCTACTGGGTGATAGCTGTTATAATTGCTTCCTCTATCAAAGGATTGTCTAATAGTAAGTTGTTTTTTTTAAATTACTACTAGTTGTAGTCTTCTCGGTCCCTTTCTGGGATAAAGATCCACCCCCAGCAGCAGCAGGCCTAGCACTCAAGAATTCTTCTAAGGAACACTGGATAAGGGAGGGGTCACCTAGCTTTATCCTGGATGCAGAACTACCTCTGATCATTAGTGAGGATATTGATGATGGTGTTGGTGGTGGAGATTGCAGGTGCTGGAATCTAGCTGAGGGAAGGGAGCTAACTGATGCTGGACTGTCTGTTATATATATTTTTAGCACTAATTTCTGATTTTTCCATGAACTCGCTGCAAATTAAGTAAAAGAAAAGAGGTTCCTAGATGGTTAAGGTCCCTACCTCTAATACTCTGGCTTTACAATGGGTACAGATGGCTTGACATTTGTTGTCCGGATTTGGAAATAATTCCACACATAAGAAGTGGATTTTTTTGTCCTATGCCCAGACATGACAATGGGCTTTTCCTTATCATGGGCAACAACTGTTTCTTCCACTGGTGCCTGATTTACATAAACAGCATCCTCATGAACAACTTCATCAGTATCAACATCCTCATCATCAACATCCTTATTAGCATCAGCTTTACAAATATCCTCCTCATCCTGGTGCACTTCCGCAGAAGCATCCTCTATTTCTATGTCAGCATGTTCACTTGTGCTTACATCATCATAAGATGCAGAACCACCAGTCATAAATAAAGGCCAAGGCCTTAGCCTTTCCTTGCCACTTCGTGTGGTGAAAGGCATATTGCCAATTTAATGTCTTTCTGCAGCTAACTTTCCCTTTTGATGTTTTTTCTTTACCAATGTAAAAGATTGTTTCTTTGATTTTAGATGCCCTGACTTAGGCTCTGAATGCCCTTGGGCATCAGCTTTAGTAGATGTCGTAGACGCACTAATATCATGACTGGTGGCACTGGCAGCAGCTCCAGCACTAGCATGTGCTTCCTGCTCTCCTCTCAACTGATTGTTCTCCATATCAACAACCACAAACGAAGTGGGGTACAGCACACACATCATTTTGTACCAATTTTAAATATTACAATACGGTATCAATGACCTACAGTGTAATAACACATTGCGCTACCACTTACAGTGTCACAATATTTTTTATGCGTAAAACACTGCACTACCACTTACAGTGTCACAATAATTTTTATGAGTAAAACACTGCGCTACCACTTACAGTGTCACAATATTTTTTATGAATAAGAAGAAAAAAATAACACACTTTGCTACCACTGTCACAATATTTTTTATGACTAAGAAAAACACACTGCACTACAACTTATAGTGTCACAATACGTGGATGATAAACTGCAGTCTGGCCAGCAGTGTCACTGAACAATTATAGTGTAGCTAGCGCACACAAAAAAATATATATATATACTCATGTGGAATGTTAATTTTATTTAACTTTTTTTTTTTAACGCTGGGGTAAAGCACTCCTGGATAAGGCAGCAGCCCCTTGATTATCAACACAGCACCCCTTTATGGACAACAAAGCACCCCTGTGGAGTAGCAGAGTGCGAACGGACCACCTGCAGAGTCACAAATACGTGGATGATAAACTGCGGTCTGGCCAACAGTGTCACCGAACAATAATAGCGTAACTAGTTACTAACTAGTAACTACCTAGCACACACACAAAAAAAATAAGATTTTAACTTTTATTTTTTATACACTGGGGAAGAGCACCCCTGGACGACACAGCACCCCTTTATGAACTGCAGCCCTAGCCTCTTGATGGACAGGACAACACAGCAGCACCCCTTTATGTACTGCAGCCCAAGCCCTTTTATGGACAACACAGCAGTAGCCATTTATGTACTGCAGCCCCTGCCCTTTGATTGACAGGACAACAGTGAGTGACACAGCACCACCCCCAACTTTATGTACTGCAGCCCCAGCCTGACAACACTGCACCCTTGAAACAAATAGTGACAAGTCACTGACAACAACTCTGACTGCACCCTAGAAGAGCAGAGTACGTCTGCTCTGTACACTCTCCACAGCCAGAATTAAAATGGCGCTGATCACTGGGACCTTTATACAATCCAAAACCCACGAGAATCAAACAGTGGGATGATGATGTTTTGCCTCGTTCTAGATATGAGTTAGGTGGGGAAACCGCCAGCCGGACTCGGATCCTACACGGGTGTGTAGGCCAGTGGTTCTTAAACTCGGTCCCCAGGACCCTATACAGTTCACGTTGTACAGGTCACCCAGCAGGTGCACAGGTGTATTCATGACTCACTGATACATTTTAAAAGATCCACAGGTGGAGCTAATTATTTCACTTGTGATACTATGAGGAGACCTGGAAAACATGTACTGTTTGGGGTCCTGAGGGCCGAGTTTGAGAGCGGGTCAAACATTATGACTCATGCAAGTTCATATTAAATCCAGAGAAAAGCTGGCCACACATCTAAAGATTATCTGTCCAACCAGCCAACTAGATGATTGGTTGGAATGAAAATCTGGTAAGGTTTGAAAGCAAGTGACAATCAGCGATTTGCTCCCAAACGCCGGAAAATGGACAAAAACTGTTGTTTGAACAAATTGTTTAGATCAAACATTTAACAAACTTACAAAGAAAAATGGTAGTTGCTCAGATCAGCTTAATTGCATAACACAGGTGCTTGTAAAAGGCGGGGTTTACACTGAACAGAAAAAAAGAGAGATTTGCCCTCCAGCACACTGCAGCAAAAACAATACTTAAATCCTACATGATAATAGAGATTTAGAGGTATTGGTTACACATATTTGCAAATATATGAATAAGCGCCAGGCCAATCGTCAAGGCTCCTCTATACTGGCGTCCCTAATATTAAGGGGCTCACGTCCGAGAAGCAAGGCACCCCCAAAAAAATTCCAACCAAGGGCCATCCCCAGGGCATCACACGAAAAAGGGAAAAAGGTGATAGTGAAGTATGTAGAAAAGATGTGTAAAGATAAATCAATAAGTGTTAATGAAATGATAAAGAATTAAAATGACATATATAATGTACAAACAAATAGAGAAGTGATAAAAGTATTCTATGTGAATTAAGTGGTGATGCCATGAGAAAGGCCCAGTCAGAACCCCCCCGTGGGCCCCACTCCCAAACGCTCACCCCAAAATAATTATTGCTACATAATGGTAGCACCCACTCTGGGTCATATAATTACAATTGATGTACTGCATGATTTAACAAACTTGTCTGACAACCATTTTCATCTGTTTTCTGGCATTTAGAAGCAAATTGCTGATCATCAATTACTCCCAATCCTTACCAGATTTTCAATCCAACCAATCAACAAGTTGGCTGGTTGGATGTAAGTTGGTTCAGTGTGTGGCTAGCTTTAGTCTTAGTGACCATATATATATATATATATATACAGTATATATGTCAGCCCTCTGTGTTTGCATGCAAGGGCGTAACTAGAACTTTGGGGGCCACATATCAAGATCTTAAAAGGGTCCGCCCAAAGGTAAAAAAACCGCATACATTTGCCCCCCACACCGAGCTCACACACACACAGTATATATTTGTATCACCCGATTTAATAAATTAGTTTGAGAATATATACTGTCAGGTTTTACTTCCAACACTGTGACTCAGCACGGTTACAGTATGTACGTTATAACTTATATTTGACTCTTATCTCACTGTTACTAGTATCTTTCCCTAAACAAATAATTTAACATATATGAGCAGTGATAGGTGATATGCACATCTGCTGTACAATAAAAACAAACCATGCTTAGGGGTATTTTTACTAAAGTGCGGATTTTTAGAAGTGGGGATGTTGCCCATAGCAACCAATTAGATTCTACTTAACATGTATCTAGCACATTCTAGAAGATAATAGCTAGAATCTGATTGGTTGCTATGGGCAACATCTCCACTTCTAAAAACCCACACTTTAGCAAATAATTATACCCTTTAGACTTTGAAAGTGTGCCTTAAATTATACAGATGGAATTATAACGTATAGTAATGATTACACGGAGGAAACTCATAAGTCTAACAAATATCTACCACTTTCCATCTATAGCAGTATCATGTATGTTAGTAGATGGAGCCAATGATATATAAAATAACACCATAAAACTGTGAAAGAAACCTCAATGTAGTATTCTCTTTCTCCAGCTAGGATTGATGGGAGGTAGAGTGGGGTATATATACAGTCAGGTCCATAAATATTGGGACATTGACAGAATTTTCATATTTTGGCCTCTATTCACCACCACAATGGCTTTGAAATGAAACAAACAAGATGTGCTTTAACTGTAGACTTTCAGATTTAATTTGAGGGTAATTACATCCAAATCAGGTGAACGGTGTAGGAATTACAACGGTTTCTATATGTGCCTCCCACTTTTTAAGGGGTCAAAAGTAATGGGACAAACGAAACAATCCTAAATCTAACTTTCACTTTTTAATACTTTGTTGCAAATCCTTTGCAGGCAATTACAGCCTGAAGCCTGGAACGCATAGACATCACCAGACGCTGGGTTTCATCCCTGGTGATGCTCTGCCAGGCCTCTACTGCAAATGTCTTCAGTTCCTGCTTGTTCTTGGGGCATTTTCCCTTCAGTTTTGTCTTCATCAAGTGAAATGCATGCTCAATCGGATTCAGGTCAGGGGATTGACTTGGCCATTGCATAACATTCCACTTTTTAGCCTTAAAAAACTCCTTGCTTGCTTATGCAGTATGCTTCGTGTCATTGTCCATCTGCACTGTGAAGCGCCGTCCAATGAGTTCTGAAGTATTTGACTGAATATGAGCATATAATATTGCCCGAAACACTTCAGAATTCATTCTGCTACTTTTGTCAGCAGTCACATCATCAATAAATACAAGGGAACCAGTTCCATTGGCAGCCATACATGCCCACGCCATGACACTACCACCACCATGCTTCACTGATGAGGTGGTATGTTTTGGATCATGAGCAGTTCCTTTCCTTCTCTTCTCTTCCCATCACTCTGGTACAAGTTGATCTTTGTCTCATCTGTCCATAGGATGTTGTTCCAGAACTGTAATGGCTTTTTTAGATGTTGTTTGGCAAACTCTAATCTGGTCTTCCTGTTTTTGTGGCTCACCAATGGTTTGCATCTTGTGGTGAACCCTCTATATTCACTCTTGTGAAATCTTCTCTTGATTGTTGACTTTGACACATATACATCTACCTCCTGGAGAGTGTTCTTGATTTGGCCAACTGTTGTGAAGGGGTTTTTTATTCACCAGGGAAATAATTCTTTTGTCATCCACCACAGTTGTTTTCCATGGTCTTCCGGGTCTTTTGGTGTTGCTGAGCTCTCCGGTGCATTCTTTCTTTTTAAGAATGTTCCAAACAGTTGATTTGGCCACACCTAATGTTTTTGCTATCTCTCTGGTGGGTTTGTTTTGATTTTTCAGCCTAATGATGGCCTGCTTCACTGATAGTGACAGCTCTTTGGATCTCATATTGAGAGTTGATAGCAACTGATTCCAAATGCAAATGTCACACCTAGAATCAACTCCAGACCTTTTACCTGCTTAATTGATAATGAAATAACGAGGGAATAGCTCACACCTGTCCATGAAATAGCTTTTGAGTTGATAGTCCCATTACTTTTGGTCCCTTAAAAAGTGGGAGGCACATATTGAAACTGTTGTAATTCCTACACCATTCGCCCGATTTGGATGTAATTACCCTCAAATTAAATCTGAAAGTCTGCAGTTAAATCACATCTTGTTTGTTTCATTTCAAAACCATTGTGGTGGTGAATAGAGGCCAAAATCTGAAAATTCTGTCAATGTCCCAATATTTATGGACCTGACTGTATATATATATTCATCCTGTATCTGGTGGTCTCACTGGACATTTTGGAATGGAATCGGTATGAAATTCCGCTGGCCGCATGGCGGTTCAATTTCCGGCAGCGGCAGCCCGACATCAGCAGAGTTCCGAGCAGCGGAAGGCCGACAGCGCAGGAAATCCCGATCATTGATAGGTGAGCATCTACTAACCTAACCCCCCTAACCCTAACCCTCCTTAGGGGTGCCTAACCCTAACCTCTCCCCAAGTGCCTAACCCTAATCCCCCCTCTAAGTGCCTAACCCTAACCATCCCCTTCCCCGCTGCCTAAACCTAAGTCCCCCGGGGGGTGCCTAACCCTAAGTCCCCCCCGGGGGTGTCTAACCCTCCCTCCCCCTAGCCTAACCCTCCCGGGGCGGTGCCTAACACTAAGTCCCCCTCGGGAGCCCTAAACCTAACCCTCCCCCCCGCGGCTGTCCGCTCTCGGCGCCATCCCCTTCCCCGCTGCCTAAACCTAAGTCCCCCGGGGGGTGCCTAACCCTAAGTCCCCCCCGGGGGTGTCTAACCCTCCCTCCCCCTAGCCTAACCCTCCCGGGGCGGTGCCTAACCCTAAGTCCCCCTCGGGAGCCCTAAACCTAACCCTCCCCCCCGCGGCTGTCCGCTCTCGGCGCCCGGCATCACTACGATCGGTCTCCCGGCGTCGGGGAAATGCCGGGCGTCTACATCTAGATGCCCGGCATTTCACCCTTGCCGGAATATGACAGTCGGGAAGCCGGCTGCCGGTATTTAGGCAGTCGGCTTCCCGATTGCACACCTTTTGGAATAATGGAGAGAGTATTAGTGGGAAGAGCTTTCCAGGTGAGTGTACAGCCATGGCCAAAAGTTTTGAGAATGACACAAGTATTGTTTTTCACAAAGTTTGCTGCTTCAGTGTTTTTAGACCTTTTTGTCAGATGTTACTATGGTATACTGAAGTAAAATTACAAGCATTTCATAAGTGTCAAAGGCTTTTATTGACAATTACATTAAGTTTATGCAGAGTCGATATTTGCAGTGTTGACCCTTCTTTTTCAAGACCTCTGCAATTCGCCCTGGCATGCTGTTAATCAACTTCTGGGCCACATACTGACTGATGGCCGCCCATTCTTAACTAATCAATGCTTGGAGATTGCAAAGAAAGAGTGCTCCCACACCAAGTTATTAAATAAATAATAATTACAAATTGAGGATCCTAAATATCATGTTTTCCAATAGTTAGGGTATTAATTCTATTGAAATATTGTTGGTGCCACCTATTGATTCAAGTATATAGACCAAGATTTAACAATAGAAAAGAGAATCAGTTTTATTAGGTGCACTCAAATCCTCAAATAGCACTGTGCATAAAAACAATTTTTATTGGATATGCATTAAAAAACAAGTATCCTCTTGTCCACATGTAATGACAATAGTACTAATGTTCCACTGTTTATTGTATTTGAAATTTTTTTTTTATTTCTATAATAACTGTATGTCCTTAAATAAGGTCATCAAGCGAAATATAATGTTAAAAATTATGTAGAGATATAGGGCCATATTCAATTTGAGGCGAAAAGTCAGAGGAGTTTTCGACATCATCGACATTTTTTTCAGGGATAAAGTATCGGGCGCGTGCCTGCTTATCCCCGTATTCTTTTAGTATCCGGCGCAAACTGGACCCGGTGGAAAGGTAAGTATCGAAAAGTCTTGTCAGTTTTTGGGCAAATCATGCTGTCACCCCCCAAAAGATGTTCTGACATGGGGAATCACTATGGGTTTCCCCGATTTGGCCTGTTGAAGGTAGTTGGGGTAAAGAATAGCACTTAGGTTTTTATTTTGCAAAAAATAACTAGTCCCATCAAATTTGGGGTACATGAAAATGGGTGTAAGCATATTTTTAAGTTCCTAAAGTCATTTTAAAAATTCTTCAAAAATCCACCTGCCGCTACCACCCGCAATCTAGACAACACCTGCCGCATACTTGGGGACCACCCCTGAGTCAATTTTGCTAGTTTTAAAGTTTGTACCCCCACATTTTTTTCAGCCTGGAAAATGAAAGTTACTTTTTTGGGGTGTCCTAAGGAATTTTTTTTACACAGATTACATTAAGGGGACATTCCAAAGGCTGCAGGCTATTTTTTTTTATTCTGCACCCCTAAACCCCAGTTCTGCACTCTTTTTTGCCACCTATTCAGTGGAGAAAACTTACAGTATACCCATTTTTTAACAAAGACTTTTTGCGCCTGTGAAAAGTCTTTGAAATTGAATATGGGGATAAGTGAAACTGGCGAAAATGACGTAATCGGCGATAAATTCAGACTTTTCGTCACATATTGAATATGGCCCATAGTGGTAAATTTACTAAGATGGGAGTTCTATTTAATAAGTGATGTTACCCATACAGTAGCAACCAATCAGATTCGACTCATTTATCTAGCGCCTTCTAGAAGATAATACCTGGAATCTGATTGGTTGCTATGGGCAACATCACTTCTTAATAGAACTCCCATCTTAGTAAATTTACCCCATAGATTGATAAAGAAAAGAAATTTTAGTGAATAAAGAGATATTTAAAACTACGGATGTGTGCTGTCTTTATTTATACATATAATGTAGTCTTTCCACTGTGTGTGTTCAAAAATGAATTTATTATTTCAAGCTCGATACATTTGTTACAAGGTCATTTTGGATTCCATTTTCACTCTGTCAGCCAGAATGTAGTTCAGGCTGTTTTTATTCAGTCCAGACTGTGCACTCATATTTTGTGACATTTGTTTATTATGGTCATTCAACTCATAGAGTCATGTGTCTTAT
The DNA here is from genome assembly GCA_031769625.1 of Taudactylus pleione. NCBI lineage: Eukaryota > Metazoa > Chordata > Amphibia > Anura > Myobatrachidae > Taudactylus > Taudactylus pleione. Next base: position 20,811,771 of record JAUIMM010000197.1, read on the forward strand.
TATGTTGTAAACTGCCCAGGATAATCAGTACATATATAATAATATATATATATATATATATATATATATATATTAGGGGTGTGCACCGGCCACTTTTCGTGTTTTGTGTTTTGGTTTTGGATCTGGATCTTTCTTCGTGTTTTGGATCTGGATTGGTTTTGCCAAAACCACCCTTCCGTGTTTTGGGTTCTGGGTTTTGCGTTTTGGATCTGTATTTTTTTTTAAAAAAGCATAAAAACAGCTAAAATCACAGAATTTGTAGGTTTTTCTGCTCCTATGCTATTATTAACCTCAATAACCTTAATTTCCACTCATTTCCAGTCTATTCTGAACACCTCACACCTCACAATAGTTTTTTTATGTCCAAAACGTTGCACCGAGGTAGCTGGATGACTATGCTAAGCGACACGAGTGGGCGGCACAAACACGTGACCCATCTAGGCGTGAAACTGCAGTGGCAGACAGGATGGCAGTTTGAAAAACTAGGCCCCAAACTGTACATAATGCAAAGAAAAAAAAGAGGTGCAAGATGGAATTGTCCTTGGGCCCTCCCACCCACCCTTATGTTGTATAAACAGGACATGCACACTTTAACAAACCAATCATTTCAGCGCCAGGGTCTGCCACACAACTGTGGCTGAAATGATTGGTTCGTTTGGGCCCCCACAAAACAAGCTGGCAATTAATGTGTCCCTGCACAAACTGGCTCTATGGAGGCAAGATGTCATCCTCATCCTCCTCATCCACCGATTCCTCACCCTCTTCAGTGTGTACATCCTCATCCTCACAAAGTATTAACTCGTCCCCACTTGAATCCACCACCACAGGTCCCTCTGTACCTTCTGGAGGCTGGTCTCCCTGGAAGAGCTGATAATTCATTTTGATGAACATCATCTTCTCCACATTCTGTGGAAGCAACCTCCTACGCCTTTCGCTGACAAGGTTCCCGGCTGCACTAAACACTCTTTCGGAGTACACACTGGAGGGGGGGCAACTCAGGTAAAATAGAGCCAGTTTGTACAGGGGCCTCCAAATTGCCTCTTTTTCCTGCCAGTACAGGTATGGACTGTCTGCCATGCCTACTTGGATGCTGTCACCGATGTAATCCTCCACCATTCTGTCAATGGTGACAGTATCATATGCAGTGACAGTAGACATGTCAGAAATTGTTGCCAGGTCCTTCAGTCTGGACCAGATGTCCAAACTTGGTCCTGCCTGCCCTGCATCACCGCCAGCGGGTTGCTTAGGATACCTAAGTTTTTTCCTGGCAGCCCCAGTTGCAGGAGAAAATGAAGAAGGAGCCGTTGACGTGTCACGTTCCGCTTCAGCTGACAGTGTGTTCACCAGCAGGTCTTTGCACCTCTGCAGGCTTGTGTCGGCCGGAAAGAGGGACACCACATAGGCTTTAAACCTAGGATCGAGCACGGTGGCCAAAACGTAGTGGTCTGATTTCAACAGATTGACCACCCTGGAATCCTGGCAAAGCGAATGAAGGGCTTCATCCACAAGTCCCACATGCCGAGCGGAATCGCTCCGTCTTAGCTCCTCCTTCACTTTCTCCAGCTGCTTCTGCAAAAGCCTGATGAGGGGAATGACCTGACTCAAGCTGGCAGTGTCTGAACTGACTTCACGTGTGGCAAGTTCGAAGGGCTGGAGAACCTTGCACAACACGGAAATCATTCTCCACTGCGCTTGAGTCAGGTGCATACCCCCTCCTTTGCCTATGTCATAGGTGGATGTATAGGCTTGTATGGCCTTTTGCTGCTCCTCCATCCTCTGAAGCATATAGAGGGTTGAGTTCCACCGCGTCACAACCTCTTGCTTCAGGTGATGGCGGGGCAGGTTCAAGAGTGTTTGCTGGCGCTCCAGTCTTCGGCACGCAGTCGCTGAATGGCGAAAGTGGCCAGAAATTTTTCGGGCCACCCAAAGCGTCTCCTGCACGCCCCTGTCGCTTTTCAGAAAATTCTGCACCACCAAGTTTATTGTGTGAGCAAAACATGGGACGTGCTGGAATTTGCCCAGATGTAATGCCCGCACAATATTGGTGGCGTTGTCAGATATCACAAATCCCCAGGAGAGTCTAAGTGGGGTAAGCCACTGGGCGATGATTTCCCTCAGTTTCTCTAAGAGGTTGTCGGCGGTGTGCCTCTTACTGAAACCGGTGATACACAGCGTAGCCTGCCTTGTAACGAGCTGGCGTTTCTGAGATGCTGCTACTGGTGACGCTGCTGCTGTTGCTGCGTAAGGTGATACATCTACCCAGTGGGCTGTCACAGTCATATAGTCCTTAGTCTGCCCTGTTCCACTTGTCCACATGTCCGTGGTTAAGTGGACATTGTGTACAACGGCATTTTTCAGGACACTGAGGACACTTTTTCTGACGTTTCTGTACAGTCTCGGTATCGCCTGCCTAGTGAAGTGGAATCTAGACGGGATTTGGAACCGGGGACACACTACCTCCATCAATTGTCTAAATCCCACTGCACTAATGGCGGATACCGGACGCACGTCTAACACCAACATAGCAGTCAAGGCCTCAGTTATACGTTTTGCTTCAGGATGACTGCTGTCGTACTTCATCCTCCTCGCTAAGGACTGTTGGAGGGTCAATTGTTTAGTAAAAGTAGTGGTGTTCCTACTTCCTCTCTGGGATGATGAACGACTCCCAGCAGCAGCAGCAACAGCAGCAGCGGCAGCAGTAGGCGTAGCAATGCAGGATCCTCCGGAGGAATCCCGGATAGGAGAGTCAGTCATGCCAGTGATATGGCCTGCAGGACTACTTCCGATCCTGACTAAGGAGGAAATTGACGAGGAGGGAGTTGACGGTGTGGTTTGCAGGCGCTTGGATACAACAGGACAACGGGATTTAGGTGTCCCTGGACTGCTTACGGTCTGAGCCAAAGTTTCTGAACTTGACAGTAACTTTTTATGAACGCGCTGCAGGTGCCGTATAAGGGAGGATGTTCCTAGGTGGTTGACGTCCCTACCCCTACTTATTTCACCTTTACATATGGTACATATGGCAAGACAGTTGTTGTCCGGATTTGGATAGAAATATTGCCAGACCAAAGAGGTGGAATGTTTGGTCTTCTGCCCAGGCATGACCGTGATGGGCTTTTTCATCCCACGGACAACAACTGTCTCCCCCGGAGCCTGATTTAAACAAACCACATCACCATCAGAATCCTCCTCGCCAACTTCCTCCTCAGCGCCAGCTACACCAGTATCCTCATCCTGTTGTACTTCAACAGTGACATCTTCAATTTGCATATCAGCAAGTGGACTGTGGGTGCTCCTTTCAGCACTTGCAGGGGGCGTGCAAATGGTGGAAAGAGCCACCTCTTCCCGTCCAGTGCTGGGAAGGTCAGGCATCGCAACCACCACCACACTTGGACTCTCTTTGGGGATTTGTGATATCTTCTTAGAAAGCACAGTTCTTCGCTGTGCTTTTGCCAGCTTAACTCTTTTGATTTTTTTAGTGGGAGGAGTGCTTCCATCGTCATGTGAAGCTGAACCACTAGTCATGAACATACTAGGGATCGACCTTAGCCGTTCCTTGCCACTCCGTGTCGTAAATGGCATATTGGCAAGTTTACGTTTCTCTTCAGCTGATTTAAATGTCTTTTTCAAGGTCATTTTCCTGAACTTTGCCATTTGGGATTGTATGTGCCCTCTACTATGACATTGGGCATCGGCCTTGGCAGACGACGTTGATGGCATGTTATCGTCTATGTCATGACTAGTGGCAGCAGCTTCAGCACTAGGAGGAAGTGGTTCTTGATCTTTCTCTATTTTATTTTTATCGGAGAAAGTTTGGTCCTCCATTTATGTTATATCGATTTGATATATACGTGCGGCTAAACACAGAAAATAAAAATTTTTTTGGTTCGGACTGGAGTGTACTTTGTGGGTTACAGCACCCTTTAACGGTCAAGCCAGCCGGCCCTTTACTTATGACACAGGCGCACTCTTGGCACTACTTTGTTGATGCACGTGCGGCTACTGCGCACACAATTCACAAACACAGAAAATAATTTTTTTTTGGTTTGGACTGGAGTGTACTTTGGGGGTTACAGCACCCTTTAACGGTCAAGCCAGCCGGCCCTTTACTTATGACACAGGCGCACGCTTGGCACTACTTTGTTGATGCACGTGCGGCTACTGCGCACACAATTCACAAACACAGAAAATAATTTTTTTTTGGTTTGGACTGGAGTGTACTTTCGGGGGTTACAGCACCCTTTAACGGTCAAGCCAGCCGGCCCTTTACTTATGACACAGGCGCACGCTTGGCACTACTTTGTTGATGCACGTGCGGCTACTGCGCACACAATTCACAAACACAGAAAATAATTTTTTTTTAGGTTTGGACTGGAGTGTACTTTCGGGGGTTACAGCACCCTTAACGGTCAAGCCAGCCGGCCCTTTACTTATGACACAGGCGCACGCTTGGCACTACTTTGTTGATGCACGTGCGGCTACTGCGCACACAATTCACAAACACAGAAAATAATTTTTTTTTTGGTTTGGACTGGAGTGTACTTTCGGGGGTTACAGCACCCTTAACGGTCAAGCCAGCCGGCCCTTTACTTATGACACAGGCGCACGCTTGGCACTACTTTGTTGATGCACGTGCGGCTACTGCGCACACAATTCACAAACACAGAAAATAATTTTTTTTTTGGTTTGGACTGGAGTGTACTTTCGGGAGTTACAGCACCCTTAACGGTCAAGCCAGCCGGCCCTTTACTTATGACACAGGCGCACGCTTGGCACTACTTTGTTGATGCACGTGCGGCTACTGCGCACACAATTCACAAACACAGAAAATAATTTTTTTTTGGTTTGGACTGGAGTGTACTTTCAGGGGTTACAGCACCCTTTAACGGTCAAGCCAGCCGGCCCTTTACTTATGACACAGGCGCACGCTTGGCACTACTTTGTTGATGCACGTGCGGCTACTGCGCACACAATTCACAAACACAGAAAATAATTTTTTTTTGGTTTGGACTGGAGTGTACTTTCGGGGGTTACAGCACCCTTAACGGTCAAGCCAGCCGGCCCTTTACTTATGACACAGGTGAACGCTTGACACTACTTTGTTGATGCACGTGCGGCTACTGCGCACACAATTCACAAACACAGAAAATAATTTTTTTTTGGTTTGGACTGGAGTGTACTTTCAGGGGTTACAGCACCCTTTAACGGTCAAGCCAGCCGGCCCTTTACTTATGACACAGGCGCACGCTTGGCACTACTTTGTTGATGCACGTGCGGCTACTGCGCACACAATTCACAAACACAGAAAATAATTTTTTTTTGGTTTGGACTGGAGTGTACTTTCGGGGGTTACAGCACCCTTTAACGGTCAAGCCAGCCGGCCCTTTACTTATGACACAGGGGCACTCTTGGCACTACTTTGTTGATGCACGTGCGGCTACTGCGCACACAATTCACAAACACAGAAAATAATTTTTTTTTAGGTTTGGACTGGAGTGTACTTTCGGGGGTTACAGCACCCTTAACGGTCAAGCCAGCCGGCCCTTTACTTATGACACAGGCGCACGCTTGGCACTACTTTGTTGATGCACGTGCGGCTACTGCGCACACAATTCACAAACACAGAAAATAATTTTTTTTTGGTTTGGACTGGAGTGTACTTTCGGGGGTTACAGCACCCTTTAACGGTCAAGCCAGCCGGCCCTTTACTTATGACACAGGCGCACGCTTGGCACTACTTTGTTGATGCACGTGCGGCTACTGCGCACACAATTCACAAACACAGAAAATAATTTTTTTTTAGGTTTGGACTGGAGTGTACTTTCGGGGGTTACAGCACCCTTAACGGTCAAGCCAGCCGGCCCTTTACTTATGACACAGGCGCACGCTTGGCACTACTTTGTTGATGCACGTGCGGCTACTGCGCACACAATTCACAAACACAGAAAATAATTTTTTTTTTGGTTTGGACTGGAGTGTACTTTCGGGGGTTACAGCACCCTTAACGGTCAAGCCAGCCGGCCCTTTACTTATGACACAGGCGCACGCTTGGCACTACTTTGTTGATGCACGTGCGGCTACTGCGCACACAATTCACAAACACAGAAAATATATTATTTTTTTAGCACTTGGGGGGAGCACCCCTGATGGACAGAGCACCCCCTGGACAACACTACAGCACCCCTTTAGGACTGGGACACTGCACAGGACTTTGGAACTGACTGCACAACACAGTCCAGCCAGCCCCTATGGACTTTGAAGTAGTGGACACAGCCCCTATTAACAACAGCAGCACAGCACAACACAGCCAGCCCCTATGGACTTTGAAGTAGTGGACAACAGCAGCACTACACTACACTACACTACACAGCACTAACTCCCACCCTCCCTCTTCACTGTCCACAGCCGAGTGAGAAAATGGCGCCGACGCGGGTACCTTATATAGGATCCAAAACCCGCGAGACTCGGAAGGCGGGATGATGACGTTTTGCCTCGATGTCAGATCCGAGTCAGGCGGGAAAAGTCGAGCCTGACTCGGATCGGACTCGGATCGGGGGGGCTCGGGGGGGTTCGGATTTCAGAAATCCGAACCCGCTCACCCCTAATATATATATATATATATATTTACTAGCTGGAGTACCGGGCGGTGCCTGGGATTTTAAGAATGTTTGTTTACACATCATCCTCCAACCAACCTCTCCTTAGGCAGGCCTCACGAAAAGTGTGACAATCTTCCCCATCAACAGTCCTAAGGTCTTCCTTCTTAGGATCTGCAATGGTGTAAAGCAAACTTCGGAGATAGAAGCATTCAAAATTTGTCGGATGTACAGCGTAAACACGACCAAGAGCTTCTGTTGCTCTGATACCAGGATGACCATCTACAGCGACTCCCTGTTTTCTGCGCATAAAAACTTTTCGAGAAGCATTCCATGTGTAATATTTTGAAAGAAGTGAATGTTGTTTCGTAATTTGGTCTAGTCAGAGAGCTGAGAATGCTGGCAAAGCCTGCTAAAGCTCTCTTCCATAATAAACATTAAGATCATGACAAAACATGACAACACAAAACGCTTGCTCCGAGGCCCTACCCATATGCCGTGAGGCCCCACAATGAGCGTACAGCAAAAATTAAGGTTTTTAATTAATTAAAAATGAACAGTAATTAATTTCAATTTCAAATTTTTTTACTTGCCTCGGCCGTGTTTTAATATGCTCGTATGTAAAATTTCACAATCTTGGCTTGTAAACTGTGAATTTGTATAGAAAGACAGAAGGACAGAAGTAGGGATGGACATTGATGGTCGATGTTTACTGACCCTCAATGTTTTTCTTCCGATGTTAGTGTTTTTACCATTTGATGGCAGCATTCCTATGTTTGCTGCCATCGAATGGTAATCATTCAACGGTGTTTCGATGGTGGCTTCTTTTCTATAAATACTATAACCTCTGCCTCCCCTGGCTGCTGTGTGCTGTGTCTCTGCCTCTGATAACCTTTCTGGCTCATGCTGCTGGGATCGTTGGAGGCTGTCTCTCACTGCCTCAGACCTGTCCCTCCCTCCACACTCTGCTAGCTCTGATTGGCTCTCTGAGACTGTGAGAGCCAATCAGTGTGCAGCCCTGGCCAAGCACCAGCAGTCACTCACAGACACAGAGTGACAGCTAACAACGTTTACACCAGCAGAGATGGAGAGTGATTTCTCTGCTGGTGCTTTAAGAGCTTTGTTTTCTGTGTGTTATAAGTATATTTAATAATGTTTTTAGACTTCAGTTTCTTGTTTCTTTAGTGCCCACAGCAGCAGCAGCATGGCAGTGACAGTGTGTCTCATTCTCCTCCTCGTCCTCAGTCAGCTCTGCCTGCCTTGCCTGGGTTTTTTTTGTTGTTGCTGTTTCGTGTCCGAGCCCCTCCCCCAAACCCGCCCCTTTTCTATTCATATGAATAGTTTTTACTATTGAATGCTTTTGATGCGATGGTTAGTTACCATTGCATCAAAAGATTCAATGGTGGAAGCACTGCCATCATATGATGGTGGGCTTCCGATGTCCATCCCTAGACAGAAGGACAGAAATAGTATAAATAGTAGAGATAAGAAAGTTCTTAAATATCACCACTGGAGGCAGCAGACAGCAGTACTGAGTGCAAGGCCCCACAATGAGCATACAGCAAAAATTGTGGTTTTTGATGAATTAAAAATTAACAGTAATTAATTTCGATTTTCACATTTTTTTTGTTGCCTTGGCCGTGTTTTAATTAGGGAGGAGCGGGTTCGGATTTCTGAAATCCGAACCTCCCCGAGCCCCCCGATCTGAGTCGTATCCGAGTCAGGCTCGACTTTTCCCGCCTGACTCGGATCTGAAATCGAGGCAAAACGTCATCATCCCGCCTTCCGGACCTCGCGGGTTTTGGATTCTATAAAAGGTCCCCGCGTTGGCGCCATTTCTCACTCCGGCTGTGGACATTGAAGAGGGAGGGTGGGAGCTAGGGCTGGATGGGCTGTGTTGTGCTGCTGTTGTACATAGGGGCTGTGACCACTCAGTCCATAGGGGCTGACTGGGCTGTGTTGTGCTGCTGTTGTCCATAGAGGCTGGCTGGGCTGTGTTGTGCTGCTGTTGTCCATAGGGGCTGGCTGGGCTGTGTTGTGCAGTCAGTTGTCCATAGGGGCTGTGTCCACTCCAAAGTCTATAGGGGCTGGCTGGACTGTGTTGTGCAGTATCTCATAAAGGCTGTAGTCTTAGAGGGGTGCTGTAGTGTTGTCCAGGGGGTGAACTGTGCATCAGGGGTGCTCCCCCAAAGTGCACTCCAAAAAAAATGAATTTTTTTTTCTGTTTGTGAATTGTGTGCGCAGTAGCCGCATGTGCATCAACAAAATAACGCCAAGCGTGCGCCTGTGTCATAAATCAAGGGCCGGCTGGCTTGTCCATTAAAGGGTGCTGTAACCCCCAAAGTGCACTCCAAAAAAAAAATATATATTTTTTTTGTGTTTGTGAATTGTGTGCGCAGTAGCCGCAAATGCATCGACAAAGTAACTCCAAGCGTGCGCCTGTGTCATAAGTAAAGGGCCGGCTGGCTTGACCGTTAAAGGGTGCTGTAACCCCCACACTGCACTCCAAACAAAATAAAAAATTTTTTCTGTGTTTGTGAATTGAGTGCACTGTGGCTGCACGTGCATCAACAAAGGAGCAGTGCCAAGCGTGCGTCTGTCTGTTAAAGGGTGGTGTAACCCCCAAAGTGCGCTCCAACAAAATAAAATAATCTTTTTTCTGTGTTTGTGTGTGAAATGTATGCGCAGTAGCTGCACCTGCATCCTCAAAGAAGCAGCGCCAAGCGTGTCTTTGTCTGTTTTTAGGGTGGTGTAACCCCCAAAGTGCGCTCCACAAAAAATAAAAAAATATTTTTTTCTGTGTTTGTGTGCGAAATGTATCCACAGTAGCCGCACCTGCATCCTCAAAGTAGCAGTGCCAAGCGTGCGCCTGTCTGTTAAAGGGTGGTGTAACCCCCAAAGTGCGCTCGGCAAAAAATTTAAAATTCTTCTTTTTTTTCTATCTTTGTGAATTGTGTGGGCTGCAGCCGCACCTGCAACTTGAAAGCAGCAGCGCTAAGCGTGCTTCTGTCTGTTAAAGGGTAGTGTAACCCCCGAAGTGCACTCCAACAAAATAAAATAATCTTTTTCTGTGTTTGTGTGTGAAATGAATGCGCAGTAGCTGCACCTGCATCCTCAAAGCAGCAGCGCCAAGCGTGCGTCTGTCTGTTAAAGGGTGGCGTAACCCCTAAAGTGCGCTCCACAAAAAATAAAAAATTCTTCTTTTTTTTTCTGTCTTTGTGAATTGCATAGGCTGTAGCTGCACCTGCATCCTCAAAGCAGCAGCACCAAGCGTGCATCTGTCTGTTAAAGGGTGGTGTAACCCCCAAAGTGCGCTCCAAGAAAATAAAATGATCTTCTTTTTTTCTATGTTTGTATGTGAAATATATGCGCAGTAGCCGCACGTGCATCCTCAAAGCAGCAACGCCAAGCGTGCATCTGTCTATTAAAGGGTGGTGTAACCCCCAAAGTGTGCTCCAACAAAATAAAATAATCTTCTTTTTTTCTGTGTTTGTGTGTGAAATTTATGCGCAGTAGCCGCACCTGCATCCTCAAAGTAGCAGCGCCAAATGTGTGTCTGTCTATTAAAGGGTGGTGTAAGCCCCAAAGTGTGCGCCAACAAAATAAAATAATCTACTTTTTTTCTGTTTGTGTGTGAAATGTATGCGCAGTAGCCGCCCCTGCATCCACAAAGCAGCAGCGCCCAGCGTGTGTCTGTCTGTTAAAGGGTGGTGTAACCCCCAAAGTGTGCTCCAACAAAATAAAATAATCTACTTTTTTTCTGTGTTTGTGTGTGAAATGTATGCGCAGTAGCCGCACCTGCATCCTCAAAGCAGCAGCGCCAAGCGTGCGTCTGTCTGTTAAAGGGTGGTGTAACCCCCAAAGTGTGCTCCAACAAAAATAAAAGATTTTCTTCTGTGTTTGTCAATTGTATGTACTGTACGTGCATCAACAAAGGAGCAGCGCCTAGTGTGCGCCTGTGTCCCATAAGTCTGTTAAAGGGTGGTGTAACCCCCAAAGTGCGCTCCACAAAAAATAAACAATTCTTTTATCTGTGTTTGTGTGCGAAATGTATGCGCAGTAGCCGCACGTGCATCAACACAGCAGCAGCGCCAAGCGTGCACCTGTGTCATAAGTCAAGGGCCGGTTTGGACATCTAGTCTGGACTGAAGGACGTGCCAACAATTTCTGACATGTCTACTGTCACTGCATATGATACTGTCACCATTGACAAAATGGTGGAGGATTACATTGGTGACAGCATCCAAGTAGGGATGTCAGACAGTCCGTACCTGTACTGGCAGGAAAAAGAGGCAATTTGTAGGCCCCTGTACAAACTGGCTCTATTTTACCTGAGTTGCCACCCCTCCAGTGTGTACTCCGAAAGAGTGTTTAGTGCAGCCGGGAACCTTGACAGCGAAAGGCGTAGGAGTTTGCTTCCACAAAACGTGGAGAATATGATGTTCATAAAAATGAATTATCAACTCTTCCAGGGAGACCAGCCTCCAGAACATACAGAGGGACCTGTGGTGGTGGTTTCCAGCGGGGACGAATTAATACTCTGTGAGGATGAGGATGAACACAACACTGAAGAGGGTGAGGAATCGGTGGATGAGGACGACATCTTGCCTCCGTAGAGCCAGTTTGTGCTGGGACAGATTAATTGCCAGCTTGTTTTGTGGGGGCCCAAACGAACCAATCATTTCAGCCACAGTCGTGTGGCAGACCCTGGCGCTGAAATGATTGGTTTGTTAAAGTGTGCATGTCCTATTTATACAACATAAGGGTGGGTGGGAGGGCCCAAGAACAATTCCATCTTGCACCTCTTTTTTTTTTCTTTGCATTATGTACTGTTTGGGGCCTAGTTTTTCAAACTGCCATCCTGTCTGCCACTGCAGTGTCACTCCTAGATGGGCCACGTGTTTGTGCCGCCCACTCATGCCGCTTAGCATCAGCTACCTTGGTGCAACCTTTTGGACATAAAAACACTTTTGTGAGGTGTGAGGTGTTCAGAATAGACTGGAAATGAGTGGAAATTAAGGATATTGAGGTTAATAATAGCATAGGAGCAGAAAAACCCACAAATTATGTGATTTTAGCTGTTTATATGCTTTTTTTCAAAAAAATACAGATCCAAAACACAAAACCCAGAACCCAAAACACGGAAGGGTGGTTTTGGCAAAACCAATCCAGATCCAAAACATGAAGAAAGATCCAGATCCAAAACCAAAACACGAAAAGTGGCCAATGCACACTCCTAGTTTTAATACACTCGTATGTAAAATTTCACGATCTTGACTTGTAAACTGGATTTGTATAGAAAGACAGAGGTACAAATTTTCGCTTTTATGTAGTAGATACAGTCAGGTGCATAAATATTGGGACATTGACAGAATTTTCATATTTTGGCCTCTATTCACCACCACAATGGCTTTGAAATGAAACAAACAAGATGTGCTTTAACTGCAGACTTTCAGATTTAATTTGAGGGTAATTACATCCAAATCAGGTGAATGGTGTAGGAATTACAACGGTTTCTATATGTGCCTCCCACTTTTTAAGGGGCCAAAAGTTATGGGACAAACTAAACAATCCTAAATCTAACTTTCACTTTTTAATACTTTGTTGCAAATCCTTTGCAGGCAATTACAGCCTGAAGTCTGGAATGCATAGACATCACCAGACGCTGGGTTTCATCCCTGGTGATGCTCTGCCAGGCCTCTACTGCAAATGTCTTCAGTTCTTGCTTGTTCTTGGGGCATTTTCCCTTCAGTTTTGTCTTCATCAAGTGAAATGCATGCTCAATCGGATTCAGGTCAGGGGATTGACTTGGCCATTGCATAACATTCCACTTTTTAGCCTTAAAAAACTCTTTGGTTGCTTTTGCAGTATGCTTCGGGTCATTGTCCATCTGCACTGTGAAGCGCCGTCCAATGAGTTCTGAAGTATTTGACTGAATATGAGCATATAATATTGCCCGAAACACTTCAGAATTCATTCTGCTGCTTTTGTCAGCAGTCACATCATCAATAAATGCAAGGGAACCAGTTCCATTGGCAGCCATACATGCCCACGCCATGACACTACCACCACCATGCTTCACTGATGAGGTGGTATGTTTTGGATCATGAGCAGTTCCTTTCCTTCTCCATACTCTTCTCTTCCCATCACTCTGGTACAAGTTGATCTTTGTCTCATCTGTCCATAGGATGTTGTTCCAGAACTGTAATGGCTTTTTTAGATGTTGTTTGGCAAACTCTAATCTGGTCTTCCTGTTTTTGTGGCTCACCAATGGTTTACATCTTGTGGTGAACCCTCTATATTCACTCTTCTGAAGTCTTCTCTTGATTGTTGACTTTGACACATATACACCTACCTCCTGGAGAGTGTTCTTGATTTGGCCAACTGTTGTGAAGGGGTTTTTCTTCACCAGGGAAATAATTCTTCTGTCATCCACCACAGTTGTTTTCCGTGGTCTTCCGGGTCTTTTGGTGTTGCTGAGCTCTCCCGTGCGTTCTTTCTTTTTAAGAATGTTCCAAACAGTTGATTTGGCCACACCTAATGTTTTTGCTATCTCTCTGATGGGTTTGTTTTGATTTTTCAGCCTAATGATGGCTTGCTTCACTGATAGTGACAGCTCTTTGGATCTCATATTGAGAGTCGACAGCAACTGATTCCAAATGCAAATGTCACTCCTAGAATCAACTCCAGACCTTTTACCTGCTTAATTGATAATGAAATAATAAGGGAATAGCCCACACCTGTCCATGAAATAGCTTTTGAGTTGATAGTCCCATTACTTTTGGCCCCTTAAAAAGTGGGAGGCACATATAGAAACCGTTGTAATTCCTACACCGTTCACCTGATTTGGATGTAATTACCCTCAAATTAAATCTGAAAGTCTGCAGTTAAAGCACATCTTGTTTGTTTCACTTCAAAGCCATTGTGGTGGTGAATAGAGGCCAAAATATGACAATTCTGTCAAAGGCCCTCATTCAGAGCCGTACGCTCTGAGCAGAGCGCACGCTCTGCATGAGGGCCGGGCTCCTTTTTCATGGAGCGTCCTCCTGGACGCTCGTATAGCTGTGGGTCACCACCCACAGGCTATACGAGCGTGCATTTTGATGGCCGCGATGGTCGTGACCATCGCGACCATCGAAATTGCGAGCCGGAGCCTGCGGTTGAGGTTTTCAACCGCAAGCTCCGGAGTGATTTTGGCTCTATCAGAGCCAAAATCACTCCCACTGACATCACTAGTGATGTCAGTGGGCCGGCTTCTGACGGGAGGCGTTCCCGTGGGAACGCCCCCGTCAGGGAGGCACGCCCCCGGCACGCCCACCAAAGGGGGCGTGCTGTCAATCAACATTGACAGCACGCCCCCTTTGATCGGACACAACGAGCGAAGGAAAGTCCTTCGCTCGTCGTGTCTGGCGCATGCGCACGACGGAGCTCCCTCCGTCGTGCGCATGCTCAGTGCAGACCATCGACCCACTTGCGAGCGTACAGCCGCTCGCGAGTGGGTCTGAATCAGGCCCAATGTCCCAATATTTATGCACCTGACTGTATATCTCCTTATTAGATATATTGCTGCTCGAGTGTGTATGATCCAAAAGCTTGAAGTAATGACAATATACTTTCACTTAATGCATATCCATATGTTAACTGCTGCACCCGCTAATGTGTCTATATTTGAAAATATTTTTTATTGTATATATGATACGACTAAGGGCCTGATTCAGAGCTGGACGCTATTTGCGCTCGCTCGTCAAGAAAATAGGGGTGGCTATTCAAATGAACCGTTCGCTGTTTGCGGTCTGTTCACGCCTCTAGGTCTGAATGAGCGTACAAAACTTGCGGTCATTTTTTGGGAAACTACGCCCCCTGGCCGCTCGCATCCTACGTCATGTCCGCTATTTATTAGATTAATCGAGTACATCGACCAGGGTATGAGCTGCTCGCTATTCTTGTGGTTGGTTTTTGCTACCACAATTTTGCGAGCAGTTCTGGCTCTAAAATAACCCAGTGACGTGGTCAATGACGCTGCTGTTTTAATTATGCACACCCATAAAACGCCCGTTTTGACCTTTAAGCACGCCTGCGATCGGATCTCCACTCCCCGTTTTCAAGCACCTTCCCCTGTTACCACCCACATACGCCTCTTTCTGTCACTCAAATTATCAGGCATTCGCTATTTTGCGAGCACATGAATTTCGGCCGCACTGAGTGGTTCGCGCATGCGTATTACGATCCGTACGCATGCGCAGTTGGGCAAACATCGCTCGGAGCGAACGAGCAGCCACTTGCGTCCGGCTCTGAATCAGGGCCTATGTTGCTAGACACATTTATCCTGAAAACCGTAATCAGAATATTTAGTCCTTTCTAGGCATAACACATTGTCTTTGAAAGCAGCTTTAAAAAGGAGCTATGTTCATAGGGTTCTTCGTGGTGTCCGTTCAGTTAATGATTCCCATATGTTTAACACAGACAGTTTATGACATCAACAGAGTTAGATTGTTCCTGGGTTAACAAGTCATTTGTTTAGTACATACGTAGTTAAGCTAAAGAATAGCAGTTCTCCGTAAGAGAAACTACATGTGCGGTTTTATGTATGCATGAATGCACTTATCCTGCAGCCAGGGAAAACGATATTTGCATAGCTCCCTGTATGTTAATTAGTTGACTTCACCCTGCTGTTTTTGCTTAGCTTGGGTAAGCTCTAAATTGGTGGATATATGTCACACACACTAATCAGTCTCTTCTTCTAGACATAGAAATCACATTAGTTTCTTAATCTTTCTCATTCCAAAGTGCTATTCCCACACAATTACACTGTTATACATGCACACATATCTTGGGGCAATTATCACGATTACACCACTACTTGTACACATATATTAGGACTATTCCCGTGGTTTCCGTGCTGTCTGTCTACGAATCACAGTGTGTCAGTATGATCCTTTCTGCATGACCCAAACAATCTTAAAGGGGATTCATCAGAGAAAATAACTTTACCCCAGTCCTCAGCCAGGGCCGAAACTAGGATATCTGTCACCTGGTGCAAAGCAGTAATTTTGCGCCCCCTCCCTTCCCGTACCTGGATTTTGTCCTTGCTCCTCCATAAGGCAGTGCACTAGTCAGACGTCCCTGGTATAGTGACTTACATTATTCCATACACCATAATGCCCATTACACATTATGCCACACACTGTAATGCCTATTACCAAAGTGCCACTTACATATTAACCTGACACCAGTCCAGTAAGGACCTCTAGCATCTGTCTCCTCCTTGGCGGTGGCCATTTTTGGATGGCCATTTTCTGAATCTGTAGCCCCCAAGCCACCGCGAGTCAGCCCTTTTTCACCGCCTGCATTCTGGCACCCGGTGCACGTGCACCTCTAGCCCCCCCCCTAGTTGCGGCCCTGCCTCAGCTCTGCAGTCCATTCCCTGTACCTTTTGCAGAATATCAGTCTGTCCCTGATGTCTTTCCTGCAGAGACGTGGCATCTTTGCTGCCCTTCTTGGCACCAAGCCATCCTCCAAAAGTCTTCTTCCTGTGTCATGTCAACAGTAAAGCATCCTGAGACCTATCATGTGTGGGGTTGCTTCTCAGCCAAGGAAGTGGGATCACTCACAATTTTGCCTTGAATAAAGAATGGTACTAAAACATCCTCCAAGAGCAATTTCCCAACCATCCAAGAACAGTTTGGTGATGAACAATGCCTTTTCCAGCATGATGGAGCACCTTGCAATAAGGCAAAAGTGATAACTGTCTCAAGGAACAAAACATTGAAATTTTTAGTCCATGGCCACGAAATTCCCCAGACCTTTATCCCATTGAGAACTTGTGGTCAATCCTCAAGAGGCGGATGGACAAACAAAAACCCACAAGTTCTGACAAACTCCAGGCATTGATTAGGTAAGAATGGGCGGCCATCAGTCAGTATGTGGCCCAGAAGTTGATTGACAGCATGCCAGGGCGAATTACAGAGGTCTTGAAAAAGAATGGTCAACACTGCAAATATTGACTCTCTGCATAAACTTAATGTAATTGTCAATAAAAGCCTTTGACAGTTATGAAATGCTTGTAATTTTCCTTCAGTATACCATAGTAACATCTGACAAAAAGGTCTAAAAACACTGAAGCAGCAAACTTCGTGAAAACCAATACTTGTCATTCTCAGAACTTTTGGCCATGCCTATAGTGATGTAACAGCCCTAATTTGCAGCGACATGAGGGACCAGGGTGTAGAGAATAGAGTGCAATGCTGCGCAGACTCATGTTTGTTCCTGAGGGGAGGCTTTATTACCTTACTAAGATGGCCGCCGACGTAACTAGTGCAGACACACAGCGCAATATTGCCACTGTGTGGGAGACGGACATCTCCTAAAAGGCTCCAGAGAGACTCAGTGTGTAATACGCAATACCGCTGTTCCAGCATCCTGCAGTGCTACCGTATAGCTACAGTTTATGCACTGTATATATGTAGAACTGTATATCACTCCATCTCTGATCAAGCTCCGCTCCATCAACCAGTGTAACTGTGAGTACGATTGCACCGCATTGTATGTAAATAAACCACTGGTTGAGGAACAAGGGCTATTCATTGCACAAGGGGCAATCCACTGTTGTGTACATAACTCTGCCATACCACCGCACATGTACACACATATTTCCAACACAGGGCAGGTGTTCAAACATTTATTAATGTGTTTTGATTCCCAGGGCTCAGTCGCAAATCATGCCTCTGAGAAGTGGTGTCAAAGTTGGCATGGCAACACCCCCTGCAGTACTGTATGTAAAGAGAGCCCCGGTATTTGCACATAGAAATCTCCCATTGTCCCCGACTCTGAGCAAAGTATTATCATTGCTAGGGAAATCTACTTCAGCAGTGTAAAAAGGTGCTGGATTGCTATTTAGCTTTTATTATAGTTTTGTGTATTAAGACCAAAGAAGTTTATATAAGTGGTGTCTATCCAGTGGACATTATTCTATAAGTCATAAGTTTGTGTTTCACTCAGATGCAAACTGAAGCTTTACTTTAGTTTTACTTTAGTTTTGTTTATGGAGAGAAAACTCTCTATCCTGGTTACCCTTCCATTAAATCCAGTCCTTTTCTCAATGTAGTCATTGCCTTGTTGACAGAATGGATGTAGATGACATGACAGTCTACAGGACCTGATTATCGACTGCTGATTCAGCAGCGATCGCAACTGCGATTACACATGCAATCGGAGGATTTTTGCATTCTGCGCATGCGTATGACTCCACTGCGAGTGACTACGCAGACCCATTGCAGAGTGATTGACAGGAAGTACTGTTTGGGTGTGGTGATGGGAGGGTGGTTGGCGAAACACAGGCGTGTCAGTGCGTTTGAACGCCATTGCAGGGGCGTGCATAGATTAGCCACTGCAATGCCATACGCAGCTTGTGTACTCACTGCGTGCGACGAGGTTAGAATTCCTACATAAGGTCACAGCCTGTGAAAGTGTGTGTGAGGCTGCGATTGTACTCAATGCTACCGATGGTTTCGCAGTCTTGCTAAGTATTACGGATGTGTGTAAGGTAAAGTGGACGTCCTTATGTTAGGCTGCTTATGGCATAGCAATCACAGACATTAGCATATCTTTGCCGTGAGACTGTGTGTGAAATCACTATTGTGATCGCAATTGCAATCCGTATTGAATCAGCCCCAAAATACGCCCAACCCTGATATGCCCAATTCCATTCAGATTCATCCAAACCCCACCAATCTGACCAGTAGCGCCAATTTTTGTCTGAAACTCCGCTCCTTTCATGGCCCAAGAAGCAGGACTATCCCATCCAACTCTGGACAATTGGAGTGTATGGATACCAGTCGGTAGGTAGGTTTGTTTTTGTTGCTTGAGATGCAAACCCTATGTACAGTATTTGAAAAATTAGGTGCTGTGCTGCCTCCGGTGACTGGTGAGATTTTGTACCTTACCTTTGGTAATTTGTGTACGTTTTTGGTTCTAGAAGCAAATTTATCCTTTCGGAGCAGTGACGGGACTGCGCATGCGCCACCTACAGGTCAACGATGCGCACAAGAGCCCCGACGTCCGGCTAAAGTAGCCGGACAGGGGCGGAGGCATCCGAAAGCATCCCTCATCGCAACCCGGACATCCTTCCCATTGGGAAGGAGCGGGTTGCGAGTCCGAAGCATGAGCATTCGCCATCTGAAGCTCCGAAAATAGGAAGGTAAGTAGGAGATATCTGCAAAAGGAAGGTAAGTAGGAGTTATCTGTGAAAGGAAGGTAAGTAGGAGTTATCTGTGAAAGGAAGGTAAGTAGGAGATATCTGTGAAAGGAAGGTAAGTAGGAGATATCTGTGAAAGGAAGGTAAGTAGGAGATATCTGTGAAAGGTAGGTAAGTAGGAGATATCTGCAAAAGGAAGGTAAGTAGGAGTTATCTGTGAAAGGAAGGTAAGTAGGAGATATCTGTGAAAGGAAGGTAAGTAGGAGATATCTGCGAAAGGAAGGTAAGTAGGAGTTATCTGTGAAAGGAAGGTAAGTAGGAGTTATCTGTGAAAGGAAAGTAAGTAGGAGATATCTGTGAAAGGAAGGTTTGTAGGAGATATCTGTGAAAGGAAGGTAAGTAGGAGATATCTGTGAAAGGAAGGTTTGTAGGAGATATCTGCAAAAGGAAGGTAAGTAGAAGTTATCTGTGATATCTCCTGCTTTACCTTCTTGACGAATGGCCCGATAACTTAATTTTTACAATTGCAGGTGAAAATGTGAATTTTCACCTGCTTTTGTAAAAATTAAGTGATAATGAATAGACCCCTCAATCATTAATTGACAGAGGACTTACAACTTCTTTAAGAAATATTGTATATTTGTGTTCAGATAAAAAAATAGATAAAATCATAGGATTTAATCAATTTACTACTCAAAGAAAGTATAAAGAAATTTGAACTGTAGTAATCGGTGCAAATATTTATTAATTCACATATTTAACATTGAGAGTTCAAACTACCTATCATAACATGTATTACAATGTCTACTCCTATGTTGAACTTTATAACTTTATTTATAACTATACAGGGGTGTTTTAAGAGAGGTGGGGGCCCGTGTGCAGCCCCCGTTTGGGCCCCCTCCTCTCTGACGGCAGCTCAGCGGCACTGAGCACTGTAGATTCTGGCTTCATGCCAGAATCTACAGCGCATGCGCAGATCTCCGGTAACATGGTACCCGCTCCTACTTTCCCGGGGACATCTTTTTTTGCGCATGCGCAGATCACTGGGAAAATGGCCGCCGCCAAGGTTAGGCACTTAGGGGGAGGGTTAGGGGACAGAATAAGTTAGTCAATACTTACCTCTCGACGATCAGAATTTTCACTGCTGCCAGGATGCCTCAGTCGCATCCCGGCAGCAGTGAAATCATATTGAATCCTATATAACACTTGTACTTGAATTTTCTGAGTTTCCCACTTCTTTGCCTGGAATGTTTCCTTTTTCCCTGTAAGTGATTTTGTGGATAAGCAGGTTTAAGGCCAGTTAAGTCACTACAATGTAAATTCTTTATATTTTCCGATGAAGCTGTATATGATCATAAATGTCTTTTTAACTGATATTTGTTTGTGTGGCCTGATTAAGGTTTTTGTATTCAAGAATCTTATCTTGTTCCACCGAGAACAAATCTGGAAGCTACAGTAATGGGTATATTTACTAAAAGATGATTTTTATCGATTTAATCAATTTAAAATCAATTAAAATCAACCTTTAGTAAATATACCCCTAAGAAAATTACTCTATTAATAGTGTTTGTGCAGTTGAAGAATTATATAAAAAAATAAGTTATTAGATCAGCAGTATATAAATGAAAAATATTTGGTGCTGTATCTGTCCCAACACTTCCTCACATATAAAGCAAAGGTTGTTGTATAAAAGATCGACAATATAATAGTCGGCAGAGTCAATAGGTTGGAACTAAATGGTTGACATGCAATAGGTCGACAGGGAAAAAGGTCGACAGGTGCAAAAGGTCAACAGTGTTAAAAGGTCACCAGGTCCAAATAGTCAACACACAAACAGTTGACACACAAATTGTCAACAACATGTTTTATTTGTAATTTAAGCCTAATACTCACCCTAACCCTCCCACTAGTGCCTAACCCTTACCCTCCCCATAGTACCTAACCCTAGCCTAACCCTAACTCTCCCCCTGGTGCCTAATCCTAACCGTCCCCTCTGGCATCCTAACACTAACCCTCCCCCAGTGCCTAACCCTAACCATAAAAATGTGTTGAACATTTGAACCTGTCGACCTTTTAACAAAGTCGATCTTTTACACTGTCGACCTTTTCTCAGTTGACATTTTGTACCTAACGACCTTTTGTCCATGTCGACCAATTTCATGTTGACCATCTGGTGTCGACCTATTGACTATGAACCTATTCATTGTCTATCTTTTATCCTGATATCAAAGTAAGTGCCGAATGGTCATGTAAAATCACATATGTTGGGAATCCCATGTACTGGAATTTGGAACAAACAGTGTATTGGACCAGAATGATGGGGATGGAAAAGGTGGTTCCATTATCAGTGTATAAACAAGGCCTCCCTCTCTCCCTCTCCTATTTGTTTTCAGTGTGCAACTAATTTCTTTGGGTATTATTACATTTAGATTCATATTTTTTATAGCTGTGCTGACTATCCCATCCTACAGCATGTCGTAATTATTTTTCTATTAATATTTTCTGTCACATTGTACCAACAATCCCATAGTTTCATTCAGGAAAGAAAATCTCCTTTTTGTCGCCATCTGTCTTTTCATACGACAGACGGGTAGGAAAACCAGGACATTATCTGCAGTACCTTTTATGCTCACAAGATGGCAGGTTAGTTTTCTATAAATCCATCTAGTACACCTCTGTTCCGAAGTAATATAACAAACTGTGATATTGTTAATATTTTATTAATATTAATAAATATCAAGAATCCAATCCAAAAATATTGCAAAATGCCAACACCAGCAAAAAAGTTTCAATAAAAGGTTTTGCTAGTTACAACAAATGCATGCAAATTCTGCATTGCTTCAAATGGAGAACCCACCCTCTGTGAAACAATGCACTTACAACAATATATGGGCACAAAAAAGATACATCATCATATTACTAACATGCATATTTTGTGCTTTTGAAAAATAGATAACATAACCCAGTGGCGTATTAAGAGAGCAGGGTGCCAGTGTGCAGATTCTCTGTCCAGCCCCCTCCACTCTGTCCGCAACTGCAGCGCAAGTGAGCGCTGTGCCAGAGTCTACTGTACATGCGCATATCTTTGGGGAAATTGCATGGCGGCCATTTATCTGGCAATGCGCAATATGCCAGGAAAATGGCCACTGCACCATTTATTTGGTGACTTTTGCACCGCTGACGCGGTATTGAAAAAAATGGGTACACGGAGTGTGCAATGCGGGCTCGTGTGAACCCATTATAGATACGCCTCTGGCATAACCCCTCATGGGTGTTTTAAGGGAGATGATTATAGACATAAGTAAACATCCAAAAATACAAGATCTATAGAATAAAAAATTAGGTCTAAAATGCTTATTATTACACTATGTAGACAAAAGTGATTGGACACTGACTGAAACTAGATCAATTAGATCAGTGGTGTCACCCGCCGAGGGGTGACACCAAGATGCAGACTCCTCTCAGTGACACGAGCCGGGTGCTGCACTGTATCATTAAGTGCAGCACTCACCTCCTGTCACAGTGAGGGAGCCTGCAGCGCTGCACACGTGGCCATGCCACTTTTTTGTCAGTGCGCGGCTCTGTCCCTCCCCGCAACAGGTGTCACCGAGGGAAGGGAGAAGGGACGCCATTGAACGAGATTATATTGACGTCAGTACTTTGTAGGTCCACCACGTGCAGTGATTACTGCAGACACCCTTCTTGGCAAATTGTCCACAAGTTCCTGGACTATGTTTTGCCATTCCGCCTTAAGTACAGTGACCAACTGTGACACTTAAGAAGGTCCTGATGGCCTACAATGCAGGGGCAGATCTAGACTCTTGCTTTAAGGGGGGCGGTGTGTGTGTATGTGCAGTGGTGGCAAGGATGTGCTTGCCACCGCGTCGGCGATCCGTCCATCATCAATGTCCTCAGACTTCTCATTAATCCGGATTTAGTCACCTGTAGGAGGGGGACCTTGAGTGTCATATCAGGGCCGGTTCTAGACCAAGTAGAACCCAGGGTGAAAATTCCTTTGGAGCCCAACTGAAAAGGTCAAAAAAATCAATACTGTTTTTGTGTGTACTAAATAAAAACTCACCTTACCTATATGGTGGTTTCTCGGCAATGGGGAACGTCTGAAGAAATTAATCCTCCGTGGGCAGACAGTGGACCTCATTCTGAGGCGGTCACAAGAAGCGATCGCTCTCTCTGAATGAGGACGGGCGCTTCTTTTTTTTTGTGCGGCTTCCTGGTCACAAGCTAAGCTGTGGGTTACCACCCACAGCTTAGCTAGCGACCAGGGTGATGGTCGCGATGGTCAAGACCATCGCGACCATCGGGGCTTGCGACCAGACCCTAAGGTCTGGACACTCGCAAGCCCCAGGGAGCTTCCTGCTCTGATCAAGCAGGAAGCTCCTCACTGACAGCACTGATGATGATGATGTCAGTGCGGCTGCCCACAAAACGGTAGGCGTTCCTTAGGAACGCCTCCGTTTTGGAAACCACCTCCCGTCCCGCCTACAAAACGGGGCGAGCTGTCGATCAAGATCGACAGCCACCCCTTTTGTAGCGCTCCGGGGCTTGCGCACGTGCAGTCGCTGCACAGGGCTACCCATCGACCCGGTTGCGAGCACATCGGTGCTTGCGACTGGATCTGAATGATCCTTATGTGTCTTCAATCAGTAGTCACTATTCACGTTGAAGATCACATGGTCCGGAAGATGCCTGTTTGTGTAGGAATATAATCAATGTCATCATCATACAACAGAAGTTCAACCAGAAATGCGCCCCGTGTCCCCTCTAGCCTCCTGCTCCCCTTCGGTCATATTCACATTTTAAAATACAGTCATACCTGGGAATCAAACCTGTACACTTATGCTTTGTAATCAGACAGCTTACCATTGAACTATCTGCTGTTACATGGGAAGCCTCTTCTAAATAAATCAAGCTAATTTACATTCGCCTTAATTTAAAATATAGTCATAGTTGGGATTTGAACCCATCACTTCATGCATTGCAGTCAGTCACCTTACTAATTGAGCCACCTACTACTATAAAGAACGCTTGTGAGTTCTAACTATATCCAGCTACTACACATTCTTAGTAATCTAAAATACAGACATAGGCCCATATTCAATTAGCCGTAAAAAGCCGAGATCCGCGAAAAACGTACGCGAAAACTCAATGGAATGTAATAGGTGAAAAAGATTTGCCTCTGAATAGGTTGAGAAAAGAAGTGCAACATTTTGGTTTGGGACGGCTGCGTCAAAAACTTCCTAAAAAAAACTTAAGAACACCCCAAAAAAGTACTTTGAATTTGGGGGTGAAAGTGCAAAGTGGGGGGACAAGTTCGCAAACTAGCGAAATAAGGTTCTGGGGGTGCTCTAAGAAGGGGGTCAAGAGTTTTGGGGATTGCAGGTGCATTTTTGGGGGTAGAATTTCACTTTATTTAAAAGTTCACTTTAGAGACATTAAAATATGCTAGCACCCATTTTCAGGTACCCCAAATTTGCCAGGACTACTTATTTTCTCCTAAAAATACTGCTTTATGCCATTCTTCACCACTTGTGCAAATACAGTAATTAGTGGCAATTGTGCAAACTTAAGTACCCCAAACAGTTTCATTAGGGATAATCGGGCACTACTACATTGATCCCCAATATTTCTGCATCTTTTTTGGGGGGTACAAGCTAATTTACCCGATTCTGACACCACTTTTCGCCTGTTCTGACTTTGCGTGTCTGTTTTTGCGTCTTTTGGAATTGAATACGGTGAATAACGGGGGCGCGCATGATAAGTTTCCATGCCTAAAATACATAATACTTTAACATGGGTACGAAACTAACTGAATGCGTCCCATAGTTGGGAATCAAACTTAGCACCTCTGTGCTCCACAGTCAGTCACCTTACCTATTCAGCCATCTGCTCGTACAGATAAAGCCTGTGAATTCTAACTACATCAAGCTACTACACATTCTTATTAGTCTAAAACAGTGGTTCTCAAAATCGGTCCTCAGGACCCCACACAGGTCACGTTTTCCAGGTCACTCAGCAGGTGCACAGGTGTATTCATTACTCACTGACACATTTTAAAAGGTCCACAGTTGTTTATAATTATTTCACTTTTGATTCTGTGAATAGACCTGGAAAACATGCGCTGTGTGGGGTCCTAAGGACCGAGTTTGAGTACTATGATTAAGCCGACGGGCGAAACGCAGGAATACACAGACACGCGATGCATAGCGTGCTCTCTGTCTTTTAAATCATATTATGTCTCCACGTTAACTTGTTACATATCACTTTCCAAGTGAAGTGCTTGTCCTGTGCAATGATAGCCACCGAGGTGCTGCAAGACTGCGGGACATGTGTCTTTTAAATCATAGTATGTCTTTACGCTAACTTGTTACATATCACTCTCCAAGTGAAGTGTTTTTCCCGTTTAATGATAGCTGCCGAGGTGCTGCAAGACTGCAGGACATATAGGGCCTGATTCAGAGCCGGATGCTATTTGCGGACGGTCATTCTGAAAAAGGGGCCGGATATTTAAATTGAGCGCTCGCTCTTTGCAGTCTGTTGACGCCTCTATGTCTGAACGAGCGAACGAAACATGCGCTCGCTATTTTGTAAAGACGCCCCCTGGCCGCTCGCATCATTCATCGAGTACATTGAAAGGCGTATGAACTGCTCGCAGTGCTTGTGGTAGCATTTTCCTACTGCAATCATGCGAGCAGTTCAGGCTAAAAGACAACCAAGTGACGTGATCGATGACGCTGCTTTGTTAATTATGCACACCCTTAAAACGCCCGTTTTGACCGTTTGGCACGCCTGCGTTCGGATCTCCACTCCCTGTTTTCAAGCACCTTCCCCTGTTACCACCCACAAACGCCTCATCCTGTCACTCAAATTAGCAGGCATTCGCTATTTTGCGAGCACATGATTTCCGACCGCACTGACTGGTTGGCGCATGCGCATTACAACCCATACGCATGCGCAGATGTGCGAACATCGCTCGGAGCGAACGAGCAGCCGCTTACGAGCGGCTCTGAATCAGGCCCATAGTCCAAAAAGAAGTGATCGTTAAACAGAGCAGCCCCGGTCCAGGCAGTGTAACATTACCTGCAATAGCGGCTGTAGCAGTATAGCAGTGTGGTCGCACTACATTACGAGGGCAGTGAAAGAAGAGTGTATACCCCTTTATAAAATAATTGTTATCTGTTTGGGCAGAGTTACACTGCCTATTATTGGCTGCAGTAGAAAAGAATGTGACTGATTAATATTATGAGGGAGAGCAAGAGGAGTGAATACTTCTGGGTAATACAATTGATACATTCATGACACATTGTAGCAACATTAGAGAGTGAATGCGGACTACAGAAATAAAGTGCCCCAGCTCTGGCGTCAGAGTTTAATTGATTAACCTCTGCAGGGAGATCGATCTGCAATTATATCCCTCTTAATTAGATATTATTGGTTAACTGCCTGTCGAAGCTGGATGATTGGCTGAGACCTAAATTGTAACAATAATATCTGCACAACGCCATTTTGCGTCGTCTGCATGACACCATTTTGCGTTGTCTAGATGATACCCCATGTACAGCGCTGTTATGATTATTAGCGTCGTGCATCTGCCACTGCCCCAGGTTAAAAGTCCTCCTTATACAAATACGTACATTTATTACTACAACCCCACAAAGCACATACCATGGTGTACACCACAAACACATAGACGCACAACGCATACTAGCGTCTTTTCTTAATATCCCCACACCGACACACTGCATACTTACACATAAAGGTTCCCTAGCACTAAGGTTAATATATGAGGTTTTACTTATTATCAATTATGTTGTGAAATGCAGGTATTTGATATCTATGGTTTAGTACATGATAAGCACACCGTGTTTGGTGCTATTCTAAACCACTGTTTATTTACAGACCTCCGGTTCCATCGGCAAGGAGATCGCAACATGCGTCTGCGAATTATGGATCATAGAGAGATAGGCATTGAAATGGACTCTGTAATGTACTGTTTATTAGCCAGTTTAGACTTGTTCTTCGGCAGGAAAACACACACCAAGAGCTGTTGGAGGGCTGATCTATTGCAATACAAACTGACCTATGAACTGTATCGTAACAGAAGAACCAGGAGGAAGAACCAATGGGATTATGCCAACTTGTACTATTGTATTGCCTATCTCTGCAAGGGTACATATGCAAGCACTCTAGATCTGGTAGTTAGTCATCTTTCTTTTTCTTTTGGCGGAGGTTTCATAGTTGAGGCCGGGAAATCTGGATCCAGAGTGCATGCGTATGTATCAACTGTACCTTGTAGTTTGTATAACCTTTGTGCTAATTGTATTATAGATCAAGGCGTGTAACTATATGTTTGTTTATGTGAATAATAACTTTTGTGCTTTTTCCACAATCAAAGTCTGGAAAGCGATTATTTCATATGCGTACGCAACGCTAAACAGTGACTTTAGGGTATAGAGGTTAAATAGGTATTCATACTGCCCATATGGCTAGGATAGCCTAATAATCGTCACATTGTTATCTGTTTGGGTAGAGTCACACTGCCTCTAGTAGTGATTGTAGTAGAACAGCAGCGTTCAGGCATAGTTATAATTACGACACATTGTTGTAATATTAGAGAGCGTATAAGGAGGTCAACTATATAACTACAGTGCCCTAGCTGTCTTGGTTGAATATATGGATTTATAATCATGTAACAACATGTTCATACATATAGTATTAATACATCATATATCCTCACGGCTAATGATACATCTTTATGAATAGTGATGTTTTACGTAATTGTGTACACCATCACACACCTTGGTTAGCGTGTGGGCAGTAAGGACTTCCTAGACTTTTTGCCCATGTCCATTAGCAAAAAAATGAGTCAGCTGCCGCCGGATCTGAATCATCCCCTTTGTGTATCAGAACCTAGAATGAAATTGACCTCGTTATTGCCTGATCCATTCAGCACCTTCTAATCAAGTCACTTCTCTCATATATAATAAATTGCCAGTACAACCATAGGCAAAACTAAGGGGTGGTCCGGGGGTGCACGAGCGTGCGCTGGCGTCATGTTCATATGAGGAGCGCTGCAGAGGTGCTGTGTGTGAGGATGCCGCACCACCTACGCTCAGCCTGACTGACTGCAACAGCCAGGGACATCAGCCAGCCTATCTGAAGAAGGGGATAGGGGGCCATAAAGATTTTAAAAAGCTATTTACATTGCTTTGCATTTTTTTCTGGCTGCAGAGAGAGGTTGGATGGGAGGGGGGATGGGTGATTTGCATGTAGTCTGTTACATTGGGCAAAATTTACTAAGCGGCGGTTTGACGACGGTTTCTATTCTATTCTAAACCCTGGTGGTTTTGGTGGCGGTTTCTATTCTATTCTAAACCCCAGGGGTTTGGTGGCGGTTTTGCAGCGATTTTGGCCTTAGTAAATCTGCAGAAAGCAAAACCGCCGCCAAACCACAGTCAAAACACATTTTAGAATACAATAGAACAGGGCTGTCATTTAGAAATCACTGCAAAACCACCACCAAACCCCCGGGGTTTAGAATAGAATAGAAACCCGCCACCAAACCCCCGGGGTTTAGAATAGATTAGAAACCCGCCAACAAACCCCCGGGGTTTAGAATAGAATAGTAACCCGCCACCAAACCGCCGGGGTTTAGAATAGAATAGAAACCGCCGCTTAGTAAATTTTGCCCTAAGTCTGTAAATTACAGCCTGTAATTGCGGGAACCCCTATTTTTATTCATTTTTTGTTATTATTTGTTTACTAAATTTCACACCTGTGTTTCTTTTAATAACTGTGTAAGAACATATTTTTTTTAAAGGCTGCATCTTCCAGCTCTATAATATTATTTTGTCTTTATTTTTATAAATGTTTGATTTATATAGATATTTTGAATCTTCGGGGACATTGCAATTTATATGCAAATAGGCATCCAATGGAGCAATTCAATTGTTTGGACGCCTAAACCGTTTTTCCGGTTGCCTGGAAACCCCCCTTCCAAGCCCACACCATGATGACCACAGTAGAAATAGCATATAATACTAAAGTTGCATTTTTTTAAGATCCCCTTACAAATGAAATAATTAGCACCACCTGTTTATCTTTTAAAATGTGTGAACCAATAATGAATACACTTTAGCACCAACCAGGAGATCTAAAAAACATGCACTGTTAGGGGTGCACTGATATAGACTACATGCATATAATGGAATACTGTGATTGTTGGTCCTGTATATGCAGTGTCGGACTGGGGCATGAAGGGCCCACCAGGGAAATGTAATGGAAGGTGACCAGCCGTTTGTTAGGTGGGGTCATTAACTGGAGGGGTATGGCCAAAGAGCTTTAGGGTATTAGAGATGAAAATATTATGAATGGGGTCCAACTTATTGTAGGGATGGCCATCGGTGGGGTGGCCATCAATGGTTACCATCAATGGGCCCATCGGTGACTACCATCTATGGCACAAAAAAATCTTTGGTGAACCATCTATGGTTTGCACCCCCTCGATGGTCACCTCTGTTGCTGGCATGCCAGGCCACGGCCCACAAAAGTGGGGGCAGTGCTTAGTGATGTTGGGGGCGTGGCTAAGCTCTGTCCTACCACTAAAAAAGAAAAAACATCGGCTCCTGCTCATCCATCGATGCCAGAGAACCATTGGTTTTCTGCCATCAATGCCAAAAGTAGTTGACATTGACTAGCAACCATCAATGTTTTGAAAACATTAATGGTCGATGGCCATCACTAGTTTATTGCAGACAGATCTAGCATTCCAGAGAGTGCCCAAGAATGTTGGGGAGAGAAGTGGGGAGATGTAGCAGGATTAGGGGCAGCCAGGGGAAGGAGCGGGGCTAGTAGGTATAGGATGTAGGAGGAATATTTATAGGTGAGGAGAGTATTGTGGCAAAAGTAGGTAGGTGAGGGGATGTAACGAAGTGTGGTAAGAGATTTTATAAGAAATAGGGTACCAGAGAGGATTAAGGTGGAGACAGGTGGGTGAGGTGGAGGATAGGTTGGTTAGGAGGAGGTGGAGGAGGAAGGAAGGTGAAGAGGAAGCAATTTGGAGCAATGTAAAGTGAATGGACATAAACAGAAAAATGAAGCAGACACATGGCTGTCAGGGCTATGCGGTACCATACCTGTGCTGCCATTCTACAGTCCTACAACGGAGAACTCCCATCCTGCTGTTAGTGGGAAAGCTAATAAGGCCTGATTCTGACTCGGACACTATGTTGATGCCGGACATAGTTGAGCCGATACAGAGTCACAGTAGTGATGTCCGATACAGAGTCGCAGTAGTGGTCAGATACATAGTAGCAGTAGTAATTTATTTATTAATTTATTAGCAGTTTCTTATATAGCGCAGCAAATTCCGTTGTCTGATATAGAGTGGCAGTAGTGATGTCCGATGCAGAAGTGCAGTAGTGATGTCCAATACAGAGTCGCAGAAGTGATGTCCCATATAGAATCGCAGTAGTGATGTCCGATACAGGGTCACAGTAGTGATGTCAGATTCAGAGTGGCAGTAGTGATGTCAGATTCAGAGTGGCAGCAGTGATGTCAGATGCAGAGTCGCAGTAGTGATGTCCCATACAGAGTCGCAGTAATGATATCCTATACAGAGTGGCAGTAGTGATGTTAGATGCAGAGTGGCAGTAGTGATGTTAGATGCAGAGTGGCAGTAGTGATGTCAGATGCAGAATGGCAGTACTGATGTCAGATGCAGAGTGGCAGTACTGATGTCAGATGCAAAGTGGCAGTAGTGACGTCAAATGCAGAGTGGCAGCAGGGATGTCCGATACAGTGTCGCAGAAGTGATGTCCCTTACAGAGTCGCAGTAGTGATATCCCATACATAGTCGCAGTAGTGATGTCCGATAGAGTCGCAGTAGTGATGTCCGGTATAGGGTCACAGTAGTGATGTCAGATTCAGAGTGGCAGTAGTGATGTCAGATTCAGAGTGGCAGTAGTGATGTCAGATGCAGAGTCGCAGTAGTGATGTCCCATACAGAGTCGCAGTAGTAATATCCTATACAGAGTCGCAGTAGTGATGTTAGATGCAGAGTGGCATAATGATGTCAGATGCAGAGTGTCAGTAATGATTGCAGATGCAGAGTGGCAGTAGTGATGTCAAATGCAGAGTGGCAACAGGGATGTCCGATATAGTGTCGCAGAAGTGATGTCCCTTACAGAGTCGCAGTAGTGATATCCCATACATAGTCGCAGTAGTGATGTCCGATCCAGATTCGCAGTAGTGATGTCCGATCCAGAGTTGCAGTAGTGATGTCAGACGCAGAGTCGCAGTAGTGATGTTCGATCCAGAGTCGCAGTAGTGATGTTGGATCCAGAGTCGCTGTAGTGATGTCCGATCCAGAGTCGCAGTAGTGATGTCAGATGCAGAGTCGCAGTAGTGATTTGAGATGCACGGATGCAGAAGTGTACTGAAAATGGATTGGGCAATCTTTGGTGGTGACAAGGCAGTGACTAGTCAGACACATGGAGATGGTCCATCTCATGCGCATATTATGGGTGTGTCCAAGGCGTGTCGCTGAAATGTTTGTGTACACAGACACCTAGGGGTAAGTTTATCAAAGGTCGATTTGATTGCCGATTTGAAGTTCGATTTACAGTAGCTCACCTCAAACCGATTCAAATCGAATTTTGAAAACCCTGGGAATTTGCCAGATTTACTATTGGTCAATTTTGAGTTCGATTTGGTTCGGTTTGGAACAGTGATTTGCTGTTCTATTTGACATGTTCATGTACAAATTGAACGGCAAATCCCACTTCAAACTGAACTGCAATTTCCCGACAGCATAGAACTGCTTCATGCTTTCACTTCAGCATGAGCAGTTTGTTTTGACACAGATACATGCAGACATAAGTGAGATGCCTGCATGTATCTAACTGTAAAAAGCAAACAAAGAGATGTGAGGTACCCCCCCAAAACACAACCAGCCCCATGACTTTTGAAAGCCAGTCCTGGTTGTTTAAGTACAAGGAAAAAATTGCGTAGGGTTCCACTGTACTTAATACAACTAGCACTGTGTTCTGGGAACCAGTCTTGGTTCTGGACCTACAGGGAAAAAAATGCGTAGGGTTCCACTGTAAGTTCCAGAACCAGCACCAGACCCTTTCTAGCAGGGGGGCTGATGCCACAGCCAAGGGAGCCCTATCACTGGGCCCCCCAGCCACAGTCAGCCCAGGCCAGGGAACCTTGGGGAGTTGGGGACCCCCCAATAAAGAGGTCCCCCTCTCTAGGGCACCCCTAGCCTAGGCTGATAGCCCGGGGCTATCCCCGCCACCCCTGGGCGGTGGGTGGCAGGTTGATTGTGTAAATGTAGTGTAAAAATAGAATATGTCAAACATTGTCTTTATAGTAGAACTGCAGGTCTCAGCAAGCCTCTCCCGCATGCTGGTACTTGGAGAACCACAAGTACCAGCATGCGGGGAATTAAGGGCCCACTGGTACATGTAGTTCACCTGTAATGAAATGTTGAAAAAAACACACACACACCGTTACAGTATAATTTTAATAAACATACATGTACACACACATGTACCCATACTCACCATGTAGCATCGGTCCCCTTCTCCAGTAGAAATTCCATAGGGTAACTGTGGAAAAAAAAACATGCTCACCGTCTCCTTTGGGTGGTTCGGTCCTCTTCGGTCCAAAGTAGGCATCCATGGGTCTTCTTAAAATACCAAAATGAAAAACGCGAACCACGCACTAAGTAATAACCATCTTTAACCAGGATGGTTATTACTTCCCAAATGAAGCGCTCAGACGCGGCTTCCTTCTTTGAAGGTCCGTGTCTGAGCGTTCACTGGCTGAGAGAGGTCAGCCCCCGCCTCTCTCAGCCAATGAATGGCTCCCTCCATTGAACTCAATGGCGAGCTGCAGGTAACTAAAGTTTATACTGTGGTTCCCATCACATACCCTGCACCCATAGTATTACTTACCTCTCCAGAGTCCCTCATCGGCGCGGGGTTCCGGCGCTGGAATGGAAAATGGCCGCTGCGGCCATTTTCCCATTGTTTGCTCATGCGCAGTACAGGGAAAATGGCTGAAACGGCCATTTTCCCGGTGACCTTCGCATACTCTATAGACTCTGGATGCATTCTAGTGCCCAGAGTCTATAACTCCGGTGCTGGCCGCGCACAGCCCAGTGTGCTGCTGGCCATCCGACAGAAAGGAGGCGGCCTGTTTCGGAGACTGCACACGGGCCTCCTCCTCTCTAGAAACGCCCTTGCTGCGGTGCATGCGCAGTACGCAATAATCGACCATCTGCATACGCTGTTGCAGCTGCGATCTGTGCTGACTAGGCCCATAGATCTTTACTCACCATTTATTGTGCCTGGTCAGCTGTGCCCTCCATCGACATGGTTCTCCTTCAGAAGTTCAGGCAGATTTCCCCAATGCTGCTGACACATCCAAAGAAGTTGGCAGGCAAACCTGGCTTGGGGGGCCCCTGAGAGAGGGGTAAAGAGCAATTTAGCACCAATCAAGCTGACTGCAGCAGGAATCCCCGAACTTCACAGAACTGCTCCGGGGGTTAGGCTCCGCCCCCTGCATCTAGGCTTCTTTCTTGGCTGAGCTGCTCCAGAGCATCATGAGGCAGGGATCTGGGACAAGGTGCAGGTACAGAGCCCCTAGTACTGGTCGTGGGAGGGAATGAGGCACTTCCTCAGGGTGGGTAGCAACCCCTCCCCCCGATCACAGCTTGCTAAGCCCCGCCCCCTCCCAAAAAGAGGCATGACCTCAAATCAGTGGGGCTCACCGGTGAATTACCAGAATCCCTGGAAGCCCAGTCCAAGCCTGTGTATATGTCAAAATTATTACATACACTACATTTTGTATGATGTATATTAGAGCTGGTTAATTGCTTATTATGCCCTTTTCATGGACTGGCCACACTTGCTTTAAAATCAAGCATTTGGAAACACCCCTCTAGAAATCCTGCGTTTGCCACTGATGTGTGCAAAGTCCGTTGTTTGAGCGCCCAAACAAGAACTTTAGATAGGTTTAGCTGCTATCAACAGCTAAACCTTATTATTTTGGGCATGTTCAATTCTAATGGGTGTCTCATCGAATCAACAAAGTAATTGCTCCAATAGACACCGATTAGTTTAGACATCCAACAGGGGGAGCGCTAAACATTTGTTTTACTCTAAATCTAAATCTCTTAGATCTAAATCATACATTAACAAATTAATGTGTAATTTAAAAAGAATATAGACAGTGTGCAGTAGGTGAAACAGATCAGTGTGGTTGAACCTCTGTTGTATGATTATGACATTGGTTATATTCCTACACAACAGGGTTGTATCTATAATGGGTGCAGGGTGTGCCGTGCACACGGGCCCCTGGTTCCAGGGGGGGCCACACCGCACACCTTGCACCCGTACTTTCTAATGCTCACCTCTCCGAAGTCTCACGTCAGCTGGAGAGGTGCAACATAAAATGCCTGGAAAATGGCCACCGCGGCTATTTTTCCAGTGTTCTGCGCATGGGCAGAAGGGAAATCATTGGCAAAATGGCTGCCGCCCCATTTTCCTGGTGTCCTGCGCATGCAGTGCCCAGAGTCTACTGAATCTGTCAGTGCGCTGTGGCCGCCGGAGAGAGAGGAGGGGGCCCATGTTCACTCACCGTCCGGGGCCCTCTTGATGTGCCCATGCTACACAAACAGACATCTTCTGGACCCTGTGATCTCCCTCATGAACAGTGAAAACCAACTGAAGACACCGTCCACCCAGGGAGGATCAGTTTTTTTCAGAGGTTCCACGTGGCAGAGAAACCACCATATAGGTAAGGTGTATTGGAACGGAAGTTGCTCCCAGAGTGATGGGAAATGTGTGGAGTGTCATGATTTCACTCCCCCATTTCGAGCAACCACACACCTTGTAGCCCATGGCCACGCCCATTTTTGGCACACGCATACACTGTGTCAATCGATTTTTTCTACTTGCACCACTGAAGGTAACATAAGTTCTGATGTTGGAACTGGGACCATCCATTACCAAATGTCTAGTTTCGCCTATGAGTAAACCAGTGGTGGTTCTAGGGGCTGGCAAGCAGGGCTATTGCCCAGGGTGCTGTAGCCTGAGGGCGCAGCTGCAGTGTCCCCAACGGTGCCGTCTAATTAACGGCGCCTGCCCACACTTGCCCGCTGCAGAGCCATCATAACAGATGACCGCAGCGGCGACTTCACGGCCACTCATTCCCTCCCACTGCCTACCAGAATGCCGGTCTGGTGCGTCACACCTCGTGACATTGTCGCGGCTGCGCCTAACATTCTGGGAGTCCAACATGGCTGACGGCTGTGAGCCAACGACATCACTGGGACTTTGAGCACCGGAGAGAGGACTGTCCCACGCTTCCTGACCCTAACTGCCTCTACTCTGTGGGACTCAGCCGTGTTTCCTGACCCTGCCTGCCTTTACCTGTTATTCAGTTTGACAAACTGAGTAACAGGTAGAGGCAAGCAGGGTCAGTTAGCGCGGCTGAGACTATATGGCTCTTCTCTTCACCACAGTCCCACACCACCGCCGCTCTTGCTGGCCAGATCCTCGAAGGGTGGCCGGCACAAGGCAATCAAAAGGGGTCTGACCCAGAGATCACATGATCCCCTGTCTGGCCTGCACTGGGTAATTGTGTTCTGCACTTCTGCTGGTGAGCTGTGTGACCGAACAGTAGTGTATGCAGGATTGCACGTGAATTTGAAAAGGGTGGAAGGAGCAGAGAGCATCCTAGCACTCTCTATTGGCTTGCCCGTCGCTATCCAGGTCTCGCGCATGCGCACGACGGAGCCACCTGCCCAACATCGACCCACTTGCGAGTGCTCAGCGCTCGCGAGCGGGTCTGAATTAGGCCCTCAGTCCTGTAGTCAGTCATCTTCTTTCTTTCTTATGACGGAGGCTTCACGTTTGATACCGGGAATCTGGATTCAGAGCGCTTGCATATGTATTGGCTGTACCTTTGTATTTAATTGTCTTTTGCGCTAATTGTGTTAGATCAAAGCATGTAACTTTCTTTTTATTGCAATTAGAACTTTTGTGCTTTGGAACCACAATATAAGTCTGGAAAGCGATTATTTCTGTTTAGCGATATTGGGGTATTCATAGTGTAAGGGGTACTACTACTGTGGACATTATGTGGAAAAGGTACTACTACTGTGGGTATTATGTGTAAAATGGGCACTACTGTGGACATTGGAGCAGATGTATGAAGCTCTGGGAAGTGATAAAGTGGAGAGTGACAATGACCAACCAATCAGCTCCCAACTGTCATTTTTCAAACATAGCTTGTAACATGACAGTTGGGAACTGAGTGGCTGGTGGTTTATCACTCTCCAGTTTACCACTTTCCAGAGCTTCATACATCTCTCCCAATATGTGTAAAAGGGGCATTACTATAGAAGACATTATGCGTAAGGAGCACTACTACTGTGGGCATTATGTATACAAGGGGCACTGCTGTGAGCATTATGTGTATAAGGGGCACTACTGTGAGCATTATATGTATAAAGGGCACTAATACTGTGTGGCATGACAAGAATAATGGGCACTACTATGTTACGTGTGTTGTAATGTGGATCAGGGGCACTATGGGCCTGATTCAGAGCCGTTCGCTCGCGCTGTGCGTTCGCACATGGCCCAATGTTCTGTGTGTGTGCGCAACCCTCTTACTCGCCCAGCAAAGGCAGCCCATGGTAATGAGTGACAGGAGAGGCCGTTTGTGGGTGGTAACAGGGGCAGAACACCGAATAACGGGGCAGTGGAGATGCGAACGCAGGCTTGCCTGAGTGTTTCAATGCCGTTTCAGAGGCGTGCATAATTAACAGGCAGCGTCATAGTACACGTCACTTGCCTTTTTTTTACACTGATTTCCTCGCAATGCTTGCGGTACGGTAAAGCTGCCTCAAGCACTGCGTTCACATCTGATGGTGCTCGATGTACTAATGTTTAAATACACTTCCTGGAGATGACATGTTGCTGGTGGGCGGCTCTGCCTGTGTGATTGGGCGTACGCATACACAAAGTGGACGCTCGCTAAGACATGGTGGGCATGCTTATGCCTTGGTGAGCGATCGCTTCCCGTGGCGTCACTTTGCTAAATTTGCATATGCATCTAGCGAGCGTACGCAGATAGCGAACGGGTCTGAATCAGGCCCAATGTGCCGTGAAATGTGGAAAAGATTGTGGTACTATGCGGTGTAATGTAAATCAGGGGCACTTTGTGTGGTGTAATGTGGATAAGATTGTGCTACTGTGTGGTGTAATGTGAATCAGGGGCACTTTGGACCTCATTCAGACCTGCTCGCAAGCACTGAGCGCTAGCAAGCAGGTCGATGTTGAGGCGCTTGCGCAAGCCCCGGAGCAAGAGAGAAATTCTCTCGCTCCGGGGCTAACTATAAAAGGGGCGGCTGTCGATGGTGATCGACAGCTCGCACCGTTTTGTAGGCGGGGTGGGGGGGTGGCTGGCCAAACGGGCAGCCCCAATGACATCACTCGTGATGTCAGTGGTGAGCTTCCGGCTCTATTAGAGCCAAAAGCTCACTGGGGCTTGCGGCAGACGAGACCCTACCACAAGGGTCTCGTCGCAAGCCCCAATGGTCGCGATGGTCTCGACCATCGCGACCATCAACCTGGTCACTCGCTAAAGCTGTGGGTAAAGCGAGCGGCCAGGAGGCTGGATTTTAAATATGAAGCGGCCGCCCTCATTCAGAGCGAGCGCTCGCATTTTGCAAGCGGCTCTGATTTAGGTCCTATGTGTGGTGTAATGTGGATAAGATTGTGCTACTGTGTGGTGTAATGTGAATCAGGGGCACTATGTATGGTGTAATGTGAATAAGATTGTGTTACTGTGTGGTGTAATTTGAATTGTGGGACTATTGTGTGGCCATGCCCCTTCCTTGTGAGACCATGTCCCTTTTTGGCAAACACTGTCCCTTTATAAAAAAAATGGGCGTGAGAACGCAAATTTATAGTTTGTAGGGGGCAGAGCCGTAACTAGACTTTTTGGTGCCCTGTGCCAGAAAGAGCATTGGCGCCCCCCTCATTTTTCAAAGGGACATAATGCATCCAAAAAAGGGCCATGGCTTCATGGGGAAGGGCCAGGGAAGAGATAGGGGAGGCCAGGAGATGCTGGGGATGAAATAAGAGGAAGTTACAAGCAAGAATGATAATAACAGAAATTTGACAGGCCCAAACAGCGCCCCCTGACCTGTGGTGCCCTGTGCGATGGCACTGGCCGCACTACCCTAGCTACGTCCCTGGCTGGGGGCGCCAAACACCATAGCACCGGCCCTGCTAGGACACGGAGCCTGGTAGCAGCAGCAGCTCAGCATCGGCACTACGTGTGGCCTCACACCACTCACTCATCAGCTCCAGTCCCCGCTCCGTGTTCAACAGGGTTGTAAATTAGAAAAAAAAGTAGCAACAGCCGCTGCCTAAGTACATGCTCTCAAACACCCGTGGGCAGCGCTGCAGCCCCTGACCCTGCCTGACTCCTCTGAGAGATTGTGTGAGTTTTTGTTCCTAATGATTAATAATAAATAAATGCTTCAACTTCAAGCCACACAGTCTATAGCTGCCCTTTCAGCCAGATGGGCCTATTCATTGTCACTTAAATTTTACAAAAGCAGGTGAAAGCAATTGTAAAAATTAAGTTATCGGGCCATTCATCAAGAAGTTCAAGTAGGAGATATCACAGACTAAAGTGAAGCTTGAATACTTAAGTGAACTGTGAGTTTGCATCAGAAGCAGATGAGTATTCTGAGAATTCACTGCCTATCTACAGGGGCGCTGAGAGGGGGGGAGGAGCGGTTACAGATTACCAGGGCCCGGGCTTCCTGAGGGGCGTGGCGGGGGCCCGGCGTCGCCCCCCCTCCCTCACAGCAGCCCAGCACACAGCGTGTGCTGAGCTGCAGTGGAGACTGCTCGTGGCTGCTGTACAGCAGCCACAGCAGTCTCCTATGCCTGTGGGGGAGAGCGATCACACTGATCGCGCCCCCCCTGGCTTTGAGCAGGGCTGAGGGGGCCCAGAGCGCCCCCCTCCGCAGCTCGCAGCGGCGCTGCAAATATTTTTTTTCTTCGGGAAGGGGGCGTGGTCACGCCTCCCGCGGTTAGGCCACGCCCCCTATTACCCGGGCTGGCCGAGGCTCTTAGCGGGCCTGCCTATCTATATAAGAATTGTAATTTGAGGGAGAAATCTGAGTGTGAAATTGGTTGTGTCTGTATCTGTGTTGTGCATTCAAGGAGGATGAGGCTTAATCTAAGGTGAAGTGATACTAGGTGGAGGGGCTGAATCGAACAGCAGCCTGAGAGACTATTTAAACAGTGTTCAGACTCATTAGAACTTGCTCATTGAGAGAAGCTTGTAGACTGAAGTAAAGCTTGAATACTTAAGTGAATTAGTATACAGAAAAAGGTGAGTTATTATCAGGGGCGTAGGGAGGGCGGTTCCACTGGAGCATGAGCTCCAGGCGCCTTACTTACCAGAGGGCGCCCTGAAGTCGGACTCCAGAGCAGCTGTCAAGTAGCTGACAGCCAGTGCCGGGTCCGCAGCAGCAACAGCAGCGTCCTGTCCTGCCTTCCTGCTCTAGTGAGTAACTCTTGGTGACTAGAGGAGCTTGTGCTGAACCCTGATTGGTGGAGCTCAGCACATGTTCATCTGACCCCAGCAGGGGCCGGGGCTACAGCAGCATGTCGAGGAAGAAGCTGCAGGGTCCACATTAACATACCTCTCAACATGACCCTCTCCAGGAGGGACACAATGCTCTGGTCCTGCACTTCCCTGGTAAGAGGTGGGGCTGCAGCACAGTTCAAAATTCAAATAGGGGAGTCACACCAACTGTCATTTCACACACTGCCAAACATCACTGACTGGGACTCACTGGCAGTCGGTGTGACTCCCCTATTTGAATTTTGGACTGTACTGCAGCTCCACCTCTTGGGGGAAGCAAACAAGAAAAAATAAATCTGCTCCCCCAAACCAAGAGGTATTATTTCTGCTGGCAAATGGAACAGGAAGCATATCCACAGCAACAGAAAATAATTCAGAACAAAACCAAATAAACATAGGCAGAGAGATGAACATACCTAGGAACAGGAGAAATAAGCAAACAAATAAAACTCTAAAAGTGCCTACACATATAGCGATGTGCTCACGATCCAACATCGTGTACGATTTCCCCTGAACTCTCCACTCTCCCCGGGAGCTCACCGGCAGTCGTGAGCACGATTAGGCCAAAAAAGCTGCCAATTTGATTCACGACCTAATGATCTATCGTGCAACGTGTCAGAAGCCCAAATCGTGTGATCATGCTCGATAGATTGTGAGTTTACCAAACAACACACAAGGATCCTCATGATTGGTTGGGAATTTAAATAATGGGCGTGGCTAGCTATTGGGTATAAAAAGCAGGCGCCATTTTAACTCTTTGCACATTCTGCTCTGCTCCTAGTGAGGCTAGGTGTATACTATACCCGCTGAACCCTGTACATTGCTACTATGCTCTGCTTTGTATTTGGCTTGCCTTTTACAGAGTGTGTTCCACCTGCAAGTGTGTGCAACCTGCATTCTATCCTCTTCCTGAATTCTGTGCTGATTGAATCCCTATCAGTATAAAGTGTTGGCCGCCCAAGCTGGGGTCAAGGTGATCCAGGAGAGGGCCCAGCGAAGGAGGAGGAGAGCATGCTGGACCACGAGTGGCTGCTGCAAAGGGATACTCACTCTCACATGTCCCTGCTGATGGAGATCAAGGAGAATAACT
This sequence comes from Taudactylus pleione, assembly GCA_031769625.1. Taxonomy (NCBI): domain Eukaryota; kingdom Metazoa; phylum Chordata; class Amphibia; order Anura; family Myobatrachidae; genus Taudactylus; species Taudactylus pleione. The sequence goes on from JAUIMM010000197.1 coordinate 20,852,353, forward strand.
CGGACGACTACCACAACTACCTGCGCATGGATGATGCCACTTTCCAGGAGTTGCTGAGTATGGTGATCCCCCACATCCGGAGGCAGGACACAAAGTGGCAGAGGGCAATCCCTGCTGAAGAGAGACTGGTGGCTACCCTGAGGTACCTGGTTACAGGAAGGTCACTGGAAGACCTGAAGTTTGGGAACTTCATCTCCCCTCAGTCCTTGGCTGTCATCAACCCGGAGACCTACAAGGCTATAGTTAAAGTGCTGCAGTACCAGTATTGCAAGGTATGAAAAAAACACACTACACATTTGTTTCTTTTGAAAGAAAAAAAGTTTACATTTTTTTTTTTTTATCTCTTTATATAAGTGTGTAGACGGCCAATAAGGCTGCATTAACAAGACTGTGCCAACAATACTGCACAGTAGTAAATAATAACATTTTGAGTTTTTATTTTAATATATCTATTTTACATTATGTATATAAAATGTAGAAAACAGCATTATCACCAAATTTTATCAATCCCTATAGGTAGGCTGCTGTATGTTATACGGTGGGTCAGACGCCAGTTTGAACAGGCCAATACACACATGGCACAAGTATAGATTGTGGCCCCGGCTTCCAGCAATCTGTACTTGCAAAATGTGTGTAGTGACCTTGTCCAATCTGGCTGTTTTTGTAGGATGCGTTCCGCTTGTTGCAGAAATATATCCTCCTGCTCTGTGTACTGCTGCTGCTTTTCCCCCTGCATTTTCTTTGGGGAGGTGTGGAACATAATGGGGGGGAGGGGAGTTGAATGGTTGTTGGCACTGGGGAAGAAGTATCCACCTAGCTGTCCCGGATCAAACTTAGGTCCGGCGTGGAGGACATATCAGGCTCTTGGGTGGGAGTCTACAGTATATAGGAAAAAAAAAGGAGAAACAATATTATAGTCATGTTTTAACCCAAGTTTTACTATGCTTGTAGTCTCCAAACACCGTGGAGGAGTGGAAGAGCATCGCTGAAGAGTTTGAACAACGTTGGAATTTCCCTAACTATGGAGGAGCCATCGATGGAAAACACATATGCATCAACCCACCTGCCAACATCGGATCATATTACTACAACTATAAAGGCTTCTTCAACATCGTTCTCATGGCAGTGGTGAATGCCAATAATGAATTTTTGTTTGTGGATGTTGGCAAGAATGGCCATGCTTCGGATGGTGGTTCCTTCAAAATGACGGCATTCTACCAGAGACTCACCAACAAAACCCTCAACTTGCCATCACTGGACGAGACACAGCATGGCCTAAATTAAGTTTTCGTCGCAGACGAGGCTTTTGCTTTACATGAACATGTGATGAAGCCATTTGCACAGAGGGGCCTGACCAGAGAGAAGAGGATCTACAACTATCATCTATCCCGGGTACGGCACATTGTGGAAAATGCATTTGGAATATTCAGCAACCGGTTCTGCATTTTCCACACCACCATAAACCTACGTGTGGAGAAGAAAGACTGGGTTGTGATGGCATGCTGTGTGCTGCATAACTTTCTGTGAAGAAAAACTACACAACGAGGACCAATCACATCTAGACCAGAAGATGCAGGACATCCGGAGAAGATTTCCCAGTTTACATCAGTGTCTGCACCTCCAATTTCAACAACATCAATGCACATGCCAAAGAAGTGAGGGAGGAGTATATGGCCTATTTCAATGGACCAGGTGCGGTGCCATGGCAGGAGGACTGTCTGTGAGATAACTGACTATAGTGGACAATTGGAATTGATCTAAAATGTTTTGGTTTATGAACTGTGTCTCTACTTACCAAAAATTCCTCAGACAGTCCACTCACTACTCCTGCCTCTTCTCCCTCTCGCTTGGCCATCAGGATGACAGACTGGCATTGTGGCTCCTGATCGTTGATAAAGCTTATCCAGTGATAGTACCACAGCATTGGATGATACACATTGTCGGTGCCTGCTCTGGAGCTTTTTGAATCGTCCACTTTCTTCTTCTCCTTGACGTAGACCGTTTGCAGGTTCTGGATTTTCTGGCGGACTGTTTTCAGGTCAGCATCCGCAATTAACTTTATGGTGTACTCCAACAACACCTCTAAAGCTGCCAATTTCTGAAACTTATTATGGTATTGAGGGCCTATTTCAGACCCGCTCGCGAGCGCTGAGCGGGTCTGAAATGGGAACGCCTTCCGTCTGGAGCCGGCCCCACTGACATCACTAGTGATGTCAGTGGGAGTGCTTTTGGCTCTGATAGAGCCAAAAGCACTCCTGGGCTTGCGGCAGAGAGACCCTACCGCAGGGTCTCGTCGCAAGCCCGATGGTTGCGATGGTCTTGACCATCGCGACCATCTTTTTGGCCGCTCGCATAAGCTGTGGGTGGTCACCCACAGCTATGCGAGCGGCCAGGAGGCTGCTCCATTTTTAGGTAGGAGGATCCTGATTCAGAGAGAGCGCTCTGGTCAGAGCATCCGGCTCTGAATCAGGCCCTGTCTACAGCTTATCCGCCATAGACATTCTTTGGACTGTAGGATCTCAAGGAATCCAGTCACAAACTCGCGCTCACTATCCATAGACATTCCTAGGAAGAATAAAAAATAAGGACATATACATTTTTAAGTATTGTTGTAAATAGTTTTGTGATTTTTAATGTTTATTTGTACAGTTTTAAAGATGTTTTAATATGTTTTTTTTAACAGGATTTTTATGTGTTTTTAAATGCATTTTATATGTTTTTTCTACAGGAATGTAATGTGTTTTTACTTGTATTGTAATATATATATTTACAGTATTTTAAAGTGTTTTTAATTGTATTGTAATATATATTTTTACAGTATTTTAAAGTGTTTTTAATTGTATTTTTATGGTTTTTTTCTACAGGAATGTAATGTGGTTTTAGTTGTATTGTAATTGTTTTTTACAGGAATGTAATGTGTTTTTAATTGTATTTTTATGGGGGGTTTTCTACAGGAATGTAATGTGTTTTTAATTGTATTGTAATATGTTTTTTTACAGGTTTTTAATATATTTGTTTGTGCTAATGTAATAGATTTGTTTGTTGTTGCAATACATTTGTTTATGGTGTTATGTTACAACATCATAAAAAAATATATTACAGCAACATAAACAAAGGTAATATATTTGTTTATGCTGTTGAAATATATTTTATGTTGTTGTAATATAATTGTTTATGTTGTTGCAATGTATTTGTTTATCTTGTAATATATTTGTTTATGAAATTTTAATATATTTGGAGTGTTTTCATATTTTCTAGGTATTAATTAGGTGGCCCGTGACATTGGTGGACATTGGTGGGTAGACGGCTGGCACACATTGGTGGACATGGGAGGTTAATGCATGACCCAGCTACCGCCTGCCTCATTTTGGCGGGCAGTTGCTGGGTTATGCATTTATAGGTGGGTGGCACACATTGGTGGATAGGTGGGTGGCGCACATTGGTGGACATGGGAGGTTAATGCATGACCCAGCCACCACCCGTCTCATTTCGGCGGCCGGTGGCTGGGTCATGCATTTATAGGTGGGTGGCACACATTGGTGGGTAGGTGGGTGGCGCACATTGGTGGACATGGGAGGTTAATGCATGACCCAGCCACCGCCCACCTCATTCCAGTGGGTGATGGCTGGATCATGCATTTATAGGTGGGTGGTGGGCAGTGGGGTTGCATTAATACAGTACCAATACTCACCAAAGTGCAGAAATCCAGACATCAGGTGTGCAGGCTCAATCGTGCATCCTTCTCCTTCTATCCACGATGCTGCAAAAGATGGCGAATGGGCATGTACAGGGTCCTGTCCATCAAAATATGCGACATACCATGAATCGTGAGATACATCGTGAGTAAAAAGTACTCACGATCAGCACCACATTGTGTCCCGGATTGGCAAATCTGCCCTACAGCATGGCAGATCTGAAGATGCAATATACGATAAGTGGGGACACGCATTGGCATCGTGATCGTGAGTGGACACTCACGATTTGGGCATATTTTACACGATTTGTCATCATGATTCGTCGAAATTGGGTAAAATATCGCATGTGTGTAGGCACCTTTAGAGCAATGTGTGCAAATGCTAGTTTAGGAAATAAAACCCCCAAACTAATGCAATAATGACAAGGGATGATCTAGATATTGTGGCTATTACGAAGTCATTGTGCAATGAAAATCATGACTGGGACATAGCTATACCAGGATATACTTTATTTAGGAAGGACAGGATGGGAAGAATAGGAGGAGGAGTAGCAATGTATGTCAAGGAAAGTATAATACATAGTATTGAAGAAAAAAATTAGTCCCTATGGGTGACTATAGAAACAGGGGAGAAAGTGATTCTTCGTATTGGGGTGATCTACAGACCACCAGGTCAGGAAGAGGAACTGGACAATAAACTATTGCAGGACATCACTAAAATGGCATTAAAAGGAGAGGTTATAATCATGGGAGATTTTAATCTACCTGATATAAACTGGGAGGTGTCTGTGGCAAGTTCCACTAGAAGTAGGGACATCCTGAGTTCATTGCAGGGAGCCTCCCTCCAGCAATTGGTGAGGGAGCCCACTCGGAAAGATGCAATATTAGACTTAATACTTACAAATGGAGACAGAATATCTGATGTAAAAGTGGGTGAAAACCTGGGATCCAGTGATCATCAAGCAGTATGGTTCAGAATAAAGACAGATACTGACTCACCCCATACAAAAACAAAGGTGTTAGATTTTAGGAAGGCTGATTTTGCAGGGATAGGAAGATGTGTAAGTGAATTTTTGGCAGAGTGGAGGAACTTGAAAGGAGTGCAGGAGAGGTGGGAAAATTTAAAAAGTGCAATATTAAAGGCAACAGATCTTTGTATCAAAAGGGTTAGGAAAACCACAAGGAAAAGGAAGCCAGTGTGGTTTGGGAAAGAGGTAGCAAGTATTGTAAAAGCAAAAAAAGATGGCCTTTAGGAAATACAAGCAGACGCAAAATTATGAGGACAAAGGTGTATCTTGTAAAACAGAAGGACGCTAAGAAAGTAATCAGATGTGCAAAGGCAAAAGCTGAGGAGAAAATGGCACAGTCACTGGGTAAAGGGGGCAAAACTAAGTATATAAGGGAAAAGAGATAAACAAAAGGTGGAATAAAAAGACTAAAGACAGAAAGAGGGAGTCTTGTTGAGGGAGACAATGTAATAGCTGATCATCTTAATAATTATTTTTGTTCAGTATTCACTACTGAGAGAGAGGGCAAGGGGCCACAGGTAAGTTGCAGGTGTAATCAGAAAATGAGGTAGGAACAAGTACATTTACAGAAGAGAAGATCCTAACAGAACTCTCAAAACTGAAAGTGGATAAATCAATGGGGCCAGATGGGATACATCCAAGGATACTAACAGAGCTTAAAGGGGTGCGGTTAACACCATTAACAGAATTATTCAACCAGTCACTAGCTACTGGAGTAATTCCAGAGGACTGGAAAAGAGCAAATGTCCCACTGCACAAAAGTGGAAGCAAGGAAGAGGCAAGCAACTACCAACCAGTGAGCTTTACATCAGTAGTAGGGAAATTGATGGAAACACTCTTAAAAGAAAGAGTCGTAGATTATCTCAAATCCAGCAATTTGCAGGAACCTAAACAGCATGGATTTACTGGGGGGAGATCATGTCAAACAAATCTTATTGACTTAATTGACTGTGTGACTAAGAAAATAGATAAAGGGGGGGCCATAGATATAGCTTATCTAGACTTTAGTAAGGCTTTTGACACCGTTCCACATCGCAGATGTTAAATAAACTGGAAAGCATGGGATTGGATACAAAGATAGTTGAATGGATAAGATCATGGCTGCAGGATAGGAAACAGAGAGTTGTAGTAAACGGAGTGCAGTCTCAAGAGGGAAATGTTACCAGTGGAGTACCCCAGGGATCTGTACTTGGAGCAGTGCTTCTTAATATCTTTATTTGTGACATTGCAAATGGTATAGAAGGGAAACTCTGCCTTTTTGCAGATAACACAAAGGTATGCAACAGGGTAGACACACCAGGAGGGGTAAAACAAATGATTGATGATCTAGGTAGACTAGATGGTTGGTCAAGAACGTGGCAACTACAGTTTAATGCCAAAAATTGCAAGATCATGCACTTGGGTCTCATAAATCCAAAGGCTAAATATAGTATTAATGGCACTATACTCGGAACTACTGAAGAGGAAAAGGACCTAGGAGTCACTATTTCAGGTGACTTAACCACTTGCCTGGTATGGTCGTATCAGATACGACCATACCAGACTGGGCTTTCCCTGACATGGTCGTATCTGATACGACCAGTCAGAAAAGCTCTTTGGGCGGCTGCTAGAAAATGATTTTCCTCCTGGTCCCTCTGCACACTTTGCCCCTCCCGGTGGGCCGATCACTGCAGTGATCGGCCAGCCCAGCGCCGGCGAACCCCCCCCCCCTGGTGGCTGCCGAGAGGACAGGGTAGAGAAGACAGCACTGTCCTTCTCTCCCTCCTCCGGCAGTTAGCGGCTGCTGACAGGGCAGAGAAGGCAGCGCTAACAGCGCTGTCCTTCTCTCCCTCCTTGCCGGCTAGCCGCAGCCCGGCGGCTGCTGACAGGGCAGAGAAGGCAGCGCTATCAGTGCTGTCCTTCTCTCCCTCCCTCCAACTCCGGCTAGCAGCAGCCGCCGGGCAGGGAAGCGCTGTCAGCGCTGTCCTACCTTCACTCCACCCCTGCTATCAGCAGCCTCTTCCCCATTGATAATAACCCCACCCCCATGAATAAATCAGAGCCCTGGCCATAATATATGTATATATGTATGTATATATATATATATATATATGTATATATATATGCACGTATATATATATATATATATATATGCATGTATATATATATATATATATATATATACACACGTATATAGATGGCAGCCCAACCGATGTTAAGGAAACATCGGTAGCTGTGGTCACAATCGATGTTTCCATCGATGGCCAACAATACTATATAGCATAAAAATTGGCATTTTTATGGTATACAGTGCTTAAAAAATTTTTTTTTTTTTAGAAAATCGTGTTGGATAAGTTTTAAAAAGCTGTTCCTGACCTAATTCAATCATTAAAAAAAACTACAATTTCGGAGCGGTTTTTGGAGAGAGAATTCGTCAGTTAAGTGGTTAAAGGCAAGCAAACATTGTAACAAAGCAATGAGGAAGGCAAGTCAGATGCTTGGTTGCATAAGGATAGGAATCAGTAGCAGAAAGAAAGAAGTAATAATATCACTGTATAGGTCATTGGTACGTCCTCATCTCAAATACTGTGTTCAGTTCTGGAGACCATGGCCCTCATTCAGACCCACTCGCAAGCGCTATGGGCTTGCAAGCAGGTCGATGGTTGGGTACTGCGCACGTGCCGGGGCTCGCTACAAACGGGGCGGCTATCGATGTTGATCGACAGCTCGCCCCGTTTTGTAGGCGGGGAGGGGAGGTGGCAGGACAAACGGAGGCGTTCCTGAATGAACACCTGCCGTTTGTGGGTGGCCCTACTGACATCACATCTATTTGAGCAGGAAGCTCACTGAGGCTTGCGGTAGACGAGACCCTACCACAAGGGTCTCATCGCAAGCCCGATGGTCGCGATAATCGCGACCATCACCTGGCTGCTCGCAAAAGTTGTGGGTGGTCACCCACAGCTTAGCAAACGGCCAGGAGGCCGGGTTAAAAAAAAAGCGGCCGCCCTGATTCAGAGCGAGCACTCACTTTTTGCGAGCGCCTCTGATTGAGGTCCCATACCTCCAGAAGGATATGAATACATTAACAAAGAAGGGCAACTAAAATGGTGCAAGGTCTACACCACAAAACATACCAGGAAAGACTAAAAGATCTTAATATGTATAGTTTGGAGCAGAGAAGGGAAAGGGGGGACATGATAGAAACGTTCAAATATATAAAGGGTTTTAACAAGGTAAAGGAAGGAGACATTCTTCAAAGAAAGAGAAGTATTAGAACAAGAGGACATATTCTGAAACTGGAGGGTGGTAGGTTCAGGGGAAATTTGAGGAAAAATTACTTCTCAGAAAAGGTAGTGGACAAGTGGAATAGCCTCCCATCAGAGGTGGTAGAGGCTAAGACAGTAGAGCAATTTAAACATGCATGGGATAGACATAAGGATATCTTTCAGAAAAAGTAAGGATCAATAAGGGTTCAGGTAACAATATGTTTAAAAATGGGGCAGACTAGATGGGCCTAGTGGTTCTTATCTGCTGTCAATTCTATGTTTCTTACCTTCCTCTGGCGGAATGGCCCACTGTCGCCATACACTAGTATGGGGAGAGAATTCATCAAGCTCCAAAAATATAATATTTTTGGAGCTTGAGTGGGGGAGCATTCGCCATCTTCAGATTGAGGCTCTTGTGAACATGCGTGATCTGTAGGTCATGCATGCGCACTTGATTCACTGCTCCGAAAAGGAGCAGTGATGTCGCTCACGGGACAGCTGATTTTCGGATCAGCTGTCACCGCCCCGGAGCAATGCTGAATTGCTCCGACCCCGATAATTAACATTATGAATAGACCCCTTAGTGATAAATATACAGTTGCTAGGTTTACTACATTGTAAAAATATGTCATGGATATCCGTTTAGAAGCTTTTCATGAATGTTTAGTATTGAACAAGGCATAATGTAGAACGCTATTTCTAATCTGTATATTAAGACACAGGTCTCTACATCTAGCTACAATGATACACAAGGTTACAGCCTGGTATGCAGCTATGCATGGGACAGCGTCCTTTACTATATATTGTAGTCGGACTGGGTTTCTTCTAAATAAGAGGAACTTGGGACTCTGGGCCTGATTCAGAGCCGCTCGTTCCCAGCGTATGCAAATCCAGCGCACGCCTAGCAAGGCAGGCGATCACACGGCAAGGCATTAGCACGCCCACAATTTTTTTTTCGAGCGATCACTTTGTGTATGCAGACGCCCACCAGCCATTCATAAGACGCCCACTTGGGCACGTCATCTCCTGGAAGAGCATGAAAACATCAGTACATCGAGCATCATCGGATGTGCTCGCAGCGCTTGAGGTTGACTGCACCTGGCCGCAAGCACTGCGATCACTTCAGTGTGAAATACAACCACGTGACGTGTACAATGACGCTGCCTGTTAATTGTGCACGCTTATGAAACGGCGTTACTTAAAACATACAGGCACGGCTGCGTTCAGACCTCCACTCCCCTGTTTCTAGTGGCCTGCCCCTATCACCACCCACAAACGGCCTCTTCTGTCACTCATTCAACTGGGCTGTCTCTGCAGGACGAGCGAGCGCTTCCCAATCTGTCGCAGTGGTTCGCGCATGCGCATTGTGATGCATGTGCATAATGCAAATATCGGCCAGCTACGAGCGATCGCATCCTAGCGAGCAGGTCTGAATCAGGTCCTCTGTGTGTGACAAGGAACATGTGTCAATGTGTGTATAGGGAGATCGGCCCCACAAATAGTATTTTATTTTGTTTGTATATTTTTTTGAATGAACCCATGGCCACGCCCCCTATCAAGCCACGCCCCTGAGCTCGGGGCGCCAAAGGAAACTTTCTCCCTGAGCTCCAGAGTGTCTAGAACTGGCCCTGAATACAATATATATATCAGTTACTACATACGTACAATATATTGTATATCACTTATTATTATACATCTGCTTTCTGGATACCTCCTTGTTGTTGCCATATTTGTTACTGGGGTCCTTCCATGAACAATCTGTGTAGCACCTCATACTGTTCATGTGACAAGAATATTATCAAAAACAGTGAATGATCCAGTTCTGCTTTTCCTCTTTTTTCTTTATTTTTCCTTTTTAAAGAATCCTTCTTTATCACCTTCTTCTCGAAAGTGCATCCAAAATGTGAAATATGAACTAGTTCACTGAATGATTAGCTGTAAAAGAAATTAGAAGCTAATGCTTGTTTTTATATTCCTACAGAACAGCACACTCATGTCCAGTAATACATTTACTGGTTTCACTGTGTGTACATTTGGGAAGTCACTTAGAGTTTTACACAAGTCTGTTTTGTGTGCAAAATACACATTTCCACAGTGTGCATATGCACCAAAAATGCATATGCTTTGTTGGAAATTTAAAAAAAGACACTGTCAAATAAAAGACATATGGATGTACTAAGAATCGTATCTGCAATGCGGTACATCCAGCCTCTCATTGGATACATACAGTGGTTGATTACCGCGATATGTACCTAGAATATCACAAAGGACTGCTCTACTGATAAGAGCTGTCCTTTGCGATGCCCCCTGATAGAGGGACTTCCGGGTTTAACACCTAGAAGTCCCTCTGGCGTCCTTCTGCGCATGTCCAAGTAAGTGGTACCCGCTATCCCACCTCTCATCGCCCCTGATCAGAGGTAGGGGTCGCTTTTAAGGACAGCTGTTCCTGCACTGGAGCGATACTTAGGGCCTGTTTCAGACCCGGATGGTATCTGCAGTCCGTTCGCAATTGCCGATGGTTGATAATCTGCGCACTGTGCAATCGCAGATCCCTCCCTCGTACAGCAAAGCCAGCCCAGCAGAGTGAGTGACAGGAGAGGCCGTTTGTGGGTGGTGACAGGGGCAGTCCAGTAAAAACGGGGGGTTGGAGATGCGAACGCAGGCGTGCCCGAGTGTTTCAACGCCGTTTTAGAGGCGTGCATAATTAACAGGCAGCATCATAGTACACGTAACCAGCCATTTTTTTCCTCAGTTTTCCTCACAATGCTTGCTGTAGAAAAAAGCTACCACAAGCACTGCCTTCACATCCGATAGTGGTCGATGTGCCAATGTTTTCACAAACTTCCAGGGGATAACGTGGGGTAGTGGGCGTCTCTGCATTCGCTAAGGGGAGTCTGCATACACAAAGCGAACGCTCGTACAGGTAAGATGGGCGTGCTTATGCCTTGGCGAGCAATCGCTCCCCGCCACGTCACTTTCAAATATTTGCATATGCATCATGCGAGCGTACGCAAATAGCGACCGGGTCTGAGTCAGGCCCTTAATCCCTCCAGTAATTTGGTGCTGACACCTAATTAACAGGGGGGTCAGTGGGTCTTGAATGAATATGTCCCTTAACACTTATATTTTGTTGTGACTGTGACACCAGTCCCTTACTGCAGTGGGCACTCTTCCATTAGGAAAGGACTGGTATACAATGTAAATAACTTAGAATATGGACAGCCAAAGTGGATTTTAGGAATTTTTCACAATTTTACATTTTGCCCCAGCATAGTAAACGTACCTTTATAATATAATATATGATCTTTGCAATAATGTATAACAATGTATTTCACCAGCCTAAATAAGATAAATGCTGATTATTATATAGAATATATTTCTGTATTTATTTATTGATTTATTATTTATTACCAGTTATTTATATAGTGCAAACATATTTCACAGCGCTGTAAGAGAATATTTGGCCATTCACATCAGTCCCTGCCCCAGGGGAGCTTACAATCTACACTCCCTATCACATGTGCACACACATACATACTAGGGTTAATTTTTGTTGGGAGCCAATTAACCTACCAGTATATTTTTGGAGTGTGGGAGGAAACCTGAGCACCCGGAGGAAACCCACGCAAGCACATGGGGAATATACAAACTCCGCACAGTTAAGGCCCTGGTGGGAATTTAACCCATTTAACCCACGACCTCAGTGCTGTATGATCTACTGTACTTACATTCACATGTGATGGCTAATGTGCTGCATTTGCAGAAGTATCATTTAATTTAATTTGCACTTACTAGGACCTAGGTATATCTACGAAGAGAGGAAAGGAATGTGCCTGCCAGCAGAATATATAGGTTAGCGGATCAATGGCACCCAGAAATGCTGCATTCTTGTTATTTTAGAAGTCTAAACCAAGTCTGGTGCTAATCGAAGCACTAAAGGAACAGGTGCAGCTGTTTATTAGGAGAGGTTATGCAATGCCCTCCGGAGAGAACAAAGAAAACAAGTGTATAAACTGCACACCAAATCCTAAGTAATTATGGTCTCAAAAACTCATATTGATAAACACATTTATTATAAAAAAAAATAAAAGCATCATAAATTAAAACACATTAATAATAATTTAAAGGTAACAAAAAGAAAGGGCGATAGTGGGCTCTCCTGGGTGGTAATGGAGAATCAGTGTTCCATAGACCAAAGCCGTAACTAGACTATTTGGTGCCCTGGGCCAGAAAGATGATTGGTGCCCCTCCCCCATTTTTACAATAGGAACATAAGATTCACATATGAAAAAGGGACGTGGCCTCAGGGGCTGGCTGGCAACTTTCAGCCTGGGGGGCAAACCAGAGCAAGTGGCCCTGCTTTTCTACCGGCGAGTGCAATTTTAAAAAACGGGCATGACAGTAATGTTGGGGGTGTGTACCACAGTAAACTACTACATGCCTGATTTTTTTAACCTATATGGTACTCATCATAATTACCTGGCACTGGGACTGTCCCAGTGCCGGTCAACAAGCGGCTGCTCTCTGCTTGTTTAAATTTATCTCCGACAACGAATCAATCATGGCTCGCGGAGCAGCAGCCAATCAAGGGAGGCCGGGGCTGGGACTATCACTGTCTCAGCGCCGGTCAGCAGCTGTATGTTTAAATTTGGCTCCGGCCACGAGCCAATCACGGTTAACGGACCGGCAGCCAATCAGGAGCGGCCACGTGGCCGCCCAATTGGCTGACAGTCCGCGAGCTGTCATTTGCTCACAGCCGGCGCTGAATTCAAAATGCCAGTACCACCAAGTAGAAAGATTGGGGAAGGGCCCAGGGAAGGGAGCGCAGCGACCGCGTTTACCAGAGCAGAGCAGGGTGAGGTGGGCAGTGTGCTGTGGTGTGAAGTATGCTATGAGCTATGGTGTGTGGTGTGTTGTCTGTGAGGGAATGTGGGCCTAATTCAGACCCGCTCGCGAGCTCAGGACGCTCGCAAGCGGGTCGATGGTGCCCTAATGCGCATGCACACGACGGAGGGAGCTCCGTCGCGCGCAAGCGCAAGACCAGCATAGCGACAGCCAAGCTGTCGCTATGGGTCTCGCACCAAAGGGGGCGTGCTGTCGATGGTGATTGACAGCACGCCCCCTTTGGTGGGCGTGCCGGGGGCGTGGCTGCCAGATAGAGGCGTTCCCATGGGAACGCCTACCGTCTGGGTCCGGCCCCACTGACATCACTAGTGATGTCAGTGGGAGTGATTTTGGCTCTGATAGAGCCAAAATCACTCCAGGGCTTGCTTCAGCGAGACCCTACCGCAGGGTCTCGTCGCAAGCCCGATGGTCGCGATGGTCTTGACCATCGCGACCATCATCATGGACGCTCGCTATAGCTGTGGGTGGTAACCCACATCTATGCGAGCGTCCATGAGGCCGCTCCAAAATGAGGTAGGAGGGCCCTGATTCAGAGCGAGCGCTCTGGTCAGAGCGTCCGGCTCTGAATCAGGCCCTGTGTGCGGTGTTTAAGAGGACGTGGGGGTATGGAAATATCAGGGGGCTCAGGATTTGGGACTGCCTAAGTGAAGACCTCTGATATTATTATTAGCATTTATTTATATGGCGCCACAAGTGTTCCGCAGCGCCTTACAATGTACAAAAACAAATTGTATACAAGTGACTTACAGAACAATACAATACAGGACATGGATAATATATATTGCTACATTAGTGACCATATCACCCAGATAAGCAACAGAGCATAAGCAACCAAGTGTTAGGTGCCCTAGTGGTGAGTAAGAAGTAAATGACACTATAGTAAGGAGAAGCACAAGAGGGTAGATGGCCCTGCTCGTGAGAGCTTACATTCTAAAAAGGTGGGGGATATTTCCATACCCCCACTTCAAAATGTCCACGCACAGATTATATACACACACACAATCGCACACACTCAACACACACAGTCACACTTAATCAGCACACAGTCACACTTAGTCAGCACACACACATACAGTCACACTTAGTCAACACACACGTACACACAGTCACACTTAGGACCTCATTCAGAGCCGCTCACAAAATGCGAGCGCTCGCTCTGAATGAGGGCGACCGTATTTTTTTTTTTTTCAACGGCCTCCTGGCCGCTCGCTAAGCTGTGGGTTGCTACCCACAGCTTTAGCGAGTGACCAGGAGATGGTCGCGATGGTCGAGACCATCGTGACCATTGGGGCTTGCGACGAGACCCTTGAGGTAGGGTCTCGTCTGCCGCAAGCCCCAGAGAGCTTTCGCCACTAACAGATCCGGAAGCTCTCCACTGACATCACTCGTGATGTCAGTGGGGCCGCCCCCAATCGCATGGGAACGCCTCTGTTTGGCCAGCCACCCCCCTGGCCCGCCTAACAAACGGGGCGAGCTGTCGATCACCATCGACAGCCGCCCCGTTTGTAGCGAGCCCCGGAGCGAGAGAATCTCTTTCTCACTCCGGGGCTTGCACACGCGCAGTGCGGCCGCTGCACGTGCACAGGGCACAACATTGACCCTCTTGCGAGCGCTCAAGCGCTTGCGAGCCGGTCTGACTGAGACCCTTAGTCAGCACACACACACACACAGTCACACTTAGTCAGCAGACACACACACACATACAGTCACACTTAGTCAGCACACATACAGTCACACTTAGCATGCACACAGTCACACTTAGGGCCTGATTCAGAGCCGCTCGTAAGCATCCGCTAGTTCGCTCCGAGCGATGTTCGCACATCTGCGCATGCGTATGAGTTGTAAAGCGCATTCGCCAACCAGTCAGTGCAGTCAGAAATCGTGTGCTCGCAAAATAGCGAATGCCTGCTAATTTGAGTGACAGGATGAGGCGTTTGTGGGTGGTAACAGGGGAAGGTGCTTGAAAATGGGGAGTGGAGATCCGAACGCAGGCGTGCCAAACGGTCAAAACGGGCGTTTTAAGGGTGTGCATAATTAACAAAGCAGCGTCATCGACCACGTCAGTTGGTTGTCTTTTAGCCTGAACTGCTCGCATGATTGCGGTAGGAAAATGCTACCACAAGCACTGCGAGCAGTTCATACGCCTTTCGATGTACTCGATTAATCTAATAAATAGTGGAGATGACGTATGATGCGAGTGGCCAGGGGGCGTCTTTACAAAATAGCGAGCGCATGTTTTGGACGCTCGCTCAGACATAGAGGCATCAACAGACCGCAAAGAGCGAGCGCTCAATTTAAATAGCTGGCCCCTTTTTCTGAACGAGCGTCCGCAAATAGCGTCCGGCTCTGAATCAGGCCCTTAATCAGCACACACACACAGTCACAGTAAGCACACACATATACAATCACACTTAGTCAGCACACACACATACAATCACACTTAGTCAGCACACACATATTTTAAATAACAAAACAACACAAAGTTTATGCCACTGTGACACCCTTCACTTACCTGGTATGGGTGTAGAAGACAGGAAGCAGACACTCCTCATCTCTGCAGCTCCTCTTTAGGCTCTTCCCACTCCCCCGATAGGCCACGCCCCCTTTTTCATTCTCCAGCCTCTTGGAATTGTGGGTAGGGAAACCTGGCTCCCCATTGGTCAACAGCGGCCATCTTTTTGTAGCCTGATATGGGGGCAGCCATTTTGTGTTAGCCCCTGTTGAATCGGCTCTCTCTCACTGGGAAGCAGCATCGCATCCTCTGCATGCCGGCCCTGACACACCAGAATTGTACCGGCCTGGGGGGCGTGGCCTCATGGGGAAAGGGCATGACAAATCTGATTTGGCCCATATGATGATGAAGGGGTACTGATCCCTTTGTACCACTGTTATCCAGGTGTCACTGCCAAATACAGTGTGAATCCAGTGGCTGCAGTGATGATATACAATAATTATGCAGAGATGATGGGTTTGAGTCCCGGCTACGACAGTATTTTGATATGTGTGTCAAATAAAGGAGGATGTGACTGAAGGAGCTTGGGAGGTGGCCAGATGGAGGAGGACTCGGCCAGGGAGGAGATAGGGGCGGCCGGGAATTTCCAGAATAAAAGAAGAGGAAGCTACAAGTGAGAATGATTATAAATACAAAATTGACAGGCCCGAACAGTGCACCCTGCCCTGCGGTGACCTGTGCCACGGCACATGTCGCACCACCCTAGTAACGACCCTGCGATAGACACCACAGGGATTAATGAAAGTTATAAGAGAATGTCTCGTACAGTATCAACTGAGCTCCAATGTAAGAGAATGTTGCACCCCAAAATAAAAATGTTGTATGCGAAACCCGGCTGGAACTGAATTTGGAGATAAGTTCCAACCACGCGAAAAACCGAGACCGGCGATACTTTTCCGCAGATAACGGCTTTTCACTTCTAATTGAATACAGCCCTAAGTCGGCACTTGCTGATGCATAATGCAGCACAGCCGGACAGACCTGCCTTTCGCAATCGCTGTTTATACAAGCAGGATGTCAAACACTGATTGATGGCTGATATGCAACATTCTCTTACATTGAAGCTCAGTTGATACTGTACGAGACATTCTCTTATTACTTTTATTAATCCCTGTGGTGCAGTCTATCGGAACACCGATTCTCCATTACCACCCAGGAGTATCCACTCTCCCCCTTTATTTCTGTTACCTTTATGTTATTATTAATGTGTTTTTATTTCTGATGCTTTTCTTTTTTTTATAGTAAATGTGTTTATTTATCAATCTGAGTTTTTGAGACCATAATTACTTAGGAATTGGTGCGCAGTTTATGTTCTTGTTATTTCAGTTATCAGTAATGGCGTTCCGTTTAAAGAACACTCATTAAGGTATGAAAACTCAGGCTCTGTGCTCTTTCTGCACGCATGACTCTGACACGATAAATCAGGTTACAAACCACTGATATGTGAGCTATGTCTCCAAATCTGCAAGGCAACCTTGTGTGACCCATGCTTTATTGTTTTTTTTTAATATTTGCAGTCCATAGTAGAAATAAATTTACTAAATAGTGTGTGTTGCTGACAGTTATCCCCAGATGTCAAAGGCCAGTACTTTTGCATGGGGAAATAAAGCTATTCCCTCCCCATCCCGCCCCATCCCGCTAACTACTCTGCAAATGCACAAATGTGATCCGGAAGAGATCCAGCGGCTTGTGGAACAGCCTGATCTTGTCCAGTTTAGTCACCAAAGAGTGGGAGTATTGGCCAGTGTATAGACAGCTTTATTAGAACTCCTCCCAGTGCCAATGTGCATAGTAAGCTCTTCTGGTGTCCAACACTCCACTGAGACAGCACTGACTAAGGTAGTAAATGATCTGGTCACTGCCAAGGCTAAAGGCCATTATTCACTTCTAATTCTTCTAGATCTCCCTGCTGCCTTTGACACTGTTGACCACTCTCTTCTCATACAAACACTACAATCCCTAGGTCTTCAAGACACAGCCCTTTCTTGGTTCTCATCCTACATATCTAATTGCTCTTTCACTGTTCACTTTTCTGATTCTACCTCCACTTCGCTACCTCTATCAGTTGGAGTACCACAAGATTCAGTATTAGGACCTCTGCTTTTCTCAATCTATACCACCTCTCTTGGCAAACTAATCCGCTCTTTTGGTTTTCAGTATCATCTGTACGCGAACGATACTCAAATATACCTATCCTCCCCAGATTTGTCACCATCTGTGCTGGTCCGTGTCACTGAATGTCTCTCTGCCATTTCATCGTGGATGTCATCTCGCCACCTCAAACTTAATATATCCAAAACAGAAATAATTATATTTCCACCGGCCAATAGCAGTTACTAACCTGATATCTCTATTACTGTCTAGCTCGCTGCCTAGGTGTCATCCTTGACTCTGAACTGTCTTTTATTCCCCACATTCAATCTGTCTCTAAATCCTGTTACATACATCTAAAAAACATAGCCAAAATTTGACCATATTACGCAAGACACTGCAAAACTCTAATACACGCATTCATTATTTCCCGCATTGACTATTGCAATAGTCTCCTTATTGGTCTTCCCAAAAACAGGCTCTCCCCACTACAATCCATTTTGAATGCAGCTGCAAGGCTGATCTTTCTCACCAAACATTCAGTGTCTGCTGATCCACTCTGTCAGTCCTTCCATTGGCTGCCGGTCTTCTACCGTATTCAATTTAAAATACTTACACTCACACATAAAGCCATTAACCAAACCACACCAACATACATCTATTCATTTATTTCAAAATATCTTCCAACCCGACATCTCCGCTTTGCACAAGATCTGCGTCTCTCATCCCTGCGCATTACTTGTTCCCATGCATGGTTACAGGACTTTTTTCGGGCTGCACCCACCCTGTGGATTGCCCTCCCATGCACAATAAGACTTTCCACTAGTTTCCAAACATTCAAGCGTTCTCTGAAAACTCACCTCTTCAGACAAGCTTATCAGATTCCAGGACCGCCCACCTAACCTTTTATAGCTCCCTATCTAACTCTCTTCCTATAGTAAACACTTATTAAATCTTCTCTTTCTTCAATTTAACATCCTCCTAACCCTAGGCCAACTTTCCAGTGTGATTGGATTATACAGCCTACCAAGAACATCTGCAAACGGGCTGGACCAATTTGCAATATGTAGCACCTATCCTTGTGTATCAACACCTATTCCCTATAGATTGTAAGCTTGCGAGCAGGGACCTCTTACCCTTATGTATGTCTTTTATGTATGTATGTATGTCTTTAACAACCCTGTATAATGTTAATGCTGATTCAAATTGTAAAGCGCAACGGAATTTGCTGCGCTATATAAGAAACTGTTAATAAATAAATAATAAAATATGTTACTGGTATATATCCAAAAGTTGTACAAACACTGTCTCTCTTCGAACTAAACACCATGGTTATTCCTTTATGACTATAAAACGGACATGTTTTATTGACTGTTTTGTTTGCAGTTAAATAAACACAATAATTCAGGTTCTAACAATGAATAAAAAGGACACAAAAAATATGAAAACTTCATAGTTCACAAGTCACACAGACTTTTATAAATGTTATCTTTAATACTGTTGAATATATTTGATTATATTATATATAAACACCTTTCCATTGGAAAGCTTTCTGCCACTTAAAATCGCTCTATTTAATGAATTTGCCTTAGAGCTGATGTGACAGTTGCTTTAGTGTTCTAAAGAGAAAGTTACCAAGCATGACTGTTGCCACAAGGCTTGTAACCCAATATCTATCTTCTGTCACTCATTAATAGTCTAGGTGACACCCCAAAAATGACAGACCCCACATGGCACTGTTGGGGGCGTATGCTTACACTTTCACTCACCATGAATCTCCTAAAACCTGTTCCTGTCAATGTCTAAAAATCTGTCAGAGAGAATTATTTAAATTATCCATTGTCTTCTGTAGCATTACAGTCGCTGCAGAACCTCTCTGAAATTTCTCACCTCTTTGCCACTTCACCGTCCACCCTAAACTTTCAACGTATCCCTTGACCCTTTCATTGAATTATACTTTTATTATCCAAGAAACATTATCTATTACATAAATATGTTCTTGATAAATCAAAAGCTGGTCAAGAGATGCCTTGTTGATTCTAGATTCTAGAACGTATGTCCCACCTCTATCAATGTGCCTCCTCAAGTTTTCATTTTAGCGATCCTCTAGTCAACATTTAGTCTTTTTAAACCTTACTATAATAAGTTATAAATTCTTTCTTGGGTATATTTAGGTTATTGAACTCTTCATTTTCTTTAATACATCCATTACCATTCTGGTGTTCATAAGCATTCAAGTTGAGTGGGGGTTTACATTTATGCCAGTTCTTTAGAAGCATGTTCATTGTCCCTTGACTTGTAACTCCTAAGAGTTTGTCACCTTCTTCTTGTTCTGCTACTTTCTCTAATATGTGGGAATGCTCCAAGTTCATATCTTTGTTGATGGTCTCAAAGAACTGCTGAATGCAGAGTTTTGCAAAGCTTTTTGCATGCTCAGTGCAGGTCTCATCAAAGAGCTTCCGTTCTATGTCAATATAGTGGGACCAATATTTGCTCTTCAGAAAAGCTGCTTGTGTAAAGCAGGGTCGGATGGCTCTGACAAGAAAGGCCAGGAAAGTAATGAGCAAGACAAAGGTCCATCCAAATGCCTAGAAGAAAGTAAAAGCTACTGGTTAGGTTATATTTATCTTTCATTTGCATCCAGCGAGAGCCGTAAGTACAATGTAGGCAGAAGCCTAGGCAAGCATTCTGCAGGGTAGAGTAGCATATTATTTATTCATTAAAGACCATATACTTTTGTTGTGAACACAGTAGTAAAACAAGACTGGGTAATATTAGACAGACAGAGATGTACCTTCTATAGGATAACAGTTTAGTACATGAGAATAAAGGTTACTTTTTGCGTATTGGTCCAGCCAGGATGCAGGGTAAAATGTGCTTGGTGGACTATATGATCCAATCACACAGGAATGATGGTCTGGGTCAAAGGGTTGTTTGAGTATAGAGAGAGAATACATGTAAGTTTTGTGTGAACTGTGTAGGAGGTTGGTCATTTGGTCAAATAGTTTAGGAGATTAAGGCCCTGATTCAGACCCACTCGCGAGCGGCTGTCCGCTCGCAAGTGGGTCGATGTTCTGCACTGAGCATGCACACGACGGAGGGAGCTCCGTCGTGCGCATGCGCCAGACGCGACGAGCGAAGGACTTTCCTTCGCTCGTTGTGTCTGATCAAAGGGGGCGTGCTGTCGATGTTGATTGACAGCAAGCCCCCTTTGGTGGGCGTGCCGGGGGCGTGCCTCCCTGACGGGGGCGTTCCTAAGGGAACGCCTCCCGTCAGAAGCCGGCCCACTGACATCACTAGTGATGTCAGTGGGAGTGATTTTGGCTCTGATAGAGCCAAAATCACTCCGGGCCTTGCGGTTGAAAACCTCAACCGCAGGCTCCGGCACGCAGTTTCGATGGTCGCGATGGTCAAGACCATCGCGGCCATCAAACTGCACGCTCGTATAGGCTGTGGGTGGTGACCCACAGCTATACGAGCGTCCAGGAGGACGCTCCATAGTTATGAAGGCCGGCCCTCATTCAGAGCGTGCGCTCTGCTCAGAGCGTACGGCTCTGAATGAGGGCCTAAGTTTGTGGTTCAGGATTTTGATAAATCTGCCTGAAAATATACATTTTCTGGGAACGCTTGAATGGCTAGTAGAAGATCTTGTTGTACGAGGGAGAGCCCTCCACAGAGAATAAACATTTTGTTAATTTTGTCTTTATAAAGATTTTTTTGTATTTTATGTGTTGACAGCATGAGAACTACCCAAATCTGGCTGCACATTGTATGATATAATGTGATTCAGTCAAATGATATGGTGTTCATAGCACCCTTTGTACTAATAGCAAAATATTGTTTGAACTAAAATGCATAAATAAATCAGTTTCAATGTGGTAGATTTCCATTTCACCTTTGTTAGCTCTTCTTTGCAAAGTAGAGGACCTGTACGTATGTGTGTATGTCCCGGTACCATATACTGTACATATTAAGAGTAGGAAATATATTCCATATGACTGTCTAGAAGAGACACAATGTTTTGCTTTCTCTGGTAGTTTCAGGTAATGAACTGATGCTCAAACCAAAAACCTTCTTGGTACCTAGAACCCATAAGTGGCTGCCAAAGGTCCTTGGCAGTGATGGTATTTCTGGAATGTGTACTCGTACAGTTCTGCCTGTTACTGTGAAGAAGGAACACATCAAAGTGGTAACAGGCCCAGTACATAAGTGACCATACCCCTCAATTTGAGGCAGTAGTTTTTGATTGCTCAAATAAACTATCCAGGAACATGTGTATACTTCAGAGATAGCCCAGGTACCAATGCTGTTTAGGAAAAACCCATTAGTGGCTGCCAAAGGTCCTTGGCAGTGATGGTATTTCTGGAATGTGTACTCGTACAGTTCTGCCTGTTACTGTGAAGAAGCAACACATCAAAGTGGTAACAGGCCCAGTACATAACTTGCCATAACCCCTTAAATCGAGGCAGTAGTTTTTGATTGGTCAAAAAAACTATCCAGGAACATGTGTATACTTCAGAGATAGCCCAGGTACCACTGCTGTTTAGGAAGATTTTTATTGGAAAGACTATTGCACAGAAAACCCAGGAAAACTTGCAGTGAGAGCCGACAGGCAAAGTGGCTTTGTCAGGCGGTTCCAGCAGGGTAGCTTTTTGGAGACACACCAACTAAAGTAGTGCAACCTTAGAGAATAATCAGTGTTCAACCATGGCTCCATAACAACAACACCTAGTGCCAGTTTTCCATGTCTCCAAAATGTTCGAAACAGGATACTATGTGTGGGATCAGTTAGAGGAGGTCAGAACACGTAAATTAGTTCTGCAGCGGTTCTTTCAGCCTGTGGCACATGTAGTCATAAAATGATTGTTGCTAAATCTTTTCCAAATCATCAACCCGATCCTATAACAGAAAATACATTAGTCAGGCACTGCCAACCAAGTGATCTGGCGTTTTCCTCTTAGTACCTACTAAGGAAAGCAAGCTCAGAAAATGAAGATAATGTCCTTAAGGAGTTGATAAAGCCAGTGGGCACTGGGAAGTACAATGTCCATTAACCAGGTCAGTGAAAAGGGGAACGGATATAAATTAGAATTTTCTTAAATAGGGCATGACGAGAAACAGGTGCCGGACTCAGTAAGTCTAACAATCCATAGACCAGTGAATGCTGATAGGGATCAGACTCACTTCTGAGCAAAGAGAGTGGAAAATCTCCAGGTTACTGGAAGCAAAGAAACAAAGCATTAGAATGAGATGTAAAAGAGCAGATGAAGGAGTATCTCCAGCACACTCAGGCTGATGAAGAACTCAACAGAGGCTTCATTATGGGAGAAGCTGGCAACACTCCAAAGGGAAGCTGAATGCCAGGCTCTTATGGAACAGCTAGAGATGTGGAGCTAGAAAGTTGCTCTCTCTTGGAGATAAGTCCTCTTTGCTGGTCCTGTGTCACCCTCTTGGTTCTGCAAAGGTGTGGCATGTGTAAAATAGCTCACACACCTGCAAAATGGAAATGAGGTGGAGTATCAGGATACAGCCGGCAATTACCAGGAGGCCGTGTGTGTAAGCAGCTGGTCACAGCCAGCACAGGAGTGGTGGAAACAAAGCATGGAGGGTGAGGATGTCAATCAAGTGAAGATTACAAATACAAGACCTAAATACAGTAAGAGTCAGTCAGTAGGGAGGGGGGCAGTGTTTTTTTGTTTAGAAGGAGGCGTGGTTGGAGCAATCAACGTCATGTTTACCAGTTATTACTATTTGGCAGGGGGGCTTGATTAATAAATGACATATCAGCAGTTCTTTAAGATAAATCCATATGAACAGGTATCCAGTTGATTTATCGACATTCAGATTGTTGATACCGCAATGTCGAAAGGCTCTGAATATCAACAGTCAGAAGGTTGATATGGTCATTAGGTTGACAATCAATATGTAGACACGCATTTAGGTTGACATGGTTACAATGTCAACATGTTCAGAATGATGGCATTTGACATGTCGACACCAAAATTGTTTAGGGTTAGAGTTAGGTTTAGTTACAGGTTTAGGGTTAGGATAAAGTAGCAAAGAAAAATATGTTGACATTTTGGTGTTGACATGTTGAATATAGACATTCTGAATGTGTCAACATGTTAATAATGTTGACTTTAATATGTCTGCATATTGATTGTAGACCTAATCACCATGTCGACATTCAGATTGTCCACAGTCAGAAGCTCTCAACATTCTAATATCAACATTCTAAATGTTGACAAGTTATACCACACCCATATGTACAGACACACATTAAATATGAAGCAAAGTGACAAAAACTGATAACAAAAAACCTAGATAGGACAGTAAACTATGAGTATGAAAATGATCAAGAAATGCATGAATATAAAAAAGTGTAAGTAAAGAGGAACTACAGTAGAGGAGTATATGTAAAAAAGATACAGTATATAGGAGGCAGTATACAGACAGAGGCACTAAAAACAGTCTGGATAGAATAGGAAAGATCAGATGATCATGTTTCCTACAGATAATTTGCCCTTATGCAATTAAACAAATGCTGGAAATTCCATTAAAACTTTTTATGTAAAATAAAAAATTTTATACATTTATAAATTGCTTTAATTTAAAGCCCGATAATAACTTTTCAAAATTTTATAATACTTAAAAATTTAGATTTATTTGATCTCAGTAACCTTGATGATCACGGTTTACAAAAAAAACATGTTTGACAACTAAAATCATAAGTAGGGTCAATCATAAATAGGGTTGCTTCTTTATTATGGCTGTTCGAGCTCTATACGTTACTTTGTATGATTATTCTTATTATTGCTACACAATTTATTTATTTTTTTTACATTTTATGTACATAACATGTTCTGGAAATGGCTCAGATTTACAGTTCTAAAACTGAATTATTTTCATTACAGAATATTTAAAAAAAAAAATTGTATAAACATAACGCCATACCTGGGAGATACAGCGTAGGTATCTCGAGGCCACTTCTTGTGCTATAATATTATGCCCATCATAGATGTCTTTACAGGGTATCCTGGCAAGAATTCTTTTAATTTCCTTTTCGGACAAGTTAACGCCAGTCATGTTTCCCAGTTTATCCACAGGCACTGACGTGCTAAAGGCGCATATAAAACACTCGCCATGCAATAACGTCACTGATATCCATACAGCTGGCGCAATTAATGCCCGCTGTGTCATAGAACAGAACATATAGCGCAAAACAGCCGAGTCCTTCTGCCTCATGCCCGTGGGTCTCTTCCATTCCTCTGCCAGCATGGACACGTTATTGTTCATTACAAAGCCCAGTAAAAATAATACAATAGGCGGTACACACAAAACACCCATGGCATACGACATATTGTAGCTTGGGAGACAGGGACAGTTAAAATCGAATGTTGTATACAGTTGGGCACTGGCCAGTGCCATAATACCACATATTCCATTCATGAAAGATTCCTGGTTGGCTTGCAGAAATTGGAAGATCATACGAAACTTATCCATTTTTAGGCTTTTTTTACTTCTTCAGCAAATAAAAAGTTGCTTTTTTTGGCTTCTTCTTGGATTTATTATATAGATAGACTTCTTGTAGTGGAATCAATTATTTAGGACAAGTGAATGTTTTTTTTATTAGCTGCTTCAATCTTTTCTGTCCGATAGTTCTATTGTTTTCAGATTTTGCTAGCTGTGCAGTTCAATGAACGTAATGCTTCATTCAAAAATAAATCTGTGGTTGCATTGAATTTAATTGGTTTTGTCTATTGTGCAGTCCCATGTACAATCTCTGCTCTTCCCTGAAAGCTATTAGATGTAAAGCTGTTTGCAAATGCTTCTGTGACGTGTTCACTCCCACAGTAACCAGAGATGGAAGCCCAGCCTTACACACACCTATGCAAAAATATCTAGATGAAACTAGCTGACAGGCATCTCAGGGTTTCAGAGCTCTGGGAGCAGAATATTTGGCCACATGAACCTTGCTCTAATATTCCCAATTTTTAAATAGTTTCACTTTAAAAAAATTTTTTTAGCAGTGGATAATGGGAAATAAATCAACATCAGCAAATGATATATTCAGTGTGCGTAGTGGAGTCAGCAATATTGTGCTTTGAGTTCGAGTCACTGGGAATGGGAATGGAGCCTTCTCAGGAGACTAGGAGCCAGTGACATCATTGAGGCATGGGGCTGATGCACAAAATGCCTCATACCTCACTGAAGTCACTAGTAGATTAAAATAACTGCATTATCATTAATATTAGTTCAGTCCCACAATAATGTCCACTTTCACTGTAGGTAGGTAGGTAAATGGACATTTTACATGAAGTTGTATTTTAGACTCATATTTTTTGTTGTTTTTTTTATTATTATTTATGTAGTTATCAGTGTTCTCATACAAAAGAGTAGAATATATCTGTTATATTATTTATATTTGCTGCACAGTTCACTTTTATTGCCTTGTAGTTTTTCCCATCTCTGGTCCTAACTCCCACGCTCCTTATAATATTTGTGCCTGAGTACAGGTGACTTTTACCCCTTTTACACCGACCTAAAAATCCTGGGTTGATGCGCATCAACGCGGGTTTTTTGTTGGTGTAAATGGATCCACCCGGGTCCAGGGACCTGGGGTTCCAACTCAGGTACTTTGCAGGGTTGGCCATGGGTCGTTCACGTGCCACCCTGCATGCGGCCTGATTGGTGCTTGGAGATAACATCATCTCCAAGCATCCACTGCAACACTGGCTCTGATGTGAACGGTACCGACTCGGGAATATCCTGTAGTCTAAAGGGGTAAGTTCCGGGTCTGATACAGACTGGAACCCTGTTCCAACCCTCGGGTCAGACCCGGAACTTTGGTATAAAAGTGGTATGAGTTAGTGCAGTTTTTGCCAACCTTAATTGAGGTGTGAGCTACTTTAGAAAAATAAAACCTCCCGTAGAGCTACTAAAATTGTAGAAAAAAAAATCTGGCTAATAACTAGGGATGAGCTGGTTCGGTTCCCTGAGAACCGAACCCAACCGAATATCGGGGATCCGGGGTGATCCGAGGCGCCCCTCGGATCTCTCCTCCTGCCCCGGATCCCTAATTGATGCAAAACCTCTCGATCCTCTGTGTCGGATCTCGAGGTTTTGCCTTGAGCTGGCATTTTTAAAAATGCCTATGCCTTCAATGGGCAAAGCGCTGATTGGCTGACAGAGCCATCTGTAATGGCTCTCAGCCAATCAGCATTATGGTGGCCATTTGCATGTAGCACGGACCCGGGAGATCCATGCTACATGCATCTTTGTGATTGACACAGAGCACGGATGGGTCAGTGAGACCCGTCTGTGCTGCTGTGTATTTCAATGACAAAGATGCATGCACAGACCAGGAGATCCGTGCTACTTGCATCTGTGTCATTGACACAGAGCATTGACAGGTTCGTGAGACCCATCTGTGCTGCCGCTGTAAAAAAAAAAAACTTGTGTAAAAAAAAAAGAAAAAAATGGCGTGCCCCAACCCCAAAAAAGAGCAACCAGCCCTGGGCATTAGTGACCCAGCGCTGGGTGTGCTTAAATACAGGGTACAAATAATGTAGGGGTCCCCCGTACTTAAGCACAACCAGCACTGGGCTAGTCAGAACTAGCCCCCGTTGCCAAAATACGGGGGACAAACGACGTAGGGGTCCCACGTATTCTGCGCAACCAGCACTGGGCTCTGATCTGGTCCTGGTTCTGGAAATACAGGGGAAAAAATTTGTAGGGTTCCCCTGTATCTTCTAGAAGCAGCACCAAACTTTTTCTAGCAGGGGACTGATGCCACAGCCAGGGGAGCCCTTTCACCGGGTCCCCCAGCCGCAGCAGCAGCCCTGACCTCTAGTCAGCCCAGGCCAGGGATCCCTGGAGACTGGAGACCCCCACCCAATAAAGGGGTCCCCCTCTCCAGGGCACCCCAGGCTGATAGCCCGGGGCTATCCCCCGGGTGGCGGGTTGATTGTGTGGTGTGGTGTAAATAAATAATAGCAGACATTGTCTTTACAAGTAGAACTGCAGGTCCCAGCAAGCCTGCCCCACATGCTGATACTTGGAGAACCACAAGTATCAGCATGCGGGGCATTAAGGGCCCACTAGTACCTGTAGTTCACCTGTAACAAAATGTTTAAAAAAAACACAGGACACACACCATGACAGTATAAGTTTATTAAACATACATGCACTCACACATGTACACGCACATATACACACACATGTACACATACTCACCTATTTATCCCTGTAGCTATCGGTCTACTTCTCCGGTAAATTATCCATAGGGGACCTGTGAAAAAAAATATATACTCACCATCCCCTATTCGAGGTTCTGTCCTCTTCATTCCAAAGTAGGTATTCCATGGATTTGGCAAAAAAAATAATTAAAATCCCGATCCACGTACTTAAGTACCGTTCAGTAGAACAGTACTTCCCGAATGACAGCTTAGCAGTGGGATATCACCATGGAAACCCCGCCACTAAGCGTTTATTGGCTGAGAGAGGTCATCCCCCATCTCTCAGCCAATGAACGGCTCCCTCCATTGTAGTCAATGGAGAGCCGAAGGGTTATTAAAGTTTACCCTGCGATTCCCACCATTGAATACAATGGAGGGAGCCGTTCATTCGCTGAGTCAATTCAATTAAAGGCCGTTTTATTCATCTGAAAAATTACCTGTCTTTGGGCGAATACACCTAGGATCCGTGATAACTTCACAGACTTGTGTGTTTTTGCCGCCGGCTTCCTGATGACAGGGTCATTATCGTGGATATTTTTTTGGAGCCTGCTAAATTGATAAAATCCCTATTAATTGAGTAGCCTTTGGGGGACCAATCAGCCATCAGAATCTAATGCCTAAATCCGACTTCTTGGTATTTCTTTAGTGTCCATTGTGACTAATATCAACAGAGATCATGAGAGATAAACTGCTATAATTCCAAGAATACATACCAGTTGAGACTAATGCTTACAGTTCTGCATTATTCACAAGGGACTGAGGGCTTATTTATGAAGCAGTGGCTTTTGTAAGCACATACAGTCAGTGTAAGACTCTCCAGACTTTACATTTACTTAGAGTGCCATTTTAAATTTTTAGCTGCAACCTGCCTTAGGTCTAAAAAGCCTAAGTACAAGTGTTTTGTAAGTCACAAGGTGAGACATAAATCCTCTGACTGCAGATTGAGAGTTGCAAGTGTTGCACAGCAAAAGAAGCTTGACAAAAGAAACAAGTCAGCTTCAATTGTAGCAGACAGTCGCAGGAAGGATTGCTGGTACATGGACTTGGGAGCATCGAGACAATTTAGTTACAATCAAGAATGGTTTACATTACTAAGCACATGAGGGTTTGGAGAAAAAGTACTTACAGCCACATAATCAGGACAATCA
Organism: Taudactylus pleione; assembly: GCA_031769625.1. Classification (NCBI taxonomy): domain Eukaryota; kingdom Metazoa; phylum Chordata; class Amphibia; order Anura; family Myobatrachidae; genus Taudactylus; species Taudactylus pleione. The sequence continues at coordinate 20,881,214 of JAUIMM010000197.1, forward strand.
CTGTGCACCTGAAAATAAAATCTAAAACCATAGTCACATAAATCCAAGATGTGTTAGTTGTACAAGATTTGGAGACAAAACTTATTGTAATATTCGTCCTATAAAATAAAAGTTTCAGGGTCAAGTTTGTAGAGGGCAAGTTATTGGAAATGATGTGTGTGCAGGTGTGCATATTGCAGAGTTATGTAGGCACACTAATGGATGGCTCAAACTATGCTGCTGCATATCTTATCTTCCTCTCCAAACACTCTACATCTGCCTCCCCTCTAGTACAAGCCCTCCACTGGCTCCCCTTCCCTTTCAGAACCCAATTTAAGGTTCTCACGCTTGCTTACAAAGCACTCACCCAATCTTCTCCCATTTACATCTCTGATCTCATCTCCCTTCACTCTCCTGTCCACTCTCTTCGTTCAACTAATGCACGCCGCCTTTCATGCCAACTGATTACTTCCTCCCACTCCCGCCTCCAAGAGTTGCCCGCATTGCTCCCCACCTTTGGAACTCTCTCCCACTCCCCATCAGACTCTCCACCTCTTTGCAATCCTTCAAATGGGCTCTTAAGACTCACTACTTCATCAAAGCCTTCCAGCTATCATCCTAACTCACTGCTACATGCTCCTTCCTCCCCATCTACCCCATCTGTGTCAAATCTGTTTGTCTGCCCTTCCCTTTTAGAATTTAAGCTCTTACGAGCAGGAACCTCTACCCTCTTGTGCTTCTCCCTACTTTAGTTTAATCTACTTCTTACTCACCACTAGCGCACCTAACACTTGGTTGCTTATGCTCTGTTGCTTATGGTTGCTAATGTAGCAATGTATATTATCCATGTCCTGGTCCGTTATTGTATTGCTCTGTAAGTCACTGGTCAACAATTTGTTTATGTACTTTGTAAGGTGCTGCATAACACTTGTGGTGCCATATAAATAAATGATAATAATAATAATAACAACACAGTTACTTAACCAGTGGTGTTGGTTTATTGATACTGTAGTTAGGTACAGCCATACTCACTGTTACATGCACATTGGTGCACATTGAGTGGAGCAGGGTTTAATACAGCTAACCAGCTGATGAGGATATGCTGCAAATGGGTAGCGGTGCAGGATTCTGGAACAACTTTATAGCAGGTAATAACCAGGTTCTCTATAAGAGCTAAGTAGGATATTTCTGTCTCCCACCATGTAGCTCTACAGTAAAAAACAAGATGGCCCCTGCACATGCTCAGTAGTGATCACAGGGGCCATCATGGGACAGGGCATGAATCCTATTTCAACAACCAGCCTCATTACAAAATTCTCCATTTTAACACAAACATTTAATTTTAGCTTTTCAGTAGCAACTTGGAAAATATATTGCGATAAACACATGAAAAGGCATCAACATATCATGTGACTTCTTGGAAGATAATGTACTTTAGTAAAAGTTACATTATTTTACTGATAGTATGGGTCTTCACAATTTTGGTTTTTAAATCTTGCAAACTCACTTTGCTAATCTTGGATTTCCATTCACATCAATCAGACGTTGGTTTTGAATTTCTAGAGACTCATTGAATGCAAGGTTTGCAAATTATTCATCATATCTCCTAGGTGGCTTGCCAATATTTGACCTTGACTGTGTTAGGAACTGTAATGGAAAAGCCAGGGGATAGGGTGGCTAGGGAATCAGAAGGTGCATGACAGCTAGGTTTCCCTATTGCAGCCAAACCCAGGTTTGGCTAGACCTGCCAAGAGGTGTGGAGTCTACCCCACTTGGTGGTCTTCATCAGTGACCCCTCCAGTCGGGATTTGGGTTTCGCTGCACCAAGTGGACAGGTCGCATACCTGGGAATGGCAGAAAGACCAGAACTAGATTAAATTAATTAAATACTTGAACACTGGAGATGCACAGAATACTTGAAGACTGGAGATGCACTGAACACTTGAACACTGGATATACACTGAATACTTGAACACTGGTGATGAACGAAATACTTAACACTGGTGATGAATGGAATACTTGAACACTGGTGATGAACGGAATACTTGAACACTAGTGATGAACTTGAGAATGTAGAGATCCTAGTTGTAGGCTTGCTTGAGAACACAGGGAACTGTACTGGGAACTGCTACAGATTCAGGTGCTGATTTACACAGAGAGACACCGAGAGAAGTGAACACACACATGTGCTGGGGGTTGCTATAGATCCAGCTGAGAGCTAACTAGAAATTACCAGGAAATCTGACACCTCAGTAACACAGGGAAGCTGCAGTAGAGCTAACAGCACACTAGAAGACACACAGGAAAAACAACATAAAACACTTGAGTTCTGAGAGAGCACTAAAGTTTCAGACTGAGAGTTAACATGGAAGCTAATACAGGTAACCATGGAAAACTGTGAATAGGATGAAGCAACAATCTGCAGGGAATAACATAGAGCAACACTGGTGAGAATCACAGACACTGGAACAGCGAAGTTGAACAGCAGTTTCCTGTTCCTGGAGTCAGACTTAAATACCCCTGGGTAGCTGGTCATTTACATCAGAGGATCAGCTGAGTGACCACAGCACTACCATTGGGAGAGACTAGTCATGTGATATGAACCAACATGGCTGCACACATGCCTGGCACCCCGGAAACCAGGATGCACACAGGGAAGCCCTAGCAGACCCCAGGGAGAATACTCAGTCACCTCTCACCACCACTCCCAGTGACTGAACACCTAAGTCTAAGGATGCCGATAGTCTCAGATTCAAATACATATGTGCCCTGCTACATTATTGCTCATAGCGTTGTATTCTGGCCTCCCTGGCACGACATGTCAGTACATGTTATGGCAGATACTGTGTGTTATGTGGTGGCATGGCATACTGACTGCTACAAAAGACTACACACCATGCAGTACACTGTTTAACAGCTGGGTGGCGTATGCTCAACTGATGAAACCTACAGTACTGAACACAGTTCACGTTCAGGCAGTGTAAACAGTCACTCCTTTTGCTTGAAATTATCACTTTCAAGACTACAGTAAACTGCTATATAGACAAGAATAGATCATGTCAGGTTCACTTGGTGTGTGAGTTCTGTCATTTACCCAGCATTACATATAGACTGAGCAATTGAAATTCAGTATTCTTATGCAAGTCTACTGAACTCAATACATTGCTCTCAAATTCCCACCAACTGGAATTTCTATGCTAATGTATTCCACCCAGCTGCATTTTGTGCTAAACTGCTATGCAGTAGACATTGTATTGTACACATTGCGGGGCATCCTGCAGTCCTGGCATTTTGGACATCTTTCTCTCTTTTTTTTATTACATTTTTTTTATAAATCTTCACTACAGGATTAAAAATAAATCACTTGGTGTGTGAGTTCTGTCATTTATAAAAATATTTGCTTCTATTCAATGCTGCCGTATGCTGAAGCTGCTATTGACATTGTACACATAGCCTCCTGTAATTTGCACACATCACATCAAATACACAACGGGTGTGGGTCTCGATATGGCTGGTGTGTGTGGGCTAGAGGTTTAGGTGAACATCTTGCAGAGTGGGCATCCTGGGTAGTGAGAGTGGTGTTGTAGTTACTTTACAAACTGTGCACTATCATGCTTTTGAGAGGACGCTATGCAGATATAGAACTCCTTCCAAATGCATGTGGTAGGTACTTTACACATTTTTATTTTTAATTTTTTATAATTTTACTGTGATTTTACTCTATTTTACAGTACATTGCAATTTCAGCAGACTCAATTTAATTTCGTTCTGTGTTTTACAGTAAGAGAGTCAAAAAGATTGTGGACAAATTAACTTGTGAGGATGACAACCGTACTGCTGGACAAATAAGAAGTTTTTTTCAATCAGAATATAATCTGGACATCTCGTGTTCCAGTATCAAACGGATGCATAGAGAACTGGGATGGAGTTTTGGCCAGACAAGGTAAAATACTGCACTCTACAGTAACCCACAAATGCACGTACAGTTGTCTACAATATTTTATAAAGTAAACAGTCCTTAACAATGCACTGAATGATGGTAGTGTAATTATTATTATTTTTTTTTCCACAGGATACATCCCATGATAAGGGATGTTATTAAAGAAAAGAGAGTTGAACAAGCACAACAGCGGATTGATAGTGGTGAACAATTTAAAAATTTAACTTTCACAGATGAAACTTCTGTTTCTCTGGAGAGGTTCTCAAGAATATCCTTCCACTATTGTCAATATCTCTCATTAAAACCATGTCCCAAGCATCCTTTAAAGGTCCTCTATATATTGCATGGGTGAAGGACCTTTCTTAAATTTTGAAGGTACACTACTGTTTGTTGTAAAGCATGAAGAACACAATATTTACAGTCCTGTATAGTATACAATAGTAAAGTGTGTGCTTGTTAATGACAAAAAATTCTTATTTCTTTAGGGATCATGGATAAGACCTTCTTCAAGGAACAAATAGTAGATGGGTATTTGGTGCCATTTGTCAGAAAATACTATCCATCTGGACACAGATTATTCCAGGATAATGATCCTAAACATTCTGCCTCTGCAAAATTCATGGAAGAGAGAGGAATATATTGGCAACACACACCACCAGAGTGAGAATTGTTCTAATGTATGCACTAATTACTGCACAATATGTAATAAAAGGTTAACTAGAATAATTAATCGAATTACTGTATGATTTTTTTTTTCATAGTGTACTGTAGGTCACCGGACATGAATCCTATTCAATTGGTCTGGGCCTAGTTGAAGAGGTTTATCAGGTCTGAAGTGAAACCAAAAAATAAAAATGAACTTTTGGATGGGATACAGAAGTTTTGGGAAGATGTACTTACACCTGCCCAGTGTAATAATTACATTAATCATCTCTATAAAGTCTTACCTATTGTCATTGAAATAAATGGTCAGGCTACTGCTATGTAGCTTCTCTAGTACTGTATATTTTGTTTTATTAATAAGGTGCATTATTAAAGCTGGATACTGTATTGTACTGTACAGTATGTTGTAATTACTGAAAATAGTGTATTTTCGAACTACTGTATATTATCCTTTAAAACTAATCTACTGTAGTAATAAATAAAATAACCTTTGTGTGTTTTGTTTTGTTTTAAAAACTTTTTAATACAGAAACTGTATAGTAAAAAAGGAAATTGTATATACAAAATAAATTAACATTAAATTAAATGCAAAATAAAATAAATAAATGTGTTCATCAGCACCCTCAAGAAAACAATCAGTCGTATGAGTTACTTTGTGAAAAAAAAGTATAGGGTTAAAAAAAATTTAAACAGTATGCAGTATCAAACCAGTTACAGGTACAGTACCTAAATTACAGAATCAAGTCTTTCACTAGTACTGTACTAAACAGTCATTGACTATTAATAAAAAAAACTCTAATTACAGTGTACAGGAGAATGTGATTTCATTAACACTCATTTCCACTCTGATATCAGATCACAACCTTATCCCTTGCTCACACTCTTAATTACTGTACTTCAAGGTCAGTGATACTGAACCTACTGTACAGTACTGTATTTCTATAGAACAGTTTTGTGTTACTGTATTGCTGTTGTTGCAACTGTAAAGCATAATGGAATATGCAGTGCTATAGTGTATAAGAAACTTAAGAAATAAATAAAGACAACAAAGCAATGAGAAAGTAAAGTACTGTGAGATGCTTCAATGTTCTGGAGACCATACTGTACAGTATCTCCTGAAGTACACGATAAAGCTGGAAAGCAAGGTGAGAAAGGGAGTAATTGGAGAGTACAGTACTGTACTTACTGGCTGGGGTAGGTCCACTTGGGCCTGCTGGGCCTGCGGTGGTGGTTGTGATGTCCGGACTGTGGAAAAATAACACTGTACCATCAGTGTCCCACAAAACAATTTGGAATCAAATAAGCCCCTACTGTACAATTCTTTACCAGACCCTCCATAACACCAAAAACAAACACAGTCTACTGAAAGAGTGTACATAGGGGCTGATTCAGAGTTGGGAATAGAGAGAGAGATAACACTTAAATGTGTACCTGGACAAACCATGTTGCAATGCAAGGGGTGTAAATACATTTTTTTTTTTTGCAAATAGGGTAAATACTGGCTGCTTTTACATGTAGCCCACAAATACTACACAGCTTTATTATTACTCTACAATTTGGATGTCAGTTTGGACACCTCCCTCCCAAATCTAAATCTCTCTGCGCATTTTAAATTTGCCCCACCTGCAGTGCAACATGGTTTCACCAAGATGATCAGTTGAGAGATGATAATGATCCTTCCGCAGGTTCACCTACGGAAACCTTGTTACGATTTTTACTCCCTCTAGATAGTCAAGTTTGATCGTCTTCTCAGCGCTCTATTCCCAACTCTGAATCAGGCCCATAGTGCATGAGAAGTGAAAAGTGCAGTAATACAGTATAAGAAAACAATCTTGGCTTGTGCAACTAGAACAGTACTGTACTGTAGTTACTGTCAGGAAGCAATGTGACCACATTTGTAGAGTACGACATGTTGACTTCAAGTGAGTTAAAAGGCAGGGAAGCAATATAACAAAGCAATGAGAAAGTAAAGTACTGTGAGATGCTTGGTTGTTCTGGAGAGCATACTGTACAGTATCTCCTGAAGTACACGATAAAGCTGGAAAGCAAAGTGAGCAAGGGAGTAATTGAAGAGTACAGTACTGTACTTACTGGCTGGGGGAGATCCACTTGGGCCAGCTTTGGCCTGCGGTGGTGGTGGTGGTGGTGTCCGGACTGTGGAAATATAACACTGTACTGTCAGTTTCCCTAAAAACAATTTTGAAACAAATAAACCCCTACTGTACAATTCTTTACCAGATCCTCCATAACACCAAAAACAAACACAGTCTACTGAAAGAGTGTACATAGTGCATGAGATGTGAAAAGTACAGTAATACAGTACAAGAAAAAATCTTGGCTTGTGTAACTAGAACAGTACTGTCCTGTAGTTACTGGTCAGTACTTGGAAGCAATGTGGCCACATTTCTAGAGTACAACACGATGACTTCAATTGAGCTAAAAGGCAGGGAAGCAATGCCACAAAGCGAGACACGCACCTGTCGTGTATTTGATGTGACATGTGCGAATTACAGCAGGGAACGTGTACAATGTCAATAGCGGGCTCAGCATGTGGTGGCATTGAATAGAAGCTAATATTTTTATAAATGACAGAACTCACACACCAAGTGATTTATTTTTAGTTTTAATCCTCTAGTAACCATATATTAAAAAAAAAAAAAAAGAGAGAAAATATTGATGTCCAATAATGCAGGAATGCAGGTCGCCCCGCAATGTGTACAATACATTTAGTGTAAAATGCAGCTGGGTAGCATACAGTAGCATACTAATGCCATGTGGTGGGAAGTTGAGAGGAATGTATTGAGTTCAGTAGACTTGCATAAGAATACTGAACTTCAATTTCTCGGTCTTTATGTAATGTGGGTGTGCATATTTTGGTCAATTCAGATACCTGTATGTATTTGTATAAATGACAGAACTCACACAAGTGATTTATTTTTAATCCTGTAGTGCAGATTCAAAAGAAAAAAAAAATACTGATGTCCATTGTTCATGACAAAACACAGTCCCACCAGCCAATCAGCAGACGACGCTACAAAAGTTTTGCTGGCTATTTCACACATGCGTTTGGGCCGTGTAGCAGCCTTGAGGGCTGGTAAGCCATGGCTTGTTGGGGCCTGTGGGCCGTAGAACAAGATTCAGCCTCCGTCCACCATCTTGACTTGCCTCTGACTGCCGGGACTCATTGCTAGCACTGGAGCTAAGTATGCCATTGCCCTGGCCCCTGTCAGCTGCATATTAGTCTGGATTAAGTATAGTGGCCCTGGGATTGATCCTCCTCTCATCCCCTGATCAAGTTCGCAGCTTTAACCCTTTCCAAACCAGACACCTCTGTACACCAGCTCCTTTCCTGTAGGCAATCTGCTCCTTCTCCTGCATAAACCTTGTATACCTTCTTCTGGAGCACTGCTAAATCTATTCTACTAAAGTCCATGACTTTACAGCCCCACGCCCAAACTACCTGCAGGCTACCTTCTAACCAAGCATCGGAAGGATCCCGCAAATTGGCCTCCATTTTGATTAAGGGAACCTGGGATACACTTTTACAGGCTGTGGACGAAGCTGCAGTGTATGTTTTCAGGAAAATAAACACTGTGACGGTTTCAAGATCTACACTCCTTGCACCTGTCTCCTGCTGAGCGTTATTGGTTTTATCTAGGGGTGAGCGGGTTCGGTTTTACTCTGATTTACTCGGATCTTTAAACGGCATTTTATTGGCTATTGCCTATCATGTGTTTTGGATAGCCAATATAATAAATCTGAATTTGCGGTAAAGTGGCGATAAGAACCGAGTAAATCCGAGTAAAACCGAGCCTGCACATCCCCAGTTTTATCCCTACATTGCAGAAGTGGAAAATGTCCTACCTGCGGCATACCAGTGTCAGTAATGTGAATATGCCTGATTAAAGAATGACGTCTTGCTCAGGAGAATGCCTTCCCCACCCATGCAGTGACTTCCTTTCCCCGAGTCGCTATTTCCACAACGAGCCACGCCAAGATTCTCTGGTTTAATTTGTCGTATCTACTTTTACCCTTGACTATGCCGTCTAGGAAAACAAGACAACACAAACTACCAATGCCTATCCATTTTCCGGCTACCCCTGTATCCAAAGTGGGACTAACGCCTTCTCCTGCACTTGGATTGACCTCTATGTCTGCTACACGAGATTTGATATCCCTGGCCGATTTGTTTCAAGTCTTTGCAGCATTTCGAGCTGATGTGCTGAAGGGTGTGGACACTTCTATACAATCCATTCAGGCTGATCTTGTGGTGCTAGGCATTCGTACATACCATCTGGAGGAGAAAATGCAGGAACTGGTGTCATCACATAATGATCTCCTCACAGCCCATGCTGATCTCCAAGTCGAAGTATCATCCATGAGAGATAAAATGGCAGATATGGAGGATCGTTCATGAAGAAACAATCTGAAGATTCATGGCATTCCAGATTCTGTGTCAAAGATGCGGCCTTTGGGCCATGTAGCAGCCTTGGCTGGCTGTGGCCTGTGGGCCGTAGAACAAGATGCGGCCTTTGGGCTGAGTAGCAACCTTGGCTGGCTGGCTGTGGCCTGTGGGCCATAGAACAATATGCGGCCTTTGGGTCGTGAAGCAGCCTTGGCAGGGAGTGGCTTGTGGTCCATAGAACAAGATGCGGCCTTTGGGCCGTGTAGCAGCCTTGGCTGCGCTGGTCTGAAGAATCACCTGTGCCACTGGGTTGACACAGGCGGTAGTATGCAGGATTGCGTACTTAGGATGCTGGATTGTGGCCTATGCCACCGGGGTGACACAAGTGGTGGTACGCTGGATTGCGTACTTTGGACGCTGGATTGCAGCCTGTGCCGCCAGGTTGACAAAAGCAACTGGATGCTGGAGTATGGCCTGTGATGCCGGGTTAACACAAGCAGCTGGACACTGACATGCAGCCTGTGCCACCAGGTTGACGCTGAACTGCACACTCTGGACACTGAGTGCTGTCTGTGCCGCCTGAATGAAACAAAAGGCAGAGCGTAGATATGCGGACTGTGCCGCCTAGATGACAAAATCAGCAGGTAACAAAAGTAGACAGGAGAACTGGATACTCGACTGGATAACAGGAGACAGCACCAAAACCGGAAACACGTGAAACGCTATCACCAGCATCGGAGCAGCGTTTGCACCAGAAGGAAATAGCCACAGGAACCAATCCAGAACAGAGATGGGATGATGGACAGTGGATGTGAGGAGTTCAGCGAACGGTACCCCAGCGTTCACATGAGCGGCTTGTGACATATATAAGGTGAAGCAAAAACAAGGCCTATTTTCACCGGCAATGTGTGAAATATGTTATGAAATGAGCCATATACACATAATTCCTTAGAACCAAAACCTTTATATTTACCTATGACAGCTGTCTTTCCCTGAAAGCTATTTCTGCTCACCGACACTCAGATGCTGTCAGGGGTATGACCAGATACGTGCAGTCAGAGGATGCAGAGTCTCCCCTGTCATACTCCCACAGTTTGACAGGCACAGCGGCAGCCGGCAGCAAGTGCTGGGAGAGCGCCTCTTCAGCCTGGTGTCTCCCTGCCGTGCAGGTTCTGCTGAGCGGTTTGCACCAGCCCTGTACACACTAAGCATCCCATTGGCTGATGTAAGCCTGCATTTCTACACCAGGTGAATAGAGGAAAAAATATTTACTGTACAATATAGACACGAAGACATATTGCCAGAGAAAAGGGTCAGCTTTATTTAATAATTTTTTGAAAGACAAGAAAATCTATGATGGCAAAAGAAAGAACAGCCCTACACACATTATCGCTATCTTGTCCAAATAACCAAATTAAAGCTGTGGATGGGGCCAACAGCCAGCCCATCACCAACAAACTCTCCTGCCAATGAAGCACATAAAAAGGTGGTGCAGCTGACCCCAGGACCCCAGAATCAGCCTAAACCAGTGTATTGGTGGGGAGAGCACCTCGTGGCCAACAGCAAGGCAGTGACTGTTACCATTCATTCCCGCAATACAATTAAGTTGACAATTATAATGAGCAGGTGGGGGAGAGGATGACTTCCAAAAAGACAAGAGACCTCCAAACCAGGAAATCTCTGTTGTGAACCAGAAACCCAAAAATGTCAACCCTTTACTGTAAAGTCTATACAAATCAAATCATAGACATGGGACACCCCTTACATTTTTAACACTTGCTCCTAAATGTATTCTGGTATATAAAATGCCTCCTGTCTTCCAACTTTGCATAACCTTAATTTCCATCTACATGCCTTATTTGAACTTTGCAATTGTGAGAACACCCCATTACAGCCATTACACCCCTTCAGTCATATGTGAAGAGTACATTGATATGTGTATTACTCTAACTCATGGTTCCAGTACGAAATGACTAACGTAAGATACGCTCCAGAAACAGGCATACTTCCAACTCAATACTGGCCACAGAAATTGTCATTCTGTATATTTATGGGGCCCATTGGTGTCTGCTTGTTACTGTTCAGCAGAGACATGAATTTACAGACTCACTGCAAGAAACATTGCCACCTGCAATAATGACTGTTCCCATGTGCCCACATTCTCATTGCTGATACAATCTATATACATAAGTGACACAACTCAACTGTGCATTCCTTTAGGAGTGCAGATTGAATGTTGATGGAAAGTTGAGTATTATCCTATATGGGAGTCTCAGGGGTGAAGCTAGCTTAGCCTGCTAATTTCTTCAACTTTGTTTGCCACAATAATGGAACCTTACGCAAATAGGTAACATGAATTACTGGGGACAACTAACCACACTGTAGATTAGATCTTGTCAGAAGCGTAACTAGGGTTTTTGGAGCCCCCCCCCCACATACACACACACATACACAGCAAATTATATTGGCGTGCCAAAAAATGGGCATGGCCACATACCAAAGGGGCGTGGTCACTGAAAATAGGGCGTGCCAACATGATACGCTACCCATTTCTCGTCACTCTGGGAACATTTCTTTCCATTCCATATACACCTTACCTATATGGTGATTTCTCACAATGTGGAACCTCTGAAGAAATGTATCCTCCCTGGGAAGACAGCGTCTTCAGTAGGTATTCACTATTCATGTAGGTCACATCGTCCGGAAGATGCCTGTTTGTGTAGGATTATTAACAAGGTCATCAACATACAACAGCGGCTCAACCAGACTCGTTCCCCCTGTGTAACTTGCTTCCCCCTGCATCTCTCAGCCACACAATCTCCCCCTGCGTCGTCTCTCAGTACACCATCACCTCCATACCACATTGTCTCTCAGTCACACCACCACCTCCCCCCTGCGTCGTCTCTCAGCACAGCATCACCACTCCACCGTGTCATCTCTCAGCACACCATTGCCTCACCCCCTGTGTTGTCTCTCAGCACACCATCACCTCCCCACCGCATCATCTCTCAGCACACCATCACTTCCACCCCCCACGGCATCTCTCAGCCACATCATCATCTCCCCCTGGCATCATCTCTCAGCCACACCATCACCTCCCCATGCGTCATCTCTCAGCCACACCATCACCTCCCCTCTGCATCGTCTCTCAACACACCATCACCTCCATACCGCATTGTCTCTCAGTCACACCACCACCTCCCCCCTGCGTCGTCTCTCAGCACAGCATCACCTCTCCACCGTGTCATCTCTCAACACACCATCGCCTCACCCCCTGCATCGTCTTGTAGCAACACTATCACCTCCCCCCTGCATTGTCTTTTAACCATACCATCATTTCCCCCCACGTTATCTCTCAGCATACCATCTCCTCCCCCCCTGCGTTGTCTCTTAGCCACACCATCGCCTTCTCCCCTGTGCTATCTCTCAGCCACACCATCACCTCCCCCCTGCATCATCTCTCAGCACACCATCAACTCCCCACCACATCATCTCTCAGCACACCATTGTCTCTGCCGCCCATGGCATCTCTCAGCCACATCACCACCCCCCCCTGCATCATTTCTCAGCACACCATAACCTCCACATCGCGTCATCTCTCAGCACACCATCACCTCCCCCCCTGCGTCGTCTTGTAGCCACACCATCCCTTCCCCTCCTGCCTCATCTTTTAGCCACGCCATCATCTTCCCCAGGTGTCGTCTCTCAGCACACCATCAGGGCATGTGAATGAGGGGTGGAAAGCTCCACATGGGATTTTCTGATGTTTATCTCTCAGGTTGGACAGCCGGACAACTTTCGACATCACTAAGGTCTGTCAATGGGGTTGGAAAATGACAAGCTTAGTGGTCATCTTCCAACTACGGTTTCCAATGTGGATGATAATGGTGGTGGTGTTAGTACAATTATTATCTGTCATCAGGGTTGTTTTGGTTACCTAATATCAGCTACAATAATACAGCATCTCTGGCCAGCTTTGGAAACAGCTTTCAAATACCATGTTTAGGGTCTCTTTGCAGGAGCAACATACAGTATTTAGCAGATTCAAGGTGTATAGGGAACACTTTAATCCCTACACCATATACCCGTTGGGAAAATTCAGGAGCACCAAGGAGGTGGGATTACCTGGGCCTGGGCTTGTTGGAGGAGTCTGGGCAGCTGCTGAGGGATACAAATGCAGTGCTGGTAAGGGAGACAAATGTGGTGCTGGTGAGGGGGACAAATGCAGTGCTGGTGAGGGGGACAAATGCTGCGCATAATATTTTGTTTTTTATTGGGCATGGCCACACACCATTCCACTTCACAGTACCCTGGCCCTGCCCAGCTCTTGGTGGCCCTGGACATATATTTTATATACCTTCAGCGAAAACACAATGTTATATCATCATAGGATACAGGGCAGCCATCAGAAATTGTGGGGCCCGGGACTGACAGTATAGGCAGCCCCCCACCCCCCGTATTTCTGCAACTCAAACCCCACAGTGTCTCCCCAACCAGTACCCCTTCTGTCTCCCTAGACAGCACTCCTATCTCTCCTGGCAGCCCTTACAGGTCACAGACACTTACCTTCTCCTGTGTCTTCTGCCCATACATGCCTACCCTCCCGGTTTTCGCGGGAGGCTCCCGATTTTTCGGGTAACCCCCCGCACCCCCGGAAGGGTAGGCATTTCTCCCGCATTCTGCCCACTTCCTAGTGAAGTGGGCAGAATGAGGAGACTACCCGCTGCGATCATGTGTCTCTGTGAAGGGGGCGAGGCTTAAGATGTGATTCTGCATGAATCACAGCATTTGGCCCTGCCCCCTATGTAAATTTTACCCAATCGCTGCAAAAGGGGGGGGCTTAATGATGCGAATCGTTAGGCCCCGCCCCCATCGGCCCCCTGCTGCTTCTCTTACCCGGGCTTCTCCCGGGAAGAGATTATAAAAGGTAGGCAACTATGCTTCTGCCTGCTTCTCTTCACACTGCGGCTGGTTTCTCTGTCGGTGGTGCAGCGCACGTGATGTCATTACATCATGTGCACCTTTTTGCAATAAGAAAACAACTTTTATTTGTACCAGGCAGCCGCAACCTCCCCACACATTTCTCTGTGATCCCCTCACATTCCCCTGTCTTTCAGCGATACCCTACATTCTCCCGTCTCAGTGACAACCCCATACATCCCCTCTCTTTCTCTCTCTCTCTCTCTCAGCGATCCCCTCCACATTTTGCACTCTCTCAGCAATCCCCTCCATAATCCCTTCTGTCTCTCAGCAATCCCCCCACATTCCCCTTTCTCTGTCAGCGATCCCCTCAAATTCCACTCTGTGTGTAAGTGACCCCCCCCACACATTCCCCTCTATCTCACACACATGTCAGATTTATGCCACACACAATATAGTTCTCCTTACTCATCTACTTATCTTTTTCTTTCTCTCAATAAGCCTTGCTCCCTTTGATTTCTCCAGCCCCTTGGGTTCCTGGTGAAAACAAACCTGGCTCCCCATTGGTTGATGGCAGCCATCTTTCTGTAGCCTGCTATGGGGGCAGCCATTTTCTGTTAGCCCCTGGTGCAGCCTCAGCCTGTCAGATCTCTCACTCGTGCTACAGGCATAGGCACAGAGAGCGGCCGGAGAGGTAGCAGGAGGACCCGAATCATTAATGGCACCCTGCACGGGCCCCTCTCTCTGTCCGGGCCAGGGACTACCGCCTCGGCAGTCCACCCCTGATGGCGGCCCTGATAGTACAGGAGCCAATACTGGGAACTGCATGTGTCATACACAGCTAGAGGATTGCTACTCTGCAATTTGCTGTTTGTACAAACAAAGCAATTCCCATGGACCTGTATAATCCCTGGAACTCAATAATCAGTGACAAAAAGGTGAAGCATGATACAAATTCCTGCTTACATAGGCAGGCTGACTAGACCTTCTTCCCATGGTGCCATACTGTATCTTGCTGGTATTGTTTATTGTACACCCCTCAGACTGGATGGATGTCTCTAGTCCAGCCTAAATGGGAGACTCATCTCCAATGTACTTTCACCCTCAAACAGTGTGAATCTATTCAACCTTCTTCCTTTTCCCTCTCTAAATGCACCATTCATACTGAAATGCATGTCAAGCTCTTAAATAGATTGTACTTGACTCTCTCTAAACATCATAAGATATGTCCTGTGACTTCCAAATTTTGCTGGTGTCTGCCATTCTGCCATTCTGCCATGCTGACAGCTCTATTTTACATGTTTTCTGGGAATGTCCTGTTTTACGCCCTTTTCGGATGGAAGTGTTTACCCTTATACATGATGTATTAGACCTCACTTTAACCCCACCATTCCTAAAGCTGCCTGTTTTGTCCTTGGTCATACTTTTGCATTGGCCAGGACCGCCATAGCCCAGCATTAGAAATCCCCTTGCATTTCCTCCATTTGCAAAAGTTTTTTCTAAAACTCAATTTCATTTTGAAATGGAGACTAGAGAGGTTCCTTATTCTACAACCCCTTCTTCTCCTATTATGAAGTGGCTTCCATGGCACATATATGTCTTAGATGGTAAGGGTACCCAACCCCAACCCCCCTTCACAAGATACTCCACAGAACCCCTCCCCCCCTTTCAATTTAAAAAAAAACTCTGATGGTAGATTCAGACGCCTGAACAATATATTTAGTCATTTCGGGTTTATTTGTTTTTTTGATGCCTGTGGATAACCTGTCTCCCCTTATACCCTTTATGTTTTTGTTTTCCTCCTTGATGTCCCCTATTCTTTTTTTTCTGTACCCCCATAATTATTTTTGCATATATTCAATAAAATTTTAATGATGAAAAAAAAACTTAAATTCACCTAAACATTATGTAACATATAGCTTACATTTTTATAACAAACATCTAATATTTTTTTAACGCAAATTAATGAAATCTATTTTATTTTATTGATTAAATAAATGTTTGCTCAAATTCCTGCTTACATACTATCACGCTGGATCCTGATCAGTTAGCAAACATTGCAGTACATTGTGTACTCTACATAACAAAAGATGATTTAATATCAAAAATTTAAAGAAAAAAAAACCTCATCATATAAAAGACACTTGTGTTTACCGTGCCCGTGTTTGAAGTTGTTTTGTGGGTTGCACTCATTAACAGAAAGCACGGGCATTGTTTCCACTTTGCCAATGCTGTAGTGTAATGTAAATTCATTCTAAGTCACCACAAAGTTCGCTACCATGTAAAGGTATAAGCCATCTGGTCTTGTGGTAAGTCCCAAGAAAGAATTATGACAATGGGTGAGATGTGTCAAAGCTTGGAGAGAGATAAAGTGGAGAGAGTTAAAGAACCAACCTATCAGCTACTAGCTGTAATTTTTCAAATTCAGCCTGTAAAGTGACAGGAGCTGATTGGTTGGTATTTTAAATCTCTCTCCACTGTATCTCTCTCCAAGCTTTGATACATCTCCCCAATGTATCTTTTCAGGGACTGTAAGTTTGTTAGCAGGGCGCTCTTTGTCGTTTGTTATCACCCACTAATATTTTACTGCTGGGCATGTTCCCAAGTGTTTAGTGGTAATCAGTATGCTGGCACAAGATACATTAATGTTCATATTCATTGTTTTCCTGACCATGGGCCTGGTTCACTACCGATTGCAACTGCGATTACGCATGCAATAGGCCGATTGTTGCGTTCTGCGCATGCATATGCATCGCAGTGTGCGTACCGGCTACTGTGATCAGCACTGCGATCGCAGTGACTACGGAGACCCATCGCAGAGTGATTGACAGGAAGTGCTGTTTGTGGGAGGTGACGGGGGTGGTTGGAGAAACGCAGGCGTGCCAGTGTGTTTGAACCATACTTGCCGACAATCAGCTCCAGCCTTCCGGGAGGGAGCTGATTGTCGGCTAACAGCGGGGGGGCGGGGGGGGGCATTGGGGGCGGAGCCGGGGGCGGGCCAGCCAGTTGTTGGCACATTCGGGGTGGAGACGGGGGCGGAGCCGCACGATCGCGTCATCGTGGCTCCGCCCCTCTTCACAATGCCGCAGTGTGAAGCAGGGGGCGGGGCCGCGATTCAGTGCGAATCGCGTCACCGGCTCCCCCGCTGCGGGGGTTTCTAATATTTTCAGGGGGGAGGACGGGAGGGTCGGAGGCTTCCGGGAGGCTTGCCTGCCTTTCCGGGGGGCCGGGAGCGGCACCTGAAAATCGTGAGGCTCCAGGCCAAATCGGGAGGGTAGGCAAGCCTGGTTTGAACACCGTTACAGGGGCGTGCATAAATTATCCACTACGATGCCATATGCAACTTGAGTACTCAAAGCGTGCGATGAAGTTAGCAATTCGTGAGTAAGGTCAGAGCTTGTCCAAGTGTGCGTGAGGCTGCGATGGTACTCGATGTTACCGATAGTTTTGCAGTCTTGCTAAACATTACAGATGTGTGTAAGGTAAGGTGGGCGTCCCTATGAAGTGCTGCGATGGCATAGCGATCGCAATGATTAGCATGTCATCGCAGCCAGACTGCGTGCGTAATCACAGCCGCGATCACAGTTGCGATCCGTAGTGTATCAGGCCCTGTAATATGGTTGGTAATAGTAAACCTCTTTAAACAGTATTCTCATATTTTACATCTACAGTGGAATTACATGTCTGAAGTCTAGGTGTTTCATAGAAATTACACAATCCTGAATATTGACTTCTGCCAAAAACAGAGCTTTAGAATAAGGAATCATCCACATTTAGGTGTTTATTTCTCAAAGAGCATTACGGTCCATGTTAACAGTATTATGTATTTTGCTGTATATCACTATATATATATATATATATATATATATATATATATATATATACTAGGTGAAAGAAGGGCGGCAGTCGTTATTTGTCCTTGAAAACGAAACGGTTAAGTAAACCAAAACATCGAACCCACACTTGCTGTTATTTATTTACTTTGATACCAGTCCCGTGGGTACCGCCCTCCTTCATCTAGTGGAATCGGTATGATATCCCGACACTGGGGATCCCAGCTGTCAATAGACTGGCAGCGGCATCCCGATGCCTACAATCCCAACAGGGGAATAGTAAGTACTGTTCCTCTGCCCTATTCACCCCCTAACCCTCCTTTACTGTCACTGACCCTCCCTACCCCGCACCCTAACCCTCCAGGTTAGTGCTTAAACCTAACCCTCCCCTCTTAGTGCCTAACCCTCCCCCCTTGGTGCCTAACCCTAACCTCCCCCGATGGTGCCTAACCTTATCCTCCCCCTCCTGTAGCCTAACCCTAACTCCTCCGAAATTCTTCTAGGTACACTTGTACAGACTTTTTGAAGGTACTCGGCAGGGAGGTTGTACCAAACATCTTGGAGAACTAACCACAGATCTTCTGTGGCTATAAGCTTGCTCAAATCCTTCTGTCTCTTCATGTAATCCCGGACAGACTCAATGGGAGCCATATCATCACTTCCAGGACTCCTTGTTCTTCTTTATGCTGAAGATAGTTCTTAATGACATTGGCTGTATGTTTGGGGTCGTTGCCCTGCTGCAGAATAAATTTGTAGCCAATCAGACGCCTCCCCGATGGTATTGCATGATGGATAAGTACCTGCCTGTATTTCTCAGCATTGAGGACACCGTTAATCCTGACCAAAACCCCAACTCCATTTGCTGAAATGCAGCTCCAAACTTGCAAGGAACCTCCACCATGCCTCACTGTTGCCTGCAGACACTCATTATTGTACCGCTCTCCAGCCCTTCGATGAACAAACTGCCTTTTGTTACAGCCAAATATTTTAAATTTGACTCATCAGTCCAGAGTACCTGCTGCCATTTTTCTGCATTGTTCTTATGTTTTTGTGCATAGTTGAGTTGCTTGGCCTTGTTTCCACGTCGAATGTATGGCTTTTTGGCCGCACACTTTTGGCCAGACTTCTCAGAACATTAGATGGGTGTACCTGGGTCCCACTGGTTTCTGCCAGTTCTGAGCTGATGGCACTGCTGGACATCTTTCAATTTTGAAGGGAAGGAAGCATGATGTGTCTTTCATCTGATGCACTAAGTTTCCTTGGCCAACCACTGCGTATACGGTTCTCAACTTTGCCTGTTTCTTTTTGCTTCTTCAAAAGAGCTTGAACAGCACATCTTGAAACCCCAGTCTGCTTTGAATTCTTTGCCTGGTAGAGACCTTGCTGATGCAGTATAACTACCTTGTGACTTGTTGCTATGCTCAGTCTTGCCATGGTGTATGACCTGTGACCAGGCCCGGCCCTAGCCCAAATTTTTTGGTAAGCGAGTAGGTTTTTTGGCACCCCCCCTATGCAGTGCCCGCGGCAGTGGTCCCCCCTGTGCAGTGCCCCTTGTGCCCCCATTAGTACGCTTATATAGTGCCCCCAGTAGTAATCCCCCTATGCAGTGCCCCCAGTAGTAGTCCCCCCCATGCAGTGCCCCCAGTAGTGGTCCCCACTTGGAGTGCCCCTTGTAGTAATCCCCCCTCTTGAAGTGCCCCTAGTAGTCCCCCCTTGTAGTAGTCCCCCCATTGTTGTGCCCCCAGTGGAGGTTCCCCCCCATGTAGTGTCCCCAGTAGTAGTCCTACCCAGTAGTAATCCTCCCTTCAAGTGCCCCCAGTACTTGAAGTGCCCCAGTACTTGAAGTACTCCCTTCAAGTGCCCCCCTTCAAGTGCCCCCAGTAGTAATCCTCCCTTCAAGTGCCACCAGTAGTAATCCCCCTTCAAGTGCCCCCAGTAGTAATCCTCCCTTCTAGTGCCCCCATTAGTAATCCCCCCTTCAAGTGCCCCAGTAGTAATCCTCCCCTCTAGTGCCCCAAGTAGTAATCCCCCATTCAAGTGCCCCAGTAGTAATCCTCCCTTCTAGTGCCCCCAGTAGTAATCCCCCTTGTAGCCCCCCCAGTAGAGACACACGTAATAAAAAAAACAAAAAACACTTACCTGAACCCCCCGCCCCTGCTCCCGCCGCCGCTATCAGCTACTCCCGACCATTCTCCAGGGCCGCTTTGCATTATGGGAGAGACTTCATGACGTCATGAAGTCTCTCCCATTATCCACTGCGGGAGCTGGAAGATGGCTCCCGCAGTGGGAGCAGCAGCAGCCGATGAGAGTCTGACAGACTCTCATCAGCTGCTGAAACAAACACACAGCTGCCGGCTCCGGCGGCTGTGTGTTTGGCACTGTGTAGCGCTGACCGAACTCCGTCCAGTCAGCGCTACACGCGCGGTGCAGCTGTGTCACAGAGACACAGTTTGCACCACGGTAAGCCTCTGATAAATCTGCATGGTCGCGGCCGCGGCGCCCTTCACTATGTGGCGCCTTACGCGGCCGCATACCACGCGTAACCATAGAACCGGCCCTGCCTGTGACATGAAACTGTCTTCCACAACCTCACCTTTGTAGCAGAGTTTTGCTGTTCCTCATAAAGATTTAAGCCTCCTACATAACTGTTTTTGTTTCAATGAATGACTGTATTTCAACCTACATATGAAAATGATGATTATTATCACCTGTTTGGTATGATTGATTACTCATACACCTGACTATAGTCCTACAAAATCCCTGACTTTATACAAGTTGTCGAAGCCAGATGGTTGGCTGAGACCTAAATTGTAAAATTAATATCTGAAGACGCCATGTTTGCGTTGTTTTATACATGCTAAGTGAGCTGTGTTTGGTTTTTTACTGATGCGTACTCTTTCAACAGAATTCCGGTATTATCGGTGTGGAGATCGCATCATGCATTCTCAACTTATGGACCGCAGAGACTTCAAGCAACAAAATGTATATTATATGAACAACTGTTAGAATGTTGCATGGGGCGGGAAGGCAGAGACCCCCAGTTGTTGGAGGCTGGGTGTGTCTATTTGAACCAGCCTGTTAAACGCTCTGTAACAGATGCTTCCCCCTTGGGAACCAATGGCATAAGCAACAAACTTCTCTATTGTTCCTTCTGTTCCTGGGGGGTATAAATATGTGTGCTCCAACACTGGGTTCTTCTTGCTGAATGCTGTTTGATGAGGGGTTTCTTGCTGATGCCTAACATCTGGACCAGAAGCGCTGCGTATGTATACTGTACTTGGGTCTGTATAATTCCTTTGCGCCGAATTGTGTCTGGATCAAGAGCATGTAACTGACTGTACTTTTACTTGAATAATACTTTGTGCTTCGGAACCACATGTTCTGAGTCTGGAGTCTCATTTACTGTATGACTGCGTACGCAAATTAGCGTCATCCTTAGAAGGTATAGGTAGGATATTAGAAGGTATAGGCAGGGGTATATAGAGGTGCAAATATAGATTCCTTAGTTGGGGGCTCATCGAGTGAAGTCACTTACCTACTCACACGGCACATACGGTTATCTATATCTCAGCAAAGGGTGTAGTGGCCACATGCAGGGTTTACCTGCAACCGCTTTGTGCTGAAAGATCACTATCCGTTTTCGTGTGAGCAAAGGAAGCTGACTAGAATCCAGGGACAAGAGAGGAAACAGTTTGTTTTCCTTTGTTGATAGAACCTAACGTTTAAAAGGGTGCCGCAGTATTGAGTATGCGGCTGAGTCGCAGTTTTGCGCACAGTAAAGACGCACTTTTGCGTACGCAGCCAAAAAGTTGTCATACGGTTGTGTGGTAGTCGCATTATTTTGTTTGTGACTGGTCGCACAATAGCGTATACGTACTTCCGGTTGTGCTGCCACAGTGTTTAAACAAAGCCGTTGAGGTTTACATTTTTCAATTGTTATCAATATCTGGGTTAACGTGTATTTTTCTGTGCAGGAAAAAAGTGTGTAAGAGTGAGTATTTGTTGGACAAGGTTAAGGGTATCGTATGATCCTTAAGGGCTAGGTGCAAGGGTTAGTCTAGCTGCTCGGTAAGTAGCTTACCATTCTATACACAGTAGCAGGTGTACATGTTGTCTTTGTTGTAGAGAAGGTGTGGAAGTTGCCTTTTTCAAATCTTATCCAGGTGTGGAAGTTGCCTTTCTAAATCTTATCCGGGTGTGGAAGTTGCCTTTTTCAAATCTTATCCAGGTGTGTGGGCGCTGCCATTTAAATCGTCCACAGGTAAGTGAAAGTATCTTGATTGTCTTTCACCAGTTTAAATCTTTATTGAGAAGCGTAGGATTTGTCTCAGAATGAGAGCCGCGCAAACAGTAGAGATGTTAGACAATGATGTGCTGCTAATGGAAGCGCCGATTGGATCGGCCCGTTGTATTATGCATACTGAGGGTCTGATTCAGAGCCACTCGTTAGCGGCCGCTCGTTCGTTCCGAGCGATGTTCGCACATCTGCGCATGCGTATGGGTTTTAGTACGCATGCGCAAACCAGTCAGTGCGGTCAGAAATCGTGTGCTCGCAATATAGCGAATGCCTGCTAATTTGATTGACAGGATGAGGCGTTTGTGGGTGGTAACAGGGGAAGGTGCTTGAAAACGGGGAGTGGAGATCCGAACACAGGCATGCCAAACGGTCCAAACGTGCGTTTAATGGGTGTGCATAATTAACAAAGCAGCATCATTGACCACGTCACTTGGTTGTTTTTTAGCCTGAACTGCTCGCATGATTGCGGTAGGAAAATGCTACCACAAGAATAGCGAGCAGTTCAGACGCCTTTCGATGTACTCAATTAATCACATAAATAACGGAGATGACGTATGATGCGAGTGGCCAGGGGGCGTTTTTTTAAAAATAGCAACCACGTGTTTTGTTCGCTCATTCAGACATAGAGGCGTCAACAGACCGCAAAGAGCGAGCACTTAATTTAAATATCCGGCCCCTTTTTCAGAACGTCCGTCCGCAAATAGTGTTCGGCTCTGAATCAGACCCTAAGTACGGTACTTATGCGATAAGGTATTGTGATGTATGGTTTAAAATGACGATGAAGAGTGTTAGACCGTTTCCCAGAATTGGTAGTTTTGATAAGGATGTATTAGATAATGTCTGGGATCACATCAGTTTGATGCGCTCCCGAGAGAAAAGGGGAAAATATTATGAATGTTAAAAATTGTGGCAGCATGAAGGGGATGCGTGGCTTAAAAATGTGCAAGCGACGCAAACTAGCGTTGCGAGCGCATTGCCAGAAAATACATCCGTGACGCTAAATTGCAATACGGGCGAGCCGCAAAATGGCGCGCACATGCAGCAAGGTAGCGTTGTAGAGAGTATTGCCAGCAGTTCACGCCCACCTCCCCCACCTTATGTGGATGGAGGTGCAAGTACAGTTACCAAAAATACCCATAAAAATGTAACAAGCAACTTGTACCCTCTCTTAAGCAACCATAAACAAAATGTTTATAAAAACATCTCAAAGAAGAGAGAGACCCAGATCGAAAAACTAATAGCTGTCAGTATACAAGCTCTGGAAGGAATGACAATAACATTACAGCCAACCGACACACCTGCACCCACACACACACCTGCACCTGAACAGTTACACGTCCTCACCAATCCCACACCACAGCAAACACATCCTTACCCCACATATCATACACAACCACAGGTCTCATGCTACCCACAAACTTCATACCTCCCACCATACCCTTATCCTCCATATCCTTACCCATACCCACCATCTTTCCCTCTTGCTCAAATCCCACAACAATCTTTTCATCCACCCCACTCAAAAACATGTTTTAACTGCAACCAAGTGGGACACATAAGTTAGTACTGCAAAGTGAAGAACACCACACATGAACACGAGTTTCCCATGGGTTCATAGGCAACCCCAGTATCTTCTC
Organism: Taudactylus pleione; assembly: GCA_031769625.1. Lineage (NCBI taxonomy): Eukaryota > Metazoa > Chordata > Amphibia > Anura > Myobatrachidae > Taudactylus > Taudactylus pleione. The sequence continues at coordinate 20,904,888 of JAUIMM010000197.1, forward strand.
CCAGGCCTTATATGACTGTATACAATCTTTTCAATCTGCCAATGGATCTGTTCTAATGTAAAATGTGGACAATTTATTGTTGTATTTTAGGTCATGTTTAAATGATATTAAACTGTTGTGCTTTATCTCCCACTCACAGGACACAAGGTTGCTAAGGATAAACGGCAGCCATGCCAGGCTAAGGTCGAATACTCGGAATACTATCCAACCCAGTGGCCCAGGCATTATTTAGAGCAGTAGCTATTAATAACAAGATTTAATTGCAGGAACCTGTATGCAAATACTATATCCCTAGAATTATTTTAAAAAAAAAATGATAGGGGGACTTATTTTACAGGTGATGTTCCCAAGAACATGTGTAAGGTGATGGATAATAACATTAAGATTGTCCCAGACTGTCTCTTCCTTTATTTGTCCCCCTTTGAGATACTGTTCAAACAGGCAGCCTCATGTGAAAATATGATAATGAGGTTACTGTACAGGGTCTCACGAAGATGAATGAGAATAACCGAAATTGAAAGTGTTATTAACTAACATGTCTAATGCAAACTATCATGACGTCAAACCTGGAGAATTTGTTATGACCCAAATTTTTTTTAGCTCAGGTTGTTTGACTGATCGGTGGAAAGGTCCGTATCTGACGTTGTTGACGATACCACATCCTCAAAGGGTGGCCGGGGAAGATACGTGGGTCCATTCCGCTCACTATAGGGAGGTTAACCAACCAGTGGAGATACAAGGCGGAGATGATGCCGATAACGTGGACCTGTCAATTGCGAACTTGTGCCGGGAGGATTAAAAAGGTGACAGTGAGATACTTGAGCTCAAGAAATGTGTAGATCAGTGCTTCCAGCAATGGAGTGGTCTGCTGTGGTCATCCTAGTACTTTCTTCCAGAGTTTCTGTTGTGATGATCTGTTTGGGGATACCCAGTTTCTGTGATGGGGGACCGATAAAGGAAATGTGAGCTGATGGTAGTGCTGATGGAGTGGAGTCAGGAGGAGGAGTGCTATACCAAATCAGGGGAGTATCTGACCAATCTTAGTATTGTAATTGTTATGTTATTTGGGAAGAATACTTCCAGAAGTTATGACCCTTACACATGTTGAAATGCTTAGTATACATAAAAACATACCATCACCATATCTTCACATGCAATATGAACACAGAGGCAAAAGAAATATGATACCTGGTGACGTGCATAAAGCCACTCAGTTAATTAGTGAGACAACTGGCTTTCAAGTTTTAGTCGCACTGGATCCCACCAGAATTGCTCGGGGTACATAAAATTTTAGATATATTCAGGAACTTGCTAAATTGATAGATAATATCACTGAGATGTACGATGACACATTCAGGTATACAGGGAGAGAATTGCAAGCATAAAAGAAAGAACTGGAGCAACACAGCCCAGTGTTGAATTATTTACCTGCTGTTACTGGAGGGTATTGCGTAACATTAGCCACCCAATTTGGAGTAAAATGTTGCACCTATGTCACCAATGATACCAGCAACCACAAGGAGGTGATAGACCGGAAGATGGATGAAATTCTGCAGCTAAAATGGGAGTTTTGTAAGAACCATAACGCTTCAGTGGCTGAAGTAGGGGAGAAGAAGGATGGGTTTCATGGCTGAACCCAGTGAAATGGTTCTCAGGTCTAGGGGAATGGGTCCAGAAAGTGATCGCCAGCATAGGCAAATTCTTGATCCTTATACTGATTGTCATCATAATAATTGGCATATGTGTCCGGTGTGTTCCTATTGTGTTGAAGTGTGGAAAATGTAAAAATAGAGTAAAATGCAAGAATGAAACTATGATGGTGGTCAGTAATGACAATATGAATACCGAGGTAAATATAGAACTGCATTACAACCCTGAACTAGGAAATACCATAATTTAATGTACTATATTTAGACATGCATAGAATGTATTATTGAAATGTTATTTTTAAACACCCAGATAATGTAAAGTCTAAATTCCCCTTCAAGACTGCTTTTATAAGACTGGTGCATTCCCACACCTTTCACATGATATTCCAAGATCTGCGGTGTGCGTAGAATAGTAGTTTTATGTCCCCACTCAGAGACACATTATTGATGGATTAAGAACCACCTTGTGCCATCCAATAATAACACTAAATAATATGTAAATGTAAGCCTAAATTAAATTCTAATAGCAGATTGGGTGGACTGTCGAAGCTGGATTATTGGCTGAGACAAGATCAGTTTAAAATTGAATCGCAGCAACACCATCTTGCGACTGGCCGCAAGATGCCATTTTGCGAATGGCCGCCTAAGCACCATTTTAGATAAACTCACACTTTAGTAGATGTGGCGATAATACTATTAGCATCATGCGATTGCATCTGTAACCATCGCCATAAGTTACGGTAATTCACCAAAAGCCCATTTAATGACTTTACGTAGTTTGGGTGCTCTGGATAAAGTGTATATTATTATAATTCCCCTAAAGGATATATTGCATTAGCTAAACAGAGCAAATGGCCACGTGATAACTAGCCTGTGTAGACAAGCTTCCTGGATAACGTCTGCTCTCACTCCAGGTGGCCCGGCTCGAATACACACCTTATATTAGCAGGCTTCCTGCAATGAAATACTTTCAAAGCCAAGAGTGTTATCTTAGGTTTGTGTCTTGTAGCTGGGCTAATTTGCATTCACACAAGAGTCTGGAAGAACAAAGGACTTTACCTTTGAGCCTGGGAAGGGTGGGGGCTGCTGAGAGAGGGGTGTGTGTAGAACTATAAGGCTCAGCATTCCACACTGCTAGGTGTTCACTTAGTAAGTGAGATTTAAGTGCACCATTTCTCATACACACATTAATACGCAGAATTGCGCTGGTAACTAATCGCATATTAGCGAATGCATAAGATCCTATATGAAAACACTGTTCATTAGCTTTATGCGCACGCATCTGCTCCAAGTTAACTAGCGTCTTTATATCAAACCCCGCATACTCACACATTACATATTCATGTACAAGGTTCCATAAGCTTTAAAGTATAAGATTTAAGTTCGTTCATTTAGTATAAATGCTGTGAAATAAAGATTATTTGGTAACTAAGGTTTTATACATGCTAAGTGAGCCGTGTTTGGTTTTTTACTGATGCGTACTCTTTCAACAGAATTCCGGTATTATCGGTGTGGAGATCGCATCATGCATTCTCAACTTATGGACCGCAGAGACTTCAAGCAACAAAATGTATATTATATGAACAACTGTTAGGATGTTGCATGGGGCGGGAAGGCAGAGACCCCCAGTTGTTGGAGGCTGGGTGTGTCTATTTGAACCAGCCTGTTAAACGCTCTGTAACAGATGCTACCCCCTTGGGAACCAATGGCATAAGCAACAAACTTCTCTATTGTCCCTTCTGTTCCTGGGGGGTATAAATATGTGTGCTCCAACACTGGGTTCTTCTTGCTGAATGCTGTTTGATGAGTGGTTTCTTGCTGATGCCTAACATCTGGACCAGAAGCGCTGCGTATGTATACTGTACTTGGGTTTGTATAATTACTTTGCGCCGAATTGTGTCTGGATCAAGAGCATGTAACTGACTGTACTTTTACTTGAATAATACTTTGTGCTTCGGAACCACATGTTCTGAGTCTGGAGTCTCTATTTACTGTATGACTGCGTACGCAAATTAGCGTCATCCTTAGAAGGTATAGGTAGGATATTAGAAGGTATAGGCAGGGGTATATAGAGGTGCAAATATAGATTCCTTAATATATATATATATATATATATATATATATATGTATATATACACTTAAACGATCGCATGTGTATCCACAATGCATGCACACATATATCCAGTTGCTATTGTAAATAGAAACACATACAGCGCACCTTTTTACACTGCATGTAGACACACAACGCATACTTACATATAACCATAAATATACACGCACTCATAAAATGTTCCTGCACATTATGGTTTATATTAAAGTTATTAATTATGATGTAAAATGTATGTACTTGATATTAATGGTATACAACATGATAGACATGGCATGTTTGGTACTAAACTGACACACTGTTTATTTCCAGATATCCGAATCTATCAGCGAGGGAGTCGCATCTTGCATTCGATGGTTATGGAATATAGGAAATTATTGGTTAGAATGTATACACTGTAATGTAGTGTCTCTATCTAGTTTAAATCAATTAAAGAAAGACAATGTAATCTGGAGAATTGGGACATACCCCTAGTGAACTGTCCTCTGAACTACAGCGTACTACAAAGACCAAGAGCAAGAACCAATGGAATTATGTTTGTCTGTCTACATTGTTGTTATCATGATCTGTTAGGGTATATAGCCTGTGTCCCGGTCCCAGTTAGTAGCCATTCTCATGGATGACCACAGACCTCAGGATTGATGACTGTAACTGGGACCGGTGCACTTGCGTATGTATCGACTGTACCTTGTTTATGTATAATCTTTTCCGCTAATTGTATTTAGATGACAGCATGTAACTAAATGCTTTTTATATGAATAATAACTTTTTGTGCTTTGGAACCACACTCAAAGTCTGGAAAGCAATTATTTCTTGTGCGACTTACAACGCTAAATAGCGACATTTAGGTATACAGATCAGCAGGTATTCATAAAGTATACCTAGAAGAATTTATGCTGTTTTGAAGGCAAAGGGTGGTCACACCAAATATTGATTTTATTTAGATTTCTCTTTTGTTCATTCACTTTGCATCTTGTTAATTGATAAAAATAAACTATTAACTTCTATTTTTTAAACCATTCTTACGTTGCAGAATTTTTTCCACACCTGCCTGAAAAGTTTGCACAGTGTTGTGTGTGTGTGTATATGTATATATATTAGGGGTGTGCACCGGCCACTTTTCGTGTTTTGTGTTTTGGTTTTGGATCTGGATCTTTCTTCGTGTTTTGGATCTGGATTGGTTTTGCCAAAACCACCCTTCCGTGTTTTGGGTTCTGGGTTTTGTGTTTTGGATCTGTATTTTTTTGAAAAAAAGCATAAAAACAGCTAAAATCACAGAATTTGTAGGTTTTTCTGCTCCTATGCTATTATTAACCTCAATAACCTTAATTTCCACTCATTTCCAGTCTATTCTGAATACCTCACACCTCACAATAGTGTTTTTATGTCCAAAAGGTTGCACCGAGGTAGCTGGATGACTATGCTAAGCGACACGAGTGGGCGGCACAAACACGTGACCCATCTAGGCGTGAAACTGCAGTGGCAGACAGGATGGCATTGAAAAACTAGGCCCCAAACTGTACATAATGCAAAGAAAAAAAAGAGGTGCAAGATGGAATTGTCCTTGGGCCCTCCCACCCACCCTTATGTTGTATAAACAGGACATGCACACTTTAACAAACCAATCATTTCAGCGCCAGGGTCTGCCACACAACTGTGGCTGAAATGATTGGTTCGTTTGGGCCCCCACAAAACAAGCTGGCAATTAATCTGTCCCTGCACAAACTGGCTCTACGGAGGCAAGAAGTCGTCCTCATCCTCCTCATCCACAGATTCCTCACCCTCTTCAGTGTTATGTACATCCTCATCCTCACAGAGTATTAATTCGTCCCTGCTGGAACCACAGGTCCCTCTGTACGTTCTGGAGGCTGGTCTCCCTGGAAGAGTTGATCATTCATTTTATGAACATCATCTTCTCCACATTTTGTGGAAGCAACCTCCTACGCCTTTCGCTAACAAGGTTCCCGGCTGCACTAAACACTCTTTCGGAGTACACACTGGAGGGGGGGCAACTCAGGTAAAATAGAGCCAGTTTGTACAGGGACCTCCAAATTGCTTCTTTTTCCTGCCAGTACAGGTACGGACTGTCTGACATGCCTACTTGGATGCTGTCACCGATGTAATCCTTTAACAGACAGACGCACGCTTGTCGCTGCTGCTTTGAGGATTCAAGTGCGGCTACAGCCCACACAATTCACAAAGACAGAAAAAAAAAAAGAATATTTTTATTGTTTGTGGAGCACACTTTGAGGGTTACACCACCCTCTAACAGACAGACGCACGCTTGTCGCTGCTGCTTTGAGGATGCAAGTGCGGCTACAGCCCACACAATTCACAAAGACCGAAAAAAAAAGAACAATATTTTAATTGTTTGTGTAGCACACTTTGAGGGTGTCACCACCCTTTAACAGACAGACGCACGCTTGTCGCAGCTGCTTTAAGGATGCAGGTGCGGCTACAGCCCACACAATTCACAAAGACAGAAAAAAGAACAATATTTTAATTGTTTGTGTAGCACACTTTGAGGGTGTCACTACCCTTTAACAGACAGACGCACGCTTGTCGCTGCTGCTTTAAGGATGCAGGTGCGGCTACAGCCCACACAATTCACAAAGACAGAAAAAAGAAGAATATTTTTATTGTTTGTGTAGCACACTTTGAGGGTGTCACCACCCTTTAACAGACAGACGCACGCTTGTCGCTGCTGCTTTGAGGATGCAAGTGCGGCTACATCGCACACAAGTCACAAACACATTAAAAAAATAGTTTTTTATTTTTTGGAGCACTTCGTGAGTTACACCACCCTTTAACAGACAGACGCACGCTTGTCGCTGCTGCTTTAAGGATGCAGGTGCGGCTACAGCCCACACAATTCACAAAGACAGAAAAAAGAAGAAGAATATTTTTATTGTTTGCGTAGCACACTTTGAGGGTGTCACCACCCTTTAACAGACAGACGCACGCTTGTCGCTGCTGCTTTGAGGATGCAAGTGTGGCTACATCGCACACAAGTCACAAACACATTAAAAAAACATTTTTGATTTTTTTGGAGCACTTTGAGAGTTACAACACCCTTTAACAGACAGACGCACGCTTGTCGCTGCTGCTTTGAGGATGCAAGTGCGGCTACAGCCCACACAATTCACAAAGACAGAAAAAAAAAGAACAATATTTTAATTGTTTGTGTAGCACACTTTGAGGGTGTCACCACCCTTTAACAGACAGACGCACGCTTGTCACTGCTGCTTTAAGGATGCAGGTGCGGCTACAGCCCACACATTTCACAAAGACAGAAAAAAAAGAACAATATTTTAATTGTTTGTGTAGCACACTTTGAGGGTGTCACCACCCTTTAACAGACAGACGCACGCTTGTGGCTGCTGCTTTGAGGATGCAGGTGGAATCTAGACGGGATTTGGAACCGAGGACACACTACCTCCATCAATTGTCTAAATCCCACTGCACTAATGTCGGATACCGGACGCACGTCTAACACCAACATAGCAGTCAAGGCCTCAGTTATACGTTTTGCTTCAGGATGACTGCTGTCGTACTTCATCCTCATCGCTAGGGACTGTTGGAGGGTCAATTGTTTAGTAAAAGTAGTGATGTTCCTACTTCCTCTCTGGGATGATGAACAACTCCCAGCAGCAGCAACAGCACTAGTAGGAAGTGGTTCTTGATCTTTCCCTATTTTATTTTTATCAGAGAAAGTTTGGTCCTCCATTTATGTTATATTGATATATATACGTGCGGCTAAAGCGCACACAAACACAGAAAATATTTTTTTATTTTTGCTGGAGAGTAGTGCACTTTGTGGGTTACACCACCCTTTAAGAAATGAGCCAGCCGGCTCT